>WTXK01000079.1:0-157958 GCA_025769895.1 Lactarius psammicola | reverse complement strand
CGCGCCCACGAAAGTCGAACGCGTAATAACGAGCGTTCGTAGACCAGGACGACGTGCGAGCATGCATCATGAGTAGCGACAGACATCATCGTGCCGTATAGATTGTCTGCCGCGAAGATTGAGAATCTCGACATCAATACATCATAGAAACCTACGCGTGTCATACTCGACGAGCCCGTTGGCATGGACCGAGTCGGTCTAGTTAGCATGAAATCAGTATACATACGGACGTTGTCTCAAACGACAGGGACGGGCTCACAGAGGCGTTCGAGAGGAAAGAGTACCTGCGGTATTATCGATGGCATACGGAGGGTGGAGCAGGTCTTCGCCCGCGTGGCCCGGCGAGGCACGCTTGGCATGGGTTTTAGCGAAAATCACTGCATTTTGGTTCGGTGGCGGCGAAGTGCGCGGAGGAGGTAAGTTCTGTGCGGCAGCCTGTGCGAAGGGGTCTCGCAAGGGTCTATGCAGAACTGTCCAAAACAAAATGCCACACAGTGCAATGAGAGGCGTTAGGCGCGAGCGACGGCGACGATTCGGCAACGTACGCTTGCGGGTTCATTCATGTCAATCCAAGCGCCGTCAATGTCAAACCCTGTTTTAGGGTTGTAAAACCTCTCAAACTCTCCCGTCCAAAATCTATATTCAAAAAAAAGACTTGGTTCGCCAAAATCTTTCGAAGGCGGAAGCAGTACACTCACTGTCCAATTTGGGGATGGAACCAATCTGGGCGACCGTATGTCAGAATGAATGAGTTGCTTACATAGAGGTCACTTACCGGGATAAACAGTGACACCTGGTTTACCGTAACAAATTCGAAGCATGCCTTTGTCTTAAAATAACTATGACATACCTGGCCAAACTACACCCAAACTTGCGCTCCCGTTTGCAGCTTTAAGCCAAAGGTCCAATTCGTGCCGCGGTCATACGTCCCAAAGCCTTGACCCGGTAAGTATGCAATTGCAGGGTCCGTCATGAGGACTAAACGAATCGCGTTAACACAAATAATGAGGGGCAATACTTGCGTTGCCTACCGTAGCGTTGGTTGTGCTTATGTAGGTAGTCTATGATCTCACGCATACGAGGGGTTGGGAAATACTGGGGATCCATCGTGAAAACTCTGCGCTCGAACATATAGTCTGCATCACGACACAGGTCAGTCATTACAAGGGTTCGTCAAACGTGCCAAAAATGACATTGACTTACCAATGTCAGTCCACATCGTCTCCAGTGGAATGCTGGCGGCTGAGTAGTTGGCTACGACACCAGCGACGTCGATGTAATCTTTGGTAGAAGCAGGTCAGCAACTCCTCAGACCAAGGTGGCCGGCGTCAGAGAGCTCACTTTGGTATCCATATCTGCACTGGTGCAGACCAAAGGACCAGTACGGCACCTCAGCGGGCAACCCAGTGATCTGTGCATACTGCCTTGCCGCCTCAGCCGGGTCGGTCTCGCTGCCCGCCAAAAAGTAAAAGTCGAGCACGCCGCCGATGACGTTGTACTCCAGCGTGGTGGCGGCGGTCACCGACTCGTTGTTACGGAGCTTGACATCCATCCCGGACGAGCTGAGCAGCAGCACGGCGTGCGTGCCGCTGCTGCGGTGCTCAAAGTACACGGGGTGGCTGCTGTACAAGTTCGTGCCGCGCGGGACGCCGAACGCGTCGCGCGCCCACAGCGTGCGCGTCGTATTGGACGGGTCGAGTCGGAATGGCTCCGTGTGCTCCCCGAGCCCATAGATGTTCGCCGCCTCGGGAAGGGTCGTCTTCACGCGGAGGTACTGCGGCTCGAAGATGAGCGGGTGCGACGAGGTCGTGAAGAGCACCTCGCCCGTGCGCGCGCGAGAAATGTTGAATGAGAACGGCACGGCGCTGTACGTGAAATTAATTTGCGCCTCATGTAGGCGCACGTTGGGGTTCGGGGAAGGTCGTGGTAAGACCGATTCGGGTACCTCGTAGCGCTCGCTTGCTGCATCGGTTATTTTGAGGTGGATGCGCGTCTCTGATGGGGAAAATAAATAAATCAAAGACAACAACAAACCAAATAGACGCGTGTTGTTTTGGATAGTTCAACTTGAACAGACTGAGCGCCCACGCACCTGTCTCATATGTCACTGCCAAGTCCAAAGTCTTCGTGTCGTTGCCAAACACATTGCAAGGTGCACCGGCGAGCACGAGTTTGGCAGTCAGGGTTGGACCTAAGACTTTCACGTCGGTGGCCTTGTAGCCAGGACACGCGTCCAAGACTGCAGGGTCGACGTATTCTGCCCTCGCGATGTCGAGTAAGGAGAAAAGTGAGGTTGCTACTAGCAGTATGCCCCGCAGACGCGACGAGGCGAGCATCGTGGCGTCTCACAGCACAGTACCAAAGCAAGTGGCAGGAATTAAGAGTGTTTGAGGGGCACGGATAACTATGGCCGTTTCGTAGGATTTATACCTAGCATACGTGTGGAATAGAACCGTAGTTTTGTATCTCGGCTAGTCGGCAGCAAGCGAATTGCCCCGTACTGTAGCTGTCTCAGGTTCGATAGTAGAACACCGTCTGTCATATCACGTGTACTTCCGTAGCGCTTCCTTTTTCCCATACGTACATCTTCATTTCTGACATGAGCGTACGAGCCATCGCTGTTGTCTTCCGTCTTAGTCGCCGTCATATGACACTCCAGATGACAACAAAGTGGGACAGTTCCCGCACTGCAGAGCTCTCACTCGTCATAAGCTCCAGATATGCACCCTCACTGAACAAAGTAACATTCACACATCAATCGTACTTCACCGTCCACTGCGATTGTCATTGGTGGGATTATTACTAAAACAAAGAGGACAGAAAGTCCGAGAATATGTAATTTGTACTGTATTGTGAATATATACGTGCAGGTAGGGGGAAAGGGGATCGTGCATGTGTAACCAGGCCGAAAATCTGACTTCTGTATCAAGAGAGAGCCATAGCAACCGTTTTCTCGAAGAAACGAGGGAGTGGGGACCTGAGGTGTCCATAAACGCGCAATCGATTGAAAGCGCAATTTCGTGCTCCCGCCCGGGTGTGGGCGGGGAGGAGCGGCGCGCGACGCGGTCGTTACGGCTTGCGGAACTCGCACAGCACGGTGTAGATCGTGTTGAACGCCGTGTAGATCTCCTCCCGCACCTTCACACGCGGACGGAAACGTCAGTGTGGGCAATGCAAGTAAGATTATGTCCAAGGAACGACCAGTTACCTTCGCGCCAGTGAGAACAATTTTGCCCGACACAAAGATGAGGAGCACAACTTTAGGTTTAATCATACGATAGATAAGACCAGGGAATAACTGTTATAGTTGATATTAGCGCAGGGGGAGCATGTAGCGCTCAAGACGCTTACCTCAGGCTCATAACTGCTGAACTGCCCGTGACTGTACGCGAGACCTTCTAGACGTATCGGGAACTTTACATCACAACTGCCGACGATATTCTGAATCTTGAACTCAGAAAACTTGGCGTCAAAGCCAAGCTTCTGCACGATGCGCGCGTACTTGCGCGACGCCAGACGTGAGTCGTCCTCAGACTTGGCACCCGTCACGACCATCTTCCCCCGACGCGAAAATGAGTGCGGTTGTTTTTGGGTCGCGAATCCGCATGATGACGGCGGCAAAACGCTAAGGCAGACAAAGTAGCACACGCGCTCGCGACGTGGCAAATTAGTCAGTGGAACCAACCTTAGGGTTGTACTCGGCATTGCGCGCATGCAACGCGATAGTTTTGAGGGTCCAAGCGACAATCGAGATTCACCGTAGCGACGATGTTCTGAAGGGTAGGGACGATCCCTTCAACAGCGGTGATGTGTTGTTGCTCGAGGGTAAGAGGGGCTGGGGTGGCTGGAACTTGGGCGGGTGGCGTCGATGGGCCGGCAGTGGCGGAGGTGACACCGCTCTGCGGTGCAGCCTGGGGGGTAGATGACGATGTCTGGGAGGACAGACCGGCCTTTGCAGCAGTAGCCTGGTTATTATAAAAAGATGGCTGTGATGTAGGTGCTGCCGTCACCGGCCCTGGGCCAGGGAGTACGAGACCAGATGATCCGTAGTATGATGGGTTCGACGTGGACGGAAGTGCGAGCCCATTTGTCGATGCCTGCTGCTGCTGCTGCTGCTGTACCTGTGTCTGTGGCTGCGGGGGTTGATATTGAGAGCGACCACCAAAGTTGAGTTGACGAGTAGGAAGAGAAAATGATGACATGAAAAAGCGGCGGCGGCAAACAAAGATTTTTACGGCGTGGGAAAGTTATGCCGGGGGTGAAAGAAGCGAACTGGAGGATAAGACCTGCGCCCTTATATACCTGGGAAAATTGAAAGTCCGACGGTTACTAGTGACTCGAACCTTATTCACCTCTTGATCCCGCATCTGTCAATGATGGTGGCCCACACTTGTCTGTTCGCTCTCTCCCCATTCCCTCTTGATTTTGATTCCTGGTAGTCCTATGCCATCTTGAAATGCCACACAATTTAAACGTCCGTACCGGTATTCACTGTTTCCTGTTCGTCCAAGTCTTCGACAATAACGTTTCAGGGGACCCATCAAAAAGTGTCGACCTTGCTGGAGTGCCCAAAGAAGTATTTTCGTCCTTGGGCGGCTCGTACCTCGTACTGGAGTTATCATCGATGTGGCATTCCTTTCTAATCGTGTGCTGTGCGTGACAGACAATGATCTTTCTTCCCTTACCTTCTTAGGCTCTGTCCTCGGTAGAAGGGACCCTCCGGAGGACACTGCACAGACAACAAGAACGAGTTCTAGGCGCAATTCGTGCGCAGTCCGGTCAGACCTTGCCTCCTAGTTACGGAACATTCTGGAAGTTGCCTTTTTGGGAACACCTGGTTAACCTGAATTATCCCGATTCTTCCCACGCCCACCCTTTGTTTAGTCACGGTCTCTTCCTCTTTTCCTTGTTCCTCACAAAGGACTACGCCTCCGATCCTCGTCAACGAACAACGACAACCTACAGTACTAGTGACACGATGCAATCCCTAGTCTTACTAGATCATTACCAGTCTTGATAAAGTAGTAATCACCTGCTTTCCAAATGATCAGACTTGATCCACCCGGTTATAAGGAATCATGCACCATATATAGTTCCAGTCATGTTGTTTGGTGGCATCGCGGGATTATTGACTGTCCCGTTGGACAACAGGCTCTGCCATGTAGGGGCCCAAAATGCATTAGTGGTGTCATTTAAAATCTACCGACTTAATGTTCAGAGTGTACACAACGACGAGGACAAGTGAGTGAACCTTGATCGCTGCGTCGGCAAAGTACGATGCGCCGCTCTGGTTAGCGGGGTAGAGGCTTCGCTCCTGTTGCGCGAGCAGTAAGAGTCCGTTTTGCTGCTATCATCGCTGCCGAGCTGTCTGCGGGTCGCGGTGGGACGAGCGGCGCGCTAAAGTCCCAAGGAATGATCCCATCTGCGGGGATATTGTCAAGGAAGTACCCCGCCATGCGCCGCGCTGTAATCAGGTAGCGCATCAACCGCGTGCGGCGGTACACTGCGTCCGGCAGCAAGAAATTTAGCACAGAGTGGCATGATAAGATAGCCACTTGTGTCTGTCACCCACTATTAGCAAAACCGTAAAGACCCCATGCTTGGCCGCGACTCCAAGTGCTAGAGTTGGAGTAACCCTGAGCTGTGCGCTGTGCAATGACGGCACCAGTGGTAGCGTTATAATCGACGACGTGGAACGATGACCCTGGGAAAGAGTGGTCACGAAGAGGGAGCATGTTGGGGTAAACATCAGAGGGACCGCACCATCCGCGCGGACGTGGTTCATCATCGTCTTGTCAGCATGCGATACCGCGATTTGGCGCAGCGTCTGGTTGCCCGTGAGGTCCGCCGCATTGAACAACACCTCGAGGTTCATCATATTGTCGATAATCACCTGGAAGTCGTCCGGGTCCGCCGCGTCCCAGCTACGCGTGCAGCCGACGACGGGGCTGAAGCGTGCGGCGAGTGCGACAGCAAACGTCTCGACTGCCTGCAGGGCTGTTTCGTTTTTCGGGTTTCTAGCGTACGTGAGGTACGCGTCCATGCGTGCATATAAGAAGAGACCAAGGACAGAAAAGGAAAGGTGAAACGTCAAGGGAGGGAGAAGTGCAGCGTACATGGTTAGCTCATCCACGAACGGGAAACTCAAGAAGCCAACGTCATGCCCGACGCCCGTGTGGGCTTCTAGAGGTATCTCTCCAGTAGCAGATGAGCGGCCAATGTCGAGCCACTGGGCAGTGGACGTGCCGTTCAGAGTGCGTGGACAGATAGTGGCACGCTCCGCGAGGGCATAGAATGTCGCGGGAAGGAAGCCAGACGTCCATGTATCCGCGCCAAAGTAAAGCCACATGCCAGTGTCGCGCGTGGTATACTGCGGATACGAGGTGGGGACACCTGGCGTTCGCTGGGCACTAGAAAGCAGTTTCTGCGCGATGAGTGGAGAGAAAAGCTGGGGCGGGAGCTGGAGGTGGCTAGTGGCAGAAGTTTGCGACAGAGTGGCAAGCATGAGGGATAGTAGACGAGTAGGCGATGAGAAGGCTGGTTTGTTTAGACATCGCCGCCTTTTAATTTATAGCTTCTCCCCCAAGCTAATCAGCGACCACTTCGGGAAGTCCAGTATTCGATGTACACCTTCCGGAAAGACAACTATTTTGGGGATTCGAAAGTGAGTCTCTACCTGACAAGCCAATCAGGGCTCTGCAATCCCCACCCAGAATGGCGGTTGCAGGGGCAAGCGACATAGCCGCAGCTGAGTTGCCCGGGCTCCTAGCAGCTACGATGAACAGCTATCAGAGAAACAAAATGTAGGACGGCAGTGTGGACGCTGAGGTTAAGTAACAGCGACACACGCGTCGCAACGGAACCGTGACCCGGTGGAAGGAGGTCATGCCACCTTAATTTCCAGAACGGTGTAATGATCAGGTGGAACAAGGCAGACAATTTCCACGAGAGTACACACCGCATGAGAGACGAAGACCAAGATCGGTGATTGCCAGACATTTAATGACGCCTCTGAAGGACCGGACGGGCCCAACCGGGACGGTCAGAGTTCTAAAATATATGAGGGAGCGTTTCGTTTAGGTCAAAAAAGTCAAAGTACTGCTCCTGAGAAGCCTGAGAGGAAATTTAATTGTGAAGGGCGTAGCCACCGGCCGGAGGACGTGGCACCGTTACATAAAAGGCTATGGTTTCCTTTAACGGCAGCGCGTACGGATATCTCGGCGGCTCGCAGCACGCCGCGAAACTCGGGACACAGCTCGCGAGGGCCTGGTTTTGCTCGTGCTTGTGCCATCTCTCTCTCTTTCTCTCCCACTCTCGTCTCCTTCCCATATCACACATATCGTTCATCTCTATAATTCACTTGGGAAAATGGCTACAGGTTTTGGAGCAGAAATCGTCGCAACTATCAACAAATTACAAGATGTTTTCACCGCCGTCGGTTCAAGTGCCGCACAGATAGACCTTCCTCAAATTTGCGTGTTGGGTAGCCAGAGTAGTGGGAAGAGTTCAGTTCTTGAGGTACGCTGCCATGATCTTCTCTTGATACATCGTTGATGGCTTTCGCAGAACATTGTTGGTCGTGATTTCTTGCCTCGAGGCTCCGGCATTGTCACCCGCAGGCCTCTGGTACGCTACACTGGAAATCTGTTCACTCGCCACTTATTTTGAGATATAGGTTCTACAACTCATTCATCGACCGGCAACTACAGCCGCACCAATGGCAAACGGCAAAGAATGTAAGTTTGCCTGTATGATTATACATTTTTGACCTCATGCGGCTTGTTAGCCGCCGCCGTCGGTGTGGACCCACGAATGAATGAGAACGAATGGGGCGAATTCCTCCATCTCCCCAACGAAAAGTTTTATGACTTTAACAAGATTCGTGCCGAGATCGTCCGCGATACTGAGGCCAAGACGGGACGCAATGCAGGCATTTCGCCACAACCCATCAACTTACGCATCTTCTCACCCAACGTCCTCACGCTCACACTTGTCGACTTGCCCGGATTAACAAAGGTTCCCGTTGGCGACCAACCCAAAGACATCGAGAAACAGATTCGGGACATGCTTTTCAAGTATATTTCCAAGCCTGCCTGCATAATCCTCGCCGTTACCCCGGCCAACACCGACTTGGCCAATTCAGATGGACTCAAGATGGCCCGTGAGGTCGACCCTGAGGGCACTCGAACAATTGGTGTCCTAACCAAGGTTGACTTGATGTAAGTACCAGTTACGTCCTTCAACTCCGCGGATGAACCTGACTCCGAGGATCTTAGGGATGCTGGTACTGATGTCGTCGATATCCTTGCAGGCCGCGTCATACCTCTACGCTTGGGCTACGTCCCCGTAGTGAACCGTGGTCAGCGTGACATTGATACCTCCAAACCAATCCAGCAGGCGCTTGATGCAGAACGCCACTTCTTCGAGAGCCATCCTGCTTACCAAGGCAAGGCGCAATACTGCGGCACGCCATTCTTGGCGCGCAAGCTTAACATGGTATGTGCTGCGCTTTCAAGCTATGACCAAATATTCGACGCTGGGAGGCTCTTTAGATCCTGATGCACCACATCCGCGCAACGCTCCCAGATATCAAAGCACGCATCACCTCGCAACTACAAAAGTTCAGCGCAGAGCTGCAGTCGCTTGGCGGACCGCTCGGCGATGGCAACTCATCAAGTATCGTGCTAAACATAATTACAGAATTCACGAACGAGTTCCGCACGGTTATAGACGGTAATACGAACGACCTATCGCTTAATGAGCTCTCTGGTGGTGCTCGCATCTCGTTTGTGTTCCACGAACTTTTCAATAATGGTGTAAAGAGTATCGATCCGTTTGACCAAGTCAAAGACGGAGACATTCGAACGATCTTATACAATTCATCGGTTCGTGCAGAGTTTGTATGTCGCTGTTCGGTGCTGATATGGAAGGTCAGGGGTCAACACCTGCTCTCTTCGTTGGGACAGCTGCGTTTGAAGTCATTGTGAAGCAGCAGATCAAGCGGCTCGAGGAGCCTGGGCTTAAATGCTGCCAGCTTGTCTATGACGAACTCATCCGTATTCTCGGCCAACTGCTTACAAAGATTGTGCGTTCCGCTTCGATTGTTATGCATACTCTCTGTCCTCTAAGACTTTTTTTTGTGGTTTAGCAAGCGTTCCGTCGGTATCCTGCGCTGCGTGAGCGCTTCAACAGTGTAGTTGTCAATTTCTTCAAGACGGCCATGACACCTACAACGAAGCTTGTGACCGATATGGTAGCGATGCAGGCGTGCTATGTCAACACGACGCACCCCGACTTCCTTAATGGACATAAAGTGCGCCTCTTGCCTTCTCTTTGTCCGTTCTCTCATTCTTTTCAGGCCATGGCCCTCGTGACGGACCGACTGAACGCGAACAAACCTGCAACGCCGGAGCCTAAACAAGGAAAGGTGACCTCCGCGCAGCTGAATAATAACAAGGACCTCGATGTCGACATCAAGAAAGAGGAACCGAGCTTCTTTGGCAGCTTCTTTAGTTCGGCCAAGAGCCAACAGCAGAAAGCGAAGAAAGGCCCGCAGCCCATGGAGGCGGTACGTGCTCCTTCTTTTGTCTCATCACGTGCTTACATTCCACGTGCAGCCACCGCCAATCATTCGTCCACAAGCAGCATTGAATGAGCGTGAAACGCTCGAAACCGAAGTCATCAGTGCGTCCCCCTCCAATCACTTTCTTCACTGCGCGTTACAACGGTGTTCACTTATTCGCTACAGAGCTGCTCATCCACTCGTATTTCAATATCGTAAAGCGCGAGATGATCGACATGGTGCCGAAAGCTATCACACTCACGCTTGTAAACCACTCGAAAGAGAACCTGCAGCGCGAGCTGCTGCAGGAGCTTTACAAACCTGATGTACTCGAGGATCTACTCAAGGAGAGCGAACTGGTTGTTGCACGCCGGAAGGAGGTTGTCAGTATGGTTCAGGCGCTCAACAAAGCTGAGGAGTGCGTCACTTCCCCTTTATGTCTCAGAGCTGAGCTAATGCGTCGTCGTACAGAATCGTCGCGGGTGTTTGAGGCGTGGGTTAGCGAGTTGCGTCGTATTTCGTGTTGTTCCTTTCAGTCGTTTCTCTCTTACTCCTTGTCTAACTGCGAGTACACTAATAATACCCGTGCGGGACTTTCTCTCTCCCCCTTTTTTCTCGTGATCCTGCGCGAGTCGGGTGGCTCCGTGAAACTCCTGTTCCTCCGCCGTCTGTGGCAAGTTATGACTTGGCTAGCCCTGCGTGACTGACCACTCCAAAACCCTGGGCGATCGCTTTGGTATATGTGCTTGCGCTTTGTTTCAGCCTAGAGCCAAACACGGCTGTGGGGAGAGGAATGCGGTATAATGTCCACTTTCCGTATTAGCCTCCACGGTTGCACCGTGCCACCTACCGAGTCAACGTTTCGGCTTGCATTTTATCACTCTATATGTTCCTGAAGATCTTTTCCGCATTCCTTACTATTTACAAACGCAATGCGACATCTTTCACTCACACCTCTGCTACGGCGGGTACTACCCCCCAGAAGATACGCCTCCGCTTACCGCCCCATTTTCGTCTGTCATCGTGACTTTGGATGGGTAGATGGACATGTCGCGAATATGCTCCTCTCGCAGGGCACGAGGCTCTAACTAACAAATGTATTGATCAGGGACCCGCCGCCGCCATTGTTTAATATACCAGAGGGAGTACCGTCCAGTGGCTGTCGGCATCGCTGACGACCACCGCGCCGCTCTCACCTTCATCCAAATCCACATCAGAGCGAATGGAGCTCCCAGCCGGAGTGCATACGCCCCCAAAATGCCGCGAGCTGTTCGACTGCTAAGTTTTTTTTTTTTTTTTTTTTCAAATCCATTTGAGTGCGCCTTGGGGAACTTGGCCCTATGTGGCACTTTTACATCTTGTATCTCCCTGTAATCCAGTCCTTCTACTTCGTATCCTTCCTCTTTACAATAAAACACCTCCCCGCTCCTTAAGGGAGCGGCTTTTACGATTCGTCAAGTGTCGAGCGTACCGGGGCGTCCTTTGCGCCAAGATGAGGGGTCGAGTTTGAGGGTGTAAGCTTGGCTTGCGCGCTTGTGTGCAGCGCTTTCGGCTGATTAACTGGGGCATTTAGACCCTCCTACTCGTTTGTACTTCATCGTCCGTTGTCTCTTCATTCTTGAGGTGGCCGTTTTAAGGGCCTGGCGGATCGAGGGGTGCGTGGCGCGGTTGTCTTGGAAAGTTTCCTGTCCTTTCGGGCGAGGAGAACTTTAGGGTTGCGTGGTTCGACTGCTAAGTTAACACTAGCACCATCGTGTCGCAGCCGACGCAGACAGGGTGGTGCAAGCGTCCGGGGCTTTTCAGCACCGTGTTCTTCATCATGCGCGACGGCTTGCTCGGCTTCCCATACAAGAACGTGTTTGCGAGCAAGTCTCTTGACAACGCGACGGCATTTCGTGCCGCCGCTACTGATGCAACCCAACTTCAACGCGCGCGCGTTAGCGTCCTGGTATGTTGGCTTTCACTCTGTATTGTACATGTCCGGATATACGCAAAGACCGTGATATAAACCGTTCCACTACAAGCGTAGGATATTCGATCGGAAGCTCGGAAAGGATGTATCCCACTACCGTGTCGTGGCACGCGGGACCCCCGTCTTCTCCATCTAGTAAGAGCAAACGCCATTTGTCCCCGTACCAGTTCAGAAAAAAAAAAACGCAACGGGCCGCAGGCCTTACTTTCTTGTTCAACGAGTGGTGAAAATTGAGAGTGTGGGGTGCTCTACTAAACGAGACCAAGATCCCCGGCCTGCTGCACGTCTCGCGGGGAAAACACCTGGATGTCAATGCTCTAGCCACCTCGGCAGTTTTTCCCGAGATAAATCGTCGAGCCCAGGATCGCAGCGGTCGCCTAGTGACCCCAATCCTGTTCAACATACGGCGCAACCTGCTGGTATCCTCCGCGAGGAGAGGAGAAAGGAAGGTCATGCGCTTCCGTGACTGTGAGCATTTTGGTTGGGTCTGCGGGTGAGATCCCCTTCAAGTTCAACTTGAAGTTCCTACCCCGCGTGTTACCTTGATATCAGTGAGGCACGTAATGATACACTCTTCGATCAGAGAATGTACTGTATTATTGTCTTTTCTGTGACTCTTTTGAAGTTTATTTCACCGCAAAGTAACGGGAGGTTTTGCCGTGATGGGCTAGGAATAAGCCATCATTCATGCCAGTTGCCTTTGAATGTTGTTTGGAGGGTGTCTCATTGGCACCTTAAGCGGACAGTGCGGCATGGGTACAATTGGGTGCGGTTCGGTCGTAGATTGATCGTATAGCCTTGTGTGCCAGTGCTTGGGTACGTAACGATCCGAGGAAAGCCCCCACGGCGCCATCATTTAATTCAGTCACGACGCTCTTGTAGATGATTGATGTGACTAGCTCATAAGGAATGGAAGGTAAGCCATACAACAACTATTTAATCTGATCTCAGTGCAAGCGTACCGCTTACGACCCATACGACAATCAGCTGCTAAATCCAACAATCAGCTGCTCACAACGACAAAAACATCTGACAATTACTTGCATTCCAAGAGCTACTCACAAGCGTATATAAACCCTGCGATCGTTGCTTGACTAGACTATCTTTTCTTTTCTCCTCTTCTTTCTACTCTCGCCTTCCTGTAACATATCTCGAGATTCTCAAACGCTCTAATACACGCTCGGGTTATATTCCTGTCGCGTGCCCGGCTTAGTGTTTCCCGATATCAAATCGGGTTTCCACTTTTTTTGGAATATCTTGCCAAGCGAGTTCCTCAAAACTGTCTATTCTGTCCTTGGTCCCCGTACACGTCTCAGTCGCTTCTTAAAACCGAAGTGAGGATTACTGTCCTGGAAGTTCAACTTCATTTTACAACGTCACGCAAGCGTATTTCTGTACTGTCCTGCCCCCCTCTTTTCTCCCTCTTGAATAACTTCTGAAACAATGGCCACCCGCCAGTCCAAACGTATACAGAAGCGTGCCCCTTCCCCTACAGATAGATCCGCTCTCGATACTCCTGCAGAAATACCACCACACACTGCCGCCAACGTCACTTTCCCCCAGCTTTACTCAGATCTTGATTCTTCTGAAGACGCTATTGTCATCCAAAATACTCGCGAAAAGATGTCCGATCAAAAAACGGCTACTGTCTCACACCCCATTCTCTCACGTCCCCCGATCTTAACCGATGGTGAAATTACCCCCAAGATTGTGCGGGATTTCGAAAATCATTGTTCAACGTACTTCCTCAATGCCAAAGACGGTGTCCCTGATGACGAAAAAGTAAAACGTGTAATCGGATGCTTCGAAAATAGCCTCATATATGATTGGGCACAAGAAGACAGCGACCGTTTAATAAAACTAACGTTCAAGGAATTCATGAAAGAATTTCGACAGCAATGGTTGCCCGCTAATTGGGAACAAAGTGTTCGGACGGAGATGCTCAATTCACGCCTCGATCCATCTCAAAAGTTCAACACCTGGGCTGCACAAATTCTATCGTACAATGTTTCCCTCCGAAATACAAAATCCCACATGACCAATGACCAACTGCGAACACAACTTGAAACTGCCCTTGATGAAGAATTACGCATTATCGCTACGGACGAAAACATCAATACGGAAACAGACCTCCGAAAATGGATGGCGAAAATCCGAAACATAGATAACCGACGCCAAAATGAAAGGAAACGCATGGCTGACTTTTGGGAAACCCAAAATAAAGCAAAACGACAAAACATTGGCAACCGTTATCCGAATACTAGCAACCGCAACAACTGTCACACGTGGGAACAGCACATCAAATTCCACAATTGGTCTATACCCCCCCAAACTAACCGACGAAGAACGCCTGGTTACTCCACGACCATGAAGGCTGTTTGAAGTGCCGCATCTTTTATGCGGGACACCGAGCGGATAAATGCACAATAACACTGTCAGGAAAAGATTACAAGCCCAGAACCTTACAGGACGCGCTAAAGGCAAAAGCAGCGAAAAACTCCACACGGCCAACTCCGGTTGCCGCAATCGCAGACTCGAACAATGCCTCTACCTCTAGCGACCTCGTAGCTGCGCTTTTCCCGACGTCTTCGAATGACAATGGCACGGATTCGTCAGAAAACAGCCTTGCATCGGTGAGAATATCACCCCCTCTCAAAGAGCGACACATCACGTGGTCTTGTATGTTAACGAACCCGATAGATCATATTCGGGTGAAGACCAAAGCGCTTATCGATAGCGGGGCTCATATGGTCCTTATACGACCTGACATTGTCGAACAACTGAAATTACACAAACTACCTCTACAACGACCAGAGCACATCACAGTAGCCATTGACGACAAAACAACTCCAAACGCGATTACACACTATGTCACGCTACAACCAGCCGCAATAGATAAAAAGTTCACATCGCAACCCTTGCGTGCGGTAGTGGCTCCAGGACTATGTATGCCCCTTATACTCGGGCTCCCGTTCCTTACCGTTAACAAAATTGTTTGTAATTACGCTGAACGAACTTGTATTGTAACGAATGCCGAGATACCTTATGACCTTTTAAACGTCCGCAACTCTTGCATACCAACAAATGATATACTAGCGACGGTCCGAGAACGTATAAACAACCTAGCACACGATGAATTGCTTAAGAATAAAGAAACCGAGCTTCGTGCACAATTTAAACAAGTCTTTGAACCACCGCCCCATGCCGATGAATTACCGAAAACGCCACTTGCTAGAATAAAATTAAAAGACCCACACAAAACGATAAAAACCCGGAACTACCCTTGTCCGCGCAAATGGAAAGAAGCGTGGCACACGCTTTTACAACAACATCTTGATGCAGGCCGAATCCGCTCATCCTCGGCACCAGTTGGCAGTGCTGCTTTCATTATCCCTAAAGCTGATCCCTCGGTCCTCCCTCGATGGGTCAACGACTACAGGCAACTGAATAGTAATACCGTAACAGACAGCTTCCCACTGCCGCGTATAAATGAAATCCTAAGCGATGTTGCGATGGGCAAGATTTTCGGGTCAATTGATATGACCAATAGCTTCTTCCAAACACGCATGCATCCAGAGGATGTACCCCTCACAGCCGTTAATACACCTTGGGGATTGTATGAATGGGTGGTAATGCCTATGGGAATAAAAAATGCGCCAGCAATACAACAACGACGTGTAACGGAAGCATTACGACCATGGATAGGGCGAATCTGCCATGTCTATATTGATGACATCGCGATCTGGTCAACTACGCTTGATGAACACACACGTAACGTAGCCACGATCCTACAAGCCCTTTCGGATAATAAATTGTACTGTAACCCGACAAAGACAAAACTTTTCTGCACCGAAATCAGGTTCCTTGGCCATCGTATCACCGCGAAAGGAATTGAGGCAGACGAAGGAAAGGCTGACCGGGTAAAACACTGGCCTAGACCAACAACAGCAAAACAAGCATGCGGTTTCCTTGGCCTCGTACGATATCTTGCCCCATTTCTTCCAAACCTTGCAAACCACACAACCATCCTTGACGAACTCACTACAAAAGAATGCGACAAAACTTTCCCACCTTGGAACGAACGATATCAAAAAGCCTTTGCAAGCATAAAAGATATGGTCACGTCCACGGACTGTCTCACAACGATTGACCCTTCCTTAATGCCGAAGCACAAAATTTTTGTCACGACCGATGCAAGCGACGTAGGCTCGGGTGCAATCTTATCGTTCGGGCCTACATATGACACTGTGCGACCAGTGGCATACGATTCACGTGCTTTCAAAGGTGCCGAACTAAACTACCCTGTCCACGAAAAAGAGTTACTTGCCATTGTTCGAGCGCTAGGTAAATGGCGAACTGATTTACTCGGATTCTCATTCGAAGTTTGGACGGATCATAAAACACTCGAACACTTCGGGACACAGCGTGATCTATCCCGCCGCCAAGCTCGATGGATGGAATTCCTTTCACAATTCGATGCTTCGATACGTTACCTTCCTGGGGAAAAGAACTGCGCTGCTGATGCCTTATCACGCCTACCTGACCCTGGCATGACGGTAATATCGTCAATTCTGTCCGAGACGGGAAACAGAAAGATACGCTCCCGCTTTGAACTTGAGAACGCTATTTTGGAAGGAATCAAACAAGGATATGCGACCGACCCTTTTACGAACAAGTTAGCCAGTGCTGCTAAAGGAATGAAGAATATCGAGCAACGACAAGGCTTCTGGTTCATCGACAACCGACTCGTAATACCAAATGGCCGAAATTTGCGTGAAATGTTGTTCCGCATCGCCCACGACAAGCTTGGGCACTTTGGAACAACCAAAACGTATGAAGCGCTCCGTGATTCCTACTACTGGCCTCATATGCGAAAAGACCTTGAAGACGCGTATATTCCTTCCTGCCCGGATTGCCAGAGGAATAAATCAACCACTACGAAACCGGTCGGACCACTCCACCCTCTGCCGGTACCAGACCACCGGGGCGATTCAGTCGCTATTGACTTCATCGGTCCCTTGCCAAAAGACAATGGATTCGATTGTATTGTGACACTCACTGATCGTCTTGGATCAGACGTCAGGATCATCCCAACAACAACAACGCTAACCGCGGAACGCCTAGTGGACCTCTTTTTCACTCACTGGTATTGTGAAAACGGCTTGCCACTCGAAATAGTCTCAGATTGGGACAAACTTTTCCTGTCCCGTTTTTGGTGTGCCCTTCATAAGCTAACCGGCGTACAACTAAAGATGTCCACTGCATACCACCCGCAAACGGACGGCGCCAGTGAGCGCACGAATAAGACCATCATTCAATGTATCCGTTTCGCAGTAGAACGTGATCAAAAAGGCTGGTCAAAGCTCCTGCACAAAGTACGATTCGACATCATGAATACAATCAACGCCTCCACAGGATACACGCCATTCCAACTACGCTTTGGGAAATCACCGCGACTTCTCCCCCCAATTCTCCCACACACGAACATTTCGGAAGAAGACTCCAAAGCACGTAACGTAATAGAACATATGCAAACGATCGAACTCGACGCCCAAGACAACTTACTTACTGCAAAAGTAAAACAAGCATACCACGAAAACAAGGAACGAAACCTATCTGTTACGATGCGGGATTCCGGGTAGCTCGTATCCCCAGACCGGTGACATGTGATAAAGAGAAGGTGACTCACAAGATAACGGTTTGATAACCCCAGTACTGTACGATAAGGATGAGGTATGTGATTGGTTCACCATTGTACGATATCTATGACTCGGACGGACATTTATGATAACCATACGATACGCGATTGGTTACTTACCTTTCAAGAGGCGCTTTAAAGCCCTCGCGTATATGTATATAAGGTTACCCAAGCTGCGCCGTAGTCCGCAGCTTGGTCTTCTTGAATCTATCACGTCTTCTCTTCTATTGTCTTTCCTCTTCAGTCTACATCTTGCGCTCCTATTGGTAGGAGTCTGCTTCATCGTCATCACCTTTGAGTCAGTATTGTCCCACGAATAGGGCTTACTGTTATACTCTCCGATCACGTGCCATCAAGGGCCGTCATATCGCTAAGTCGTCATTCGGTTGTATCGCCAGTCCATCGCTCAAGTCGAGCCACGTGCCGATAGACACGTAACATTAAGACCAAGCTCCCATCGTGGCGACCGAAACAACCGCGGATAGTTGGGTATTCGCGCAATACTCAATCGAGAGAAGAGGGGATCGAAACGTTCCCGTCCGCTACCTCAGAAACGCGTGGTGGGGAACAGTGAACGACGTCACTGGATACTGGGTAGATATATCAACAAGACCGTCGAGGGTCTATCCAGTTGAGTTCAATTTCGAACATACGTGTTGGACAGAAGTTGCTTGGAGCCCTCGCAGAGGACGGTGGGACGTACTCCGACCCACAACAAACGAATATAACTGCAACATTCTACAAAGCGAAGTAGTGCATAGAGACCAGTGGGGACCGATTGACGGTGCCGAAGACGACAGTGCACCAGCGCCATCTGAAGGCAGCACCGAACCAACCACGACAGAAGACGAAGTAGGAGATCGCCCAGACGCCGAAGAGGAACAACAACGCCGGCGATTTGACGAGATACGTATCAACTCCTTAGCCGCTCAAGCCGAACAGATAAATATCCGATCACCCGCAGTCATGGCCACGGAGACAGAAACGCGCGCATACACCAAGGAAGAGAACAGACTCGCCGACAGATTGGCCGAGCGAAGGTTACAAAGTGAACGCGAAGAAGAAAGGGCGCCAACGCCACTGCAACCAGAAGAACGAGTCATCGATCCAAATACGGGCCACCACCTCACCCTTGACGAACTCGCGAACCAATGCATGTATGGTCCCGACCAACCAGACCCTCCATCAGATAGGGAACAGAGCCGAGTATGGAGCTACCTGGCAAGACAACGAGTAGAAGGTGAAGGAATACCAGCTAACATTCCACGAGGCGGGGGACCCCCGGGGCGCTACCCCGGAGGGATACCACCGCGACGACCACCTGGAGGAGGACCACCGCCATCGGGCGGGGGCGGAGGAGGCGGTAGTGGAGGCCCACCGGGACCCGATCCCAATGGAAGGGGGGATTATAACAAATTACAAGGGCAGCCACCTCCTATTTTTCGCGGCGACAGAAAAGCCACTGAAACCTTCCTTACCAAGTGGGAACTTTACAGAGGCATGAACCGCCACACGCAGACGATGCGCGAAGCATACTCGCGCGCCATTCTCTTCCTTACCTTCTTGGAAGGAGATGACCTCAATGAATGGATCACCACCCACACCCGGTGGTTAACGCTCCAAATTGCGAACGGAATACCCGAGGACGATGAAAGGATATGGGAGGCGGTATACCGAAGCTTCAAACGGCGCTTCACAAACACGTTGGAGCAAGAGCAAGCACGGACCGCATTACAGGAGGGGATATATATGCAAGGGACAGACATTGACAAGTACGTGTCCCGTTTTGAAGAATTAGTGCGGCGCGCTGGCTATCGAGCAGATTCGCCGATGGTTATCAACGTGTTCACCAAGGGGCTCCCGCGCAAGCTCTACGAACAGTGCTACACACTCGACAACCCACAAAGTTACGAAGGATGGAAACAGGCGCTCTTAAAGCGACAGGAACAATACATCCATCTACAAAACCACTTCAACGAAGGAAAGAGAAACCTGGAGAAGTATCGCAACCGTGCAGGGAACCGAGGGGGGTATGCCCCACCACCACACCTCTCACACCCCGACGCGATGGACATGTCTGCAAGGGCAAGAGCACGCGGAGGAGAGGTTGACAACAGCGCCATCGCAGTCGCTGGATCCGAAGAAGTGAGCCCGAACGACTCGGGTTTCCGGCAGTACACCCAAGGAACAAGAGGCAGATACGTACCCCGAGGAGGATACATTCAGCGGGGACAATCCCGTGACACCAGGGGAGTGCAATGTTATAACTGTCAAAAGTACGGACATTTCAGCCGCGATTGCACACAGCCTCGCAGACAGCGGCAAATGCAACAACCGCCTGTACAAGTACGGGCAACCACAAGTCTCACGCCACAACAAGAAGCGGCACAAGTGCTCCAAACGATCGCCAACAAGAGCGACGAAACTCAAGAGCTCGTAATGAAAGGAATCTGGGAGAGGGAGGATTTTTCAAACGCCTGAACCCGGCGGCCTGGGTGAGGGCAATACATTCTCGTGATGTTGTAATAGTAACTACGCGATTCCGATCTATGCATATTCCCGTTTCGACTCGCACACATCACGCAATGGCCGACCTACAAGCACTAGTGGATAGCGGAGCCACTGATTGCTTCATGAATCACAAATTCGCAAAACGAATGGGGCTGGGACTGGTTCCCCTGGAAAGACCTCGAAAAATATGGAACATCGACAATACGGAAAATAAAGGGGGGTCTATCACTCATTATGTAGACCTCGACGTACGCACTAAAGGAATTCACAAGGAGATGAGATTCCTTATTACGGACATTGGGAACGAAGACATCGTCTTGGGATACCCATGGCTGGCCACATTCGAACCGCAATTCACGTGGAAATACGCCACAATACGTGAAGACATGCTACCTGTCGTCATCCGGTCCGTAAACCCTCGTATCATACGTCAACCGGTTATCAGCACCGTCACTACAGAGGCCCTCCCTAGCGTGGAGCGGAATTTCATCATCCGGAAACTCGAGGAACAATGCACCGCGCGAACCACTGCCACAGAACTTGCGATTAAAGCCAAACAACACACGACCGCGGCAGTGCTACCGCCACAATACACCCAGTACAAGAACTTGTTTAGTGAGGAAGAATCACGCCGCTTTCCTCCCAAACGGGTTTGGGACCACGCCATCGACCTCAAACCCAACGCGCCAGCAGCATTGGACTGCAAAATATACCCATTAACGCGACAGGAAGATGAAGCCCTTCAAACCTTTATCACAGAAGAAACGAAGAAAGGATACATTCGACCATCCAAGTCGCCCTACGCATCTCCTTTCTTCTTTGTGAAGAAAAAGGACGGGAAGCTTCGTCCAGTACAGGATTATCGCAAACTCAACGACATCACGGTACGAAATCAATATCCCCTTCCGCTTATCACGGACCTCATAACCGATCTGAGCAACGCGGATGTGTACACGAAACTCGACATCCGCTGGGGCTACAACAACGTTCGCATCAAGGAAGGAGACGAAGAAAAGGCGGTGTTCAAAACGCGCTACGGGCTCTTTGAGCCAACGGTCATGTACTTCGGCCTGACTAACTCCCCCGCCACCTTCCAAACCATGATGAACTTCATATATCGCGACACCATCCTGAAACACGAACCCTTGGGAACTACAATCCGCGTTTACATGGACGACATAGGAATCGCATCCCGCTCCGGCCTTGGCGGCCATATTGCGGCGGTTCGGGACGTGCTTCAGGTTGCGCAAGACCACGATCTCTACTTCAAACTGGAAAAGTGCCTCTTCCATGCGCCCGCGATGGATTACCTGGGGGTAATCCTTGAAAAGGGGGTAACACGCATGGACCCTGCAAAAATCGCGGGCATTCGCGACTGGCCCGTCCCCAAAACCGTTAAGGATGTTCGATCTTTTCTTGGTTTTTGCAATTTTTATCGTGCCTTTATCAGAGGTTTCGCGCACCACGCCCGTCCCCTAAACCTACTAACAAGAAAAGGGGAAGAGTGGAAGTGGGGTCAAGAGCAACAAACGGCCTTCGACACGCTACAAACACGAGTAACGCAAGAACCGATACTGGCACACCCCGTATTAACCGATCAATTCGAACTAGAAGTGGACGCGTCAGGGTACGCCATTGGAGGAGTCCTACTACAACGAAAACAAGACGGCAAAAAGCATCCGATCGGGTACTTCTCGAAGACATTGGACCCAGCCCAACGCAACTATCACGTATATGACTTGGAGCTTTTAGCCATCGTCGAAGCCCTCAAGCACTGGAAACCCCTCCTGGCGGGATCTCCACACGACATCATTGTCCACTCGGATCACGCGAACCTACTATACTGGAGGAACCCACAGAACATCAATCGCTGAATAGCAAGGGAAGTGGTAGAATTATCCGAATACCCGATCAAAATAAAGCATGTTGCAGGAAGGTCGAACGGACGCGCCAACGCACTGTCAAGGCGTAGCGATTACGACACGGGGGATAACGACAATCAAAACGTGATCGTGCTCCCAGATCACATGTTCCTCCGGACCACGAACACGATATCGGTGGAGGCCAGGGAAGACGACGACTACGCACAGGACGAGGCGCAGATCCAACAGTGGATCAACGCGCACAGACTAATGAAGATTGACGGGGTATGGTACAAAGAAGGACGACGCGTCATCACCGGGGGAGTAGCTGAAAAACGTGCACTTATCGATGCTCACCACTCTCCCCCAGTGTACGGACACCCGGGAATGACGAAGACAGGGATGATCGTAGCACGACGCTACTTCTGGCCAGGGATGACCAAGGATATCGTGGAATACGTCAAGGGGTGTGCGGAGTGTCAACGTAACAAGGTTAACACACGACCCATACGTGCCCCTTTACAACCAATATTTCCGAAACCCGAAGCAAAGCCGTTCGAAGTTGTAGCCATGGACTTTATCGTCAAACTCCCATCCTCAGGAGGATACGATTCGATACTAACAATCACAGACCACGACTGCTCTAAAGCAGCAGTGTTTATTCCCTGTTGCGAAGACATATCGGCAGAAGAAACGGCCCAGCTATACGCTAAGCACGTTTTCGCTTGCTATGGACTTCCTACTAAAATTATATCGGATAGAGATCCTCGTTTCGGATCCAGGTTTGCAAGAGAACTGTGCCGGCAACTAGGGATCGAGCAAAACATTTCATCGGCATATCATCCCCAGACGGACGGGCAATCGGAGCGTACCAACCAATGGTTGGAACAATATCTGCGCTTCCAAGTGGACTATCACCAAAAAGACTGGCTTCACTATCTGCCTTTGGCAGAATTCGCGCACAACGCATGGCCTCACGAGATAACAAGGAAGTCCCCCTTCGAACTTCTCATGGGATATTGCCCGCGCGCTGATTGGATGGATAAGCCGTCCCCTATTCCCCAGGTGACCACACGTATGGAGCAACTCCGAGAGGCACGACAAGAAGCGCAGTCGCTGATAACAAAGGCCCAGACCCTATGGATTAAACACAAAGATACGCCAAGGTTCAGGGTCGGAGACCAGGTATGGCTAGACGGGCGCAACCTCAAGACCAATCAGCCGAGTGCCAAGCTGGCGGCCAAGAGACACGGCCCTTTTACGGTAGACCAGGTGATGTCGCCGTATTCTTATCATCTGAAATTACCGGCTCAATGGAAGATCCACCCGGTGTTTCACATCGACCTTCTCACGCCTTATCGCGAGACTACTATTCACGGACCAAACTTCACACGTCCCCCACCGGATCTTGTGGAAGGAGAAGAAGAATACGAAGTCGAGAAGATTCTAGACACCCGGCTGTTCGGCAGAAGACGCACGCGGCAGTATTTGGTCAAATGGCTTGGATACCCTGACTCGGACAATCAGTGGGTCAATCAAGCCGATATCTTTGCCGAAGACAAGATAAGGGAGTTTGAACAATCAAACTCCGACACAAGGACGCATATAAGGGGCACCCAAACCGCTAAGTCACCTCATTCCCCACTCCATTCCCCTCATTCTCATCCCACACACATGGACTTCGCCTACTATGCCACTAAAACCGCTGAAGAAGTATTCTCTGCCGAGTTATTGGAGGGACTCATCTCCCTCAACGAAGCCCGACGCCGACTCAAGTGTGTCCACGAGACGGGCAACACCGCCGCCCTCGGATGGGAAACAATCGACAGTGACGACCACGACGACACCGACCACAGCGCAAACCAAGGAGCCGCTGTGGTCCATGCAACTCCAGAAGACGAGGGAACAGTGGTTGCCCCAATTACCAGGGACGAACTCGCCGCAGTGGAGCGCGCCTTCCCCGGCCCTGCGCAGGCAACACTGTCCGAAAGTGCACTACAGCCCCGGCTGCTTACAGTGCGGAACGTTCCTGACGAGGAGGAGCGTCGCCCTGGAACTTACAAGAACCCTCTCGTCGTGGGAGAAGATACGAGCGACACCGAGCCCGTACCGGTACGACTCCGCCTTCAAGCCGACGGTGAGGAGACCCGCAGAGCTCTGGTGGCACACCGCGCAAGCATGGACCAACGAGCAGCTCGACGCCGCGCACGCCGTGCGGAGAGAGAAGCTGCTGAAGAGGCGCGCCGAGATCAGGCGAATGCGTGAATCCAAACTCAGGAGTTCAGACACGTCGATCGGGAAACCGATCTGTACCCAGCTGAGCACCCCCACATTACCTACAGAAAATACGAACACTTACCCGACGACACCCCACACGCCTCCACCACTGACGGGGAACCCATTATGCGACACAAATATCAAGAACTCGTCGATGACCCCCTGAAGCAACCATTCACCGCCGACACCCCGGTGGGATGGACTCGGAACGCAGGCAGGGATTATATCCCCTGCCCAATCACCATTCAAGGAGTCAGTCGCCCCGCTCTCTGGTACCAGATCATCGAGAGCGACGATCCCATCATATTGATGGGGACCGACCGGACGGATCGCGTGTACGCATCCCCGTTCTATGCCACGCCGCGACCCGTGCTCCCCCGACCCCCAAAGTACACGGAAGAAGAGCTCAAAACTCTGGAATGGGGGTACCGGAGGCAGCCGGTGATCGACCAGTGTCTACGGGCCCTCTCAGATAAGTCCATCCCCGCCGAAGTCCGACGATACCGAGCGCTGACACAAGATCAGCAGCGCTTGGAGCAGCGTATTCGGGAACTCGAGAAGGGGATCGCGGTACTGTACGGACGACGCTCGCTGTGCGCCGCTCGTCTTCATCGCGCCGACACCCTCGCACGTCTTGAGCGAGAGCGACGACAGCTTGGGGACCCCGAGATACTCTGGGAGCGGCCAGACCAAGACGAATTCCACCGAGGACGAGGTTACTAGGATGTGGGCATCCTCCTTGAAAAGGGGGTGATGTTACGACGCGGGATTCCGGGTAGCTCGTATCCCCGGACCGGTGACATGTGATAAAGAGAAGGTGACTCACAAGATAACGGTTTGATAACCCCAGTACTGTACGATAAGGATGAGGTATGTGATTGGTTCACCATTGTACGATATCTATGACTCGGACGGACATTTATGATAACCATACGATACGCGATTGGTTACTTACCTTTCAAGAGGCGCTTTAAAGCCCTCGCGTATATGTATATAAGGTTACCCAAGCTGCGCTGTAGTCCGCAGCTTGGTCTTCTTGAATCTATCACGTCTTCTCTTCTATTGTCTTTCCTCTTCAGTCTACATCTTGCGCTCCTATTGGTAGGAGTCTGCTTCATCGTCATCACCTTTGAGTCAGTATTGTCCCACGAATAGGGCTTACTGTTATACTCTCCGATCACGTGCCATCAAGGGCCGTCATATCGCTAAGTCGTCATTCGGTTGTATCGCCAGTCCATCGCTCAAGTCAAGCCACGTGCCGATAGACACGTAACACTATCGTTCCCTTTCCGCGCTGGGAACCGCGTAGTACTGTCAACCTTGCACAGACGTCGAGAATACAAAACAGGCGAGGACCCCAGGGCAGCTAAGTTCATGCCGCGCTTCGATGGTCCTTACCGCATCCTCTCCACTGACGAAGCACACTCTACGGTTACGCTAGAAATGCCAGAAAATCCTCACACCTTCCCTGTCTTCCACATGTCCGAAGTCAAACCGTTTAAAGAAAATGACAACGCCCTCTTCCCACAACGAGCTCTGAACCCACCGGCACCTGTCACTATAGATGGCGAACAAGAATTCTGGGTGGACAAAATAATTGACGAAAGGCGCCGAGGAAAAGGAAAACAATACCTCGTACGCTGGCGTGGTGAAGGCCCAGAAGGAGATAAATGGCTCCCATCAAGAGAGCTTGAAGACTGTGAAGCCCTGGATGTATGGCAAGCCCGAAAAACGAATCAAGACGGACAGCGAAGTCAAGATGCTCAAGAAGAACAAGACCGAAGACAAACGAAGAAACTTACTATAACCATTCCCCCCTTACACACATCATGATTACCCTTTTCGCCCCCCTTTTTACTTTTCTTCTAAAACATACCGGGGAGGGGTGCAAGCGTACCGCTTACGACCCATATGACAATCAGCTGCTAAATCCAACAATCAGCTGCTCACAACGACAAAAACATCTGACAATTACTTGCATTCCAAGAGCTACTCACAAGCGTATATAAACCCTGCGATCGTTGCTTGACTAGACTATCTTTTCTTTTCTCCTCTTCTTTCTACTCTCGCCTTCCTGTAACATATCTCGAGATTCTCAAACGCTCTAATACACGCTCGGGTTATATTCCTGTCGCGTGCCCGGCTTAGTGTTTCCCGATATCAAATCGGGTTTCCACTCAGTCGTCCATATCAGGCACACAATTATCTACGTTGTTTCCCGTCTTCGAGTCTGAATCAAGACACGCAAGACCCTATCATCTTTGTTTCGGCTTTCGCCCTCTTAGTATCTCGCCATCTTGGCGCTGGGTCGTCTTGTCTCGATGTTGTTAACACGGAATGATAGAACTGTCAACAAACCCCTGAAGCAGGTTATGAAAGTCGTGAAGGATACGGGCGGTCACGCGCGAGAGCCAACGGGTGTGCGGGAACACTAGACAGTGACAATAAACTCAGGAATCACGCACTGAAGCGATCACTGAGGTGTACATGGTTAACTAGCCGAGTATTTAAATACGACAGTCCAAAGTCGAGAGTACAGTAAAGTAACGTATTCACATGGTAGTCTAGTATACGGTGAACGTGATTCTTTGGAATGTTACCAGAAATTACAGTAACAAGATGAGGCGTACAGTAAGTTGATCGAAACCAGAGTCATCAGTCAAATATCCAGGTATGATCGCGCATGCAGGCCACAAACCTCGTGCGCATTGGTGTCTCAACAACCCCCAAGTCGACAGCAAAGATAATCCCCCAGTTTTTAGTCAGGGGCATGATCTTCAGCAATCTCATGAACGCTCACTAACGACTGTGGCCAGAAGTTGTCAGGGTACATCGACAGGCAGAGGACACTATGAATTACTATACTCTGGGCACTAGTAAATATAATCCAGGTATAATGACAGAAATACGGCATCCAACTATAACGGGAGGCAAACCCTGCCATAGTGCCGTTATGGAAGAGCAATACCAATGGCGTTTGTGGGACTGAGGCTGGCCATGTGACCTCATCTCTCAATGTGGTTTCACTGCCCACGGCCTGACTAGGCCCGACCCGCAGGCGACTCTCATAACCCACTACGTTATCAGGGGAGCCGGGGTACAACGCCAATGATTAGGTAAAAATCGGGTGCCATCTCTCCATCTTGTGGTGCGATTCTAGAATAATGCCCAAGATTATGCCCTCACTGGCCCCTCATCAAACTTCGGCGAGTCGACGATCACATCGAGTTATAGTGAGATCCTAACAGTCGATATCTCGCATCTTTACATTTCTGCTATTTTCCTTTGGCTGGATTCTCTGTTATATGTCCTCACAGATCTGTTTGATTTAATCATACAGACAGGTCAAAATACAGGAAACCTCCGCCGAAGTTGAGGTAAATTAGTCAGCAGACTTAGCGCCCCGCCGAATTCGAAGTTAGGTGAGGGCATCCGAGTCGACGCCTGGAAATTAACAGAGAGCGTGAACGCCACCACCTCCACCCACATTTTCCTGCTCGCTCCCATTCGTCTGCAGACGGACGGCTGCGGCTACTGGAAGGACGAACAAATTCATGGGCCCAAACTATTGCTTCGGCCTCACTGGTCTGGTCTGACTGCCTTGAACTTGGCCTTGAATTACTTTGGTGCGCTTGATCTCCGAGTTCGACGCGCAAGTACTGAGTATCGTCGTATCGTCAATTGACATAGCTTGGACAATCACATTCTTAGCCGTCTTGCAAGTGTTCTCCACGGACCATGAACAGTTTTCTATTACCATGAAATCTCGCTCCAGTACCCGAAACACACTCGGATCTTATTTCCTCCGGGGAGACGCTGGAACGGCATACTTTTTTTTTTGTTGGGGTAACATGTCGAAACTTGACATGTTGCCTTGATTCTACGGACAATGCGCCCCTCGTTTCGTTTCTGGAACTCCCTTCGACTAGTGTGTCTCTGTTTAGCTGGCAGCGGATGCACTTGTCTTCACCATTATTTCCCACCAGGCATGGAAAAAATCTTATAAAAGGGCAGCTCTGTCCCTCGAGAGTCCTCAGTGTTCTTCTAAACAAAGGGAAGCTACTTCAATCTCCTTCAAACAGTCTTCACAATGCTTTTCTACAAACCCCTCGTCTCCTTCGTCGCTGCCATGGCCTTGGCCAGTGGCGTCGCCGCCTCCGCGACTCCAGTGCGCAGGGACCCTCCCTTTATTACCCCAGACCAATGCATAGCGAACAACTGGGTCTTGACGTGCTGCGGCTCCAGCATTATTTTGCCCATAACGGATCCCCTCGCGACCCTGCTCGTCCCACTCGGCCAGAACCTTAATATTCTCGTGGGGCTGAACTGCGTTGTCATCGGCACGGTGGCATGGTATTGTACCCCTCGACGTTCGTATTCAATTAGATGGCTGACCCACCGCAGCGGCACTCAGCAGTCTCTCTGCTGCGAGAGTGTCTTGAACCAGCGTCAGTGTCTTTCTTTTCTATGGCCATCGACTCTTGCTAACGAGTTGATAATTAGAGGGCCTTGTCAACATCGGCATTAACTGCATTCCCGTCGCCTTGTGAAGGCCTTCTCATCCAAAGCAGTTGTCCAAGTTGTAGCGGGTGTCTCCCAAAGAGTCGGAGAAGCAGAGCGCGTGGCAGAATGTGGTTTTAGGTGTTTTCCGTGGACCAAATATTGAAATATAGTATTACGCTCTGCAGTTGTTGTTCGTTACAGGGGTTATTCAAATCGAATATCTTGTTCTCAGCTAGCTTCAAGTTTGCAGGAGGGTCATATCGTTTGCAATAGCGTGCGCAACATCGCTACCGCCAGAGAACGAAGGCTACACCGGAATCTTGGCCGGAATCGCGAACTGAACCCAATAGAAGTGGAGATACCCTATTTTTAGGGTTAGCGTATTATGTTAGTCTCGACTTTCAGGGACTACCTGGCGTATTGGTTCAGACAAACACTTCGTATGACGGCTTTGATGACGTCCCCCACGGGGCCGTCATTTAATCTATGAGTTATAACGCCTCTCGTTCACATGCATACACGAAAGTATGTAATGGTCAATTAACGGATGCACGCCAAAAAAGTTGGAAGGCAGTTGGATACCTGCGTTGTCAGGAAGGAATGTCGATAACTGGGTAAATTGAGACGTAGTCATCTTCCAATAGAGTCAGAGACGCTACACAGTGACAGTAGCAATGGAGTGGTGATGGAGAAAGCGCGGACACCCGCTACCTTCCGAATGAGTTCCGAGCCTCCTCGCCCACCCCCCCTTCCCAGGGAGTGTGTCAACCTGTACTTCTGCCCCACATGACACGAGCCCGTCCTGCTCCCCACAGTCCCCAACTGGTCCCAGTGTGTATGCCCGACTTGAATCCGCAAGGGCCATCATGCACCAACTTTCTTCTTTCATATGTGATGGTACGGCGTGCCGGGATCCCTCTCGGCATACATAACCCGCGTGAGAAGTGGCGAGTTTCGCGCACTATCCGAACCCACGATCAGCGGTACCATTCGCTATCGTGTGGCGTCGGAAGGGCACATCGATGCTCAAGAGGCCGAATGCCCATCAAACGCCGTCTGTAGGGGCCTCTTACACACAATCGCGTGCGTGGCGCCTCCTGGTGTGTCACTGCCGGCGTGTCGGCGCCCGCGATATTATGCAGGGTCTGGAGGGGTGTGTGTGACACCTGAGACCTGAGAGATGGAGACAAAAGCTGGGAGACAAGCCATTTCCAGGGATAACGACTGTCCCAGTTCCCCTTCCGATTAGCCCGCACAGAATTGACAGAATTTTCCATCAGGGACAGAAACCGGACTTGAGGAGTGATAGTGGGCTGCTGCAATGTGCCTTGTAGGGAGCAGATCGGACAGCTGGAGTTGGGAACCTGGTAGCTCTGGCAGTCGAAACGGCCATTCGACGACACAGACCGTGACCAAAGAGTCATTTCGCACGTTCAAGTGTGTATGCACGTGTATGATCTGTGAGTGTTCGGGTTTCGGTGGATGCAGCTTTCGTGCTTACTTCCCCCCTGTAGCAATGCGTGCAAACACTCGAACGTCATTGATATCGTGTTGCATGGGTTAGAATAAGGAGGTTCTAGACTCGATGTGGTTCTATTGGAGGGTTGTGTACAACGCCGTCTTCAGTACATGAATATTAGCTAGCTGCACTGGAGCCATCATACATTGTCGTCCGTCATAACATTGATAAATTCATTCTATGGGTAATACGGGTCAATGTTGGTCCGACGAAGGGGCAGTGACGAGATGACTCACGCGACATCCCATCATACTGTGCCATACCCCCCATCAACACCGTTCAAAGGTGTGGCCTACAATTCAGCGGCATTCATGTTTCCTTGATTCTCTAAGTGCCCACCTTTCTTCATGCAAAAGCCTTTCACCTTGGCGCCAAGGGTCAGAGGACTGGTCTGTTTCAGCCGAGGTCTAAAACTACGTGGAGAATAGGCCCTGTCAACTGAACCCGGCAGAACCCACGAACTATGTCATTGTTCGAACGTAGTCACCACCATCCACCATCCATCCGCCCCCAAATCGCACTGCACTCAGCGTGAAACGCTTCAGACTGAGGGAGGCAACCACATCGACTCATTCAACATGCTTGCTGCTCTTGGCATCAGTGCGTCAACGCCGGTGTCAGTCACATAGACTCTTGTTGACTGCTGGAAGGAGAACGTCCAGCGCAAACTGCAGCAATGAAAGCAGTACGAGCCCGACATGCTCGATAGACCCACTAAACGAGAGCGAAGCCGTCGTCGTCCGCCAGATGGTCTCCGTATGGCCCGGGCCATCGATAAGGCTGAGAGGTGCGTCCTCCTTCCCGTTTACCTTTCAGTGCAGACCCAATGCGTCGTCCTACCCAATCATCGTGGGAGTTTCAGGCGTGATCAATGCACGTGTCGTGTTTCATTCGCTCCTTAACTGAGTCACGTGATTGCGCGAGATGAATGGGGCTCCGCTACATGTGTTATGTGGCGCGTACCTGAGCTCGGTGACGGGGGGAATACAAGAGGGGCGAATGAGATCGAAGAAAGTAGAGAAATACTATATCAATAAAAGGGAGAAGCGGAAGAGGTAGCAAGTACAGATAGGGGTCAGGAAAGCGCGGGGCGTTGAGGTCGTGCGGCATCCGGAGCTCGAGCTTAGGCGGGGTCATACTCAGGCAGAGGCCAGACGGATGCTTAAGCGGAGACGGAGCTGTGTGATAGCAAGCCGTGAGCGACGAGACCAAGTGAGAGTGGGTGAGACTAAGGATAATGGCGAGATGGCGTTGATAGGACTAAGGCAAGCGTCGAGGGTGTCGGAACTAAGACGAGTGAAACGCTGATGAGGCTTGGGCGAACTAGACGACGAGGACGACGGGCTAAAAGTTGCAGGGTTCAACTCGCCGGTAAGTAGGAATGATTGACACAGACAAGGTAGGGAATGGGGCTCAAGTGGTAACTGTGACGACGACACGGCGACATGAAACGAAGTTGAAGAGAGATAAAATGGAAATAAAGGCGAGAAAATTAAAGCCTGAGGAAGAGGGTAAGAAAAGGTGTGGTAATGGTATATGGCGGAGAGTGGTGCCTAGTGGCTGGCTCTGAGTGACGCCCACAGTCGCGTGGCCTGGTACACATGTTCGGCGCGTTACAAATGCCCAAATCCTAGTCATCGTAAGGGACCCACTTGAGATCCACACTTTTCTTTCGCCGCCAATAGCCCAGCTTCTCGCCTCACTTTACGGATTCTTGAGTGTTTAACGTTTAAGCATGGCCATCCCACAACGTGAGTCCCTGATACCCTTTCAGCCTTTTCGTGCCCGTCCCATACCAACCGTGTTTCAACTGATTGTTACAGTGTCTATCCACGAAATCGATTCCAAGATCACACAGTTCGAGCATCTTCACTCTATATCATCTCGATCTGATCGTCTTCGCCTTCTCTCTGTTACCAATCTGGTCTTAATGCGACTCATGCGACACGAGCTGTCAAATCAAAAGGAAGATCTCGACAAGTTAATTTTTCATTTGACCGAAGCAACACTCCTCCCGTCCTTTTTGTGGCTAGAACATGGTCCGCTCATCCTTCAGGCTTTGTACAACCTTGCTTTCACACTTCTCAAGCGCTCGAAAATGTACAACCAGTTCGAAGATGCCATTTACGCAGCCAAATACCTCCGCCATCTTCGAGACCAGCCTCACGCCTTCAACCGCTCACGCCATGAAGTCACAGCATTACTCATGGATGCGTTGGCCGTTCAAGTGGAGTTAGAAGCTGGAAACGTGATGCAGAACATTGAGGAAATGGCAGTTCTCTGCCGCGAACTCCTCACCTTGGATGCATCCGATGACTACACCACGGGCTCCGTCACTCTCTTTACCAGAATAGTCTCATCCAAAATGAACCCGTTGGCACCTGATTCGCCATTGGATCAAGTTATCGAGTGCCTGCGACTGGTGAGGAAGCACAAGCTGAATCTGCGCGAGGCTCACTTCCGCCTTGCTTGGTCTCTTCACTCTCGCTATATGATGACTTTGGTGAACGATGATTACGAGGAGGCTGCGTCTGTCTACGATGAAATCATCACTTCTAGTTCTCCCGAAGACAGTGAAGATGAATACGTAGTCACAGCGCAAGACCTCGTGACAATGCTAGCGTTGTTCCGATCGAACTCGCACGGGACTCCGGAATATTCAGAGGAGGCAATATATCGCGCTCGTGTATCTCCCCGCCCATCTTCTGACATAGATAATTTTACGGAAATGGCCGCGAAGAAGCGCATCGATTACTTCGGTTCCATCGAAGGCCCATCGTTATTTCAGCCAGTTCGGTCCTTTGGGGATTTTCATGACGATCCGGAGATCGGCCCGATGTTTAAGGAGTTGGGTCTCCTTGAAGGACTTCTAATTGGAATTCGCAACGATACCATAACAGAGATCGACGAAGCTATCGAATTAAGCCGAACCATAGTTGCTTCTGCTCCGAGGAATCTGCTTACGTCAGGCCTTTTCGTAATATACGGCGAGATGCTCTTCGAAGCATTCGAGCGTACACACAAGGTCGAGCACCTCAACGAGTCGATTACCACACACCGTCAAGTCCTTGAGCGTCCGTCAATGCACCACATCCGCTCCAGAGTACTTGGTCTGCTTTTCTCCTCTTTGATCACCCGCTCCGAGTCCTTTCCAGCTCACCGTACGCGGGACATGGATGAACTGGTGAAGGTAGCCTCCCAGTGTGCGGACGATGGATATGCGACCTTGCCTCGTCGATTCAAGTTTGCATGCATGTGGGCATATATTGCGCGACGTACCCGGCACCCGTCCGTCTCCACAGCATACGAGAGCGCTGTGTCGTTGATGCAAGACACCCTACTTTTTGCACCAACGCTGCAGCTACAGCATGTCACTCTCGCCACATCTGACGACACTCATAGCATGCCGCTGGACTATGCATCGTATCATGTAGACCTGGGTCGACTCGGGGAAGCGATTGAGACTCTTGAAAGAGGGCGAGCTCTACTCTGGTCCGAGATGCGCCACTTTCGTGCTTCAATCGATAAACTTCTGCAGGCACACCCGCAATTAGCAGACAAGTTCGCCGCGGTCAACCGAGAACTCGAGGAGCTCACCAAGTCCATCACACCGAGCCACGGATTAAATGTAGATGACGATGGAGCCGATGACCTCAGGGCGGTGGACCCATTCGGCCGTCTCCTACTGAAGCAACGTGGTCTTTTGAAGGAACGCGACAACCTCATTTCCCAAATTCAGGCCTTTCCGGGATTCAACAGCTTTCTAACATCTCCACCGTTCGACACACTCCGTTCCGCGGCCTTCGTCTGGTCCTGTGATTCATCATAAACCACTCCGCGTGGCGCTCTGACATCCTGATCCTTCTTCACAACGCGTCTCCCTCCCTCATCCCGACCCCAGACGATTTCTACGACCGTGCGAGCAGATTAAGGGACAAGTTGTTGGACTCGCGTCACAAACATGGGCTCGATTCGAGTCAGTACGATGAAACCCTTGCTTCCGTTCTCGCGGACCTCTACCAGCTCGTTGGCAAACCTGTCATCGACCGACTCCATCATCTTCAAGTACCAGAACAGTCCCGGATATGGTGGTGCCCGACATCCGTCTTTTGTTCCCTTCCACTCCATGCCATGGGCCCAATCCCATCCGATGACGGCGAGATGCGCTATTTCTTGGACCTCTACATCTGCTCCTATACCCCGACGCTATCCGCACTTATCCAATCTCGTCACCTTGATTCCAGTTCACGATCTTCGGATCGACCTCCGTTACTTCTTGTAGCCCAGCCTGACCCATCTCTTCCCACTGTCGATGGCGAGATACAAGTTGTCCAGGCTCTCGATACTGAAGTGACAAGTCTCATCTCAGAAGCCGCGACACCCGACGCGGTCATCGACGCCTTCCATCACCACCAATTTGTCCATTTCGCGTGTCATGGTACACTGGAAGCTGGCAAACCATTTGAAGCTGGATTCGAGCTTCACGGAGGTGAGCGGCTGACGCTACTCAAGATCGTGCGGTCGCATCTGCCCACTGCAGAATTCGCATTTCTCTCTGCTTGTCACACAGCTGAGGTGACTGAAGGGAGCGTCATCGATGAAGGACTTCACCTTGCGGCCGCGGTACAGTACTGCGGGTTCCGCAGTGTCGTCGGGACGATGTGGGCGATGGCAGACGAAGATGGACGGGACCTTGCGGAATATTTCTACAAGGCATTGTTCTCTAATTCGAGACGAGAGCGGGGGATACCGTATCATGAAAGATCTGCGAAAGCGCTTCGGTTCGCGGTGAAGAAGCTGCGAAGGAAGAGGTGGATCACGCTAGAGAGATGGGTGAATTTTGTTCATTATGGGGCGTGAGCTGGGTTTATCTGTGAGTATTCGGGTTTGTTCGAACAGTACGGTTTTCGACGAGGGCTTAAATGTGATACAGTGGTGTGGGTGGTGCGGGTTAGGCCGTTTTTCGATGAAGAGGCGTCCGGGCTCAATGATACTATATTGAAACACTTGTGTACAACAGATTCGTCAGTAGATGAACGTTGATGAACTACTAAAGCTAACTATGCGTCCTTCCCGTCACGAGCTTGATGTATTTACTCAATGGCCAACGCTGGCAGACGTTGGCCTGATGAACTGTAGTGGCAGAGAAAGGCCCAATCGCAGAGGCATTAAAGTAAAGGTACTTTATCAAGTAGTTATCGGACGAATAAAGTGTCACAATGTACGTCTCTTCACGGGAGGGCGACGTGTCAGTACATGTCAGTCACCGCGAACACGGACCACGGCACGGGCTGCAAAAGCGCCGGCATGTTCTGAATCGCACGCAACACTTCGAGCCCTGTTTTCCACCAGAATCTCTTCTCGATGATTACGCTGATGCTCCGCCTTGCGCATGATGCCACTGTAATTCACCTTGAGGTGGATGAGGCGTACGCTCACCAAGACTAAGGTTCGTCTCCGTCATGACCTTGTGGATGAGCAGCCCGAACACACACGGATCGTCGTACTCACGTTTCTTTCTCTCTCATGTTCATCGTGATTGCGCGCGAGACGGGTGGGCTCGATTGTATGTGCTATGTGGCGCGTATGTGATTTCGGTGATGGAGGGGATACAAGAGGGGTGGAGGAGAGTGAAGAGAGTAGACAAAGACTAGATCAAGATAGGGGAGAAGCGGAAGAGGTAACGAGTACATACAGGGATCAGGAAAGAGCGGAGCGTTGAGATTGTGCGACATCAAGAGCTCGAGCTTGGTGGGGCCATATTCGGGCAGAGGCCAGATGGATGGTTAAGTAGAGATGGAACTGGGTGATGGCAGGTGGGGGGGCTGAGCAACGGCGTGCGGGAACTGACGGCAAAAGGCGTGAGCGACGAGACCAAGTGAGAGTGTACAAGACTTACGATAATGGCGAGACGGCATTGAAAGGACTAATGCAACCATCGACGGTGTCAGAACTAGGACGAGCAAAATGCTGATGAGGTTTGGGCGAAGGAGACGACGAGGACGATGCACGAAAACTTTGAGTCTAGGAGTTTTGCCAGGTTCATTTTGCTAGGTGGCTTCTGCTTGGGGTTTTGCCTGACCCAGTGAGATAATCGCACAAGGAGAATGAAAGAATAGCGACGGGGAGTAGATATATATTTTGGTAAAGTCACAAATACACGAAAAAACCCAAATTCGTAGGTAGGAATAATTGAAACCGACAAGGTAGGGAATGGGGCTCAAGTGGTGAGTGTGACGACGATGCAGCAACGTGAAATGAAATCAAAGAGAGGTCAAATGGAAACAAGGGTGAACAAAGCCTGAGGCGCACAAGGAAGAGGGCGGGAAGAGGTGTGGTAATGGCGGTCCGGCGCTGTGGTCGAGAATGCGGGCAGGTAGAACAGGAACGTATAAGGAATATTCGAGGGAAACCACGCCCGCTCCTTAGACAACTTGAAAGAGTGAAGAATTGTTGACGATCAGGTGGTGGGACACAGCGAAAGGTCAAAGAGATGAGATGGCCGAAGGGGACAACTCAACGACGGCGGAGACCAGGGGTTTACGGCACGGCACAGCCTTCTGCGGTTATGCCAGTGCCAGTGATTCCCTCGCTCCTTCCATGAATTAACATTAACCTTGTCCTCGTGTAATGTTGGATGCATAGCAGACACTGCCTCTTGTCGAACTCCTGCTTGTTAGGTTGGTGTTGTCTTTGGTAGCAATCCCTGCCTCTTGCCACGTTGCCGGCTGGGACAGACGCCATCATTCATGTTGGAATATTGGCTGTGCTTCCCTGTACGTCTTATTCTGTGCCATCCTTTTATTTGATACACATGTCCTAGGCGTGGTGTGTTCCAGCATGTTACAAATACCCGAACCCTAGTCGTCGTAAAGGGACCCACTTGAGACTCACTCTTCTTTCGCCCCCAATAGCCCCACTCTTCGCTGTACTTGACATTTTGATTCTTGAGTGTATAAGCATGGACGATGAACTAGGTAGGTTAATGATACCCTCTCAGCCTTTCCGGGCTCGCCCCGAACCAACTGCGTCTCAACTAATTGTTTACAGAATCTATCCACGAAATCGATTCCGAGATCATACAGCTCGAGGACCTTCTCTCCATATCATCTCGATCTGATCCTTGTCGCCACACCTATGTTCATCGCCTGGCTATATTGCGATTCCAGCGATACTTGTGGTCCAATCAAAGGGAAGATCTCGACAAGGGAATTTTTCATATCACCGAAACACTACTCCTCGCGCCGCTTTTGTGGCTAGAATACGATCGATTGATCCTTACAGCTTTGTTCGACCTCGCCCTGGCACTTCTCAAGCGCTCTGAACTGTCCAATCAGCCTGAAGATGCCATTTACGCAGCCAAATATCTCCGCCATCTTCGACACCAGCCTCACCCACCATCCTGCGTCCTGCGCCGTCAAGTCACGACATCTCTCGTGTATGCGTTGGCTTTTCAAGTGAAGTTAGAAGCCGGAAACGTGATGCAGGACGTTGAGGAGATGGCAGTTCTCTGCCGCGAACTCCTCATGGATGCGTCCGATAGCGACACCATAGGCCCCATCGCTCTCTTTGCCGAAGCAGCCGCATCCAAAACATATCAGTTTGCACCTGACCGGCCTGACCCACCATCGAATCAGGTTATCGAGTGCCTGCGACTGGTGAGGAAGCACAAGCCGGATCTTCTCGAGGCTGGCTACGCCCTTGCTTTTTCTCTTATCAGTCGCTATTGTACGACTTTAGAGAATTATGACTATGAGGAGATTATGTCTGTCTTTGATGAAACCATCACTTCTAGTTCCGCCAGAGACGGTTCCGCCAAAGACGATCAGGATGAACTTGTAGCCGAAACTCGACAGATCGCGACAAGACTAGCGATGCTCCGATCGATCGCACACAAGACCCCTGAATATACAGAGGAGGCAATATATCGCGCTCGTGCAATTCCCAGCCCATCTTCTGACATGGTTCCCCTTGCGGAAATGGCCGCGGGGCAGCGCTTCCATTACTTCGGTTCCATTGAAGGCCTCGGAGCATCGTCTGGCAATTCACCGTTTTCTGAGCCAGTGCCGGTGTGGTCCTCTGGGGTGGCTCAAGACATTCCGGTAATCGGTCCGACGTTTAAGAAGCACGATCTCCTTGAAGGACTTCTCTCTGGGATCCGCGATGGCGACATAACGGAGATCAACGAAGCTATCGAGAAGGGCCGAAGTGTAGTTGCTTCTGCTCCAAGAAATCAGCTTTCGTCAGGCCTTTTCTTATTATTCGGCAAGATCCTCTTTGAGGCATCCGAGCGCACAAACAAGATCGAGTACCTTAACGAGTCGATCAGCACACACCGTCAAATTGCGGAGAATCCGTCATCAAACATCGTGCGCTCCGCGGCACTTCGTCAGCTTATTCAGTCTTTGCTCACCCGCTTAGAGTACTCTCCGCGTCACCGTACGCAAGACCTGGATGAACTGGTAAAACTACTCTCACAGAGTGCCAACGACGGATATGTGACCCTTCCCGATCGATTCCTGTTTGCATGCAAGTGGGCATTTCTTGCGCGACGTACCCGACACTCGTCCGTCTCCACAGCGTACGAGAGCGCTATGTCGTTGGTTCAAGACACCTTGCTATTTGCGCCAACTCTACAGCTACAGCATACCACTCTCGCCACGTCTCACCACACCCATAGCATGCCGCTGGACTATGCCTCATATCAGGTCGACCTGTATCAACTCGAGGAAGCAGTCGAAACTCTTGAAAGAGGGAGAGCCCTACTTTGGTCCGAGATGCGTCACCTTCGTACTTCAGTTGATCAGCTTCTCGAGGCAGACCCACAGTTAGGACACAGGTTTGCAGCGGTCAACCAAGATCTTGAGGAGCTCACCAAGTCCATCCCGCCTAGCCACGAATTTAGCATGGATGATGGCGGAGCCGACGACCTCAGGGCGGTGGACCCATTCGGCCGTCTCTTGCTGAAGCAACGTGGACTTTTGAAGGAACGCGGCAACCTCATTTCCCAAATTCAAGCTTTGCCGGGATTCGACAGCTTTTTAACATCTCCCTTGTTTAACACACTCCGTTCCGCGGCCACGTCTGGTCCTGTGATCATCATAAACCACTCCGTATGGCACTCTGACATTCTAATCCTTCTTCCCAACACATCTCCCTCCCGCATCCCGACACCTTGTGACTTCTACAACTGTGCGAGAGTATTAAAGGACAAGTTATTGGACTCGCGACTCAAGTCTGGGCTCGATTCAACTGATTACGATCGAACCCTTGCATTCGTTCTCGCAGAGCTCTACAACCTCGTTGGCAAACCCGTCATCGACAGACTCCGTCTGCTCAATGTCCCAGAACAGTCCCGGATCTGGTGGTGCCCAACATCCGTGTTTTGTTCCCTTCCTCTCCATGCCATGGGTCCAATCCCATCCGATGATGGTGAGATGCGCTATTTCTTAGATCTCTACATCTGTTCCTATACCCCGACGCTGTCCGCCCTCATTCAATCTCGTAACCGTGACTCCGGTTCACGATCTTTGGATCGACCTTCCTTACTTCTTGTAGCCCAGCCTGATCCATCTCTTCCAACTGTCAGTGGCGAGATCCAAGTTGTCCAGGCTCTCGATACTGAAGTGACAAGCCTTGTCTCAGAAGCCGCGACACCCGACGAGGTCATCGACGCCTTCCATCACCACCAATTTGTTCACTTTGCGTGCCATGGTACACTGGCGACTGGAAAACCATTCGAGGCTGGATTTGAGCTTCACGGAGGTGAGCGCCTGACGCTACTTGAGATTGTGCGGTCTCGTCTGCCCACTGCGGAATTCGCATTTCTTTCTGCATGTCACACGGCCGAAGTGACTGAAGAAAGCATCGTCGATGAGGTACTTCACCTTGCAGCTGCGGTACAGTACTGTGGGTTCCGCAGTGTTGTCGGGACAATGTGGGCAATGGTAGACGAAGATGGACGGGACCTGGCGGAAAATTTTTACAAGGCGTTGTTCTCAAATTCGAGACGAGAGCAGGGGATACCATATCATGAAAGATCTGCGAAAGCGCTCCGGTTCGCAGTGAAGAAGCTACGGAGGAAGAGGTGGATCACGCTAGAGAGATGGGTGAATTTTGTTCATTATGGGGCATGAGCTAGGTCTATCTGTGAGTATTGGGGTTTGTTTGAATACGGTTTCCGACGAGGGCTCAAACGTAATATAGTAGGTGTGGGTGGTGCGGGTTAGGCTGCTTTTCGATGGGAGGCGTCCGAACTTAATGATACTATATTGGAACGCTTATGTACAACAGATTTGTCAGTAGATGAACGTTGATGAACTCCTAAAGATAACTTTAGGTCGTCCTCATCATGAGCTTGATGCATTTGCTCAATGGCGTTGGCCAACGCTGGCAGACGTTGGCCTGATGAACTGTAGTGGCGGAGAAAGGGCCAATCGCCGCAGATACATCAAAGTCAAGGTAGTTATCGGACGAATAAGGTTTCACAACGCACATCTCTTCGCAGGAGGGCGAGGTGTCAGTACATGCCAGTCTTTGCGAATAGGGACCACGGCACGGACTGCACAAGCGTTGGCATGTCCTGAATCGCCCACAACACTTCAGAGCCCTGTTTCCCACCAGTATCTCTTCTCGACGATTACGCTGATACTCCACCTTTGCGCATGATGCCGCTGCAATTCAGCTTGAGGTGGATGAAGCTTACGCTCATCAAGATCAAGGTTCGTCTCCGTCATGACCTTGTGGTTGAGCAGCTCTCCTTGGGCCTAACGACGAATTCCAGCCCCACCAGAGAAAGGAGCGGCATTCACACGTGGTGTCGATAAAATTTTAGATGAGTAAGTTTTACGAGCTTGAGGAATTCGTAACGTGTCTTACATGAGTCAAGAGCCAGTGCTATTATGGCTGTCCAGCATCGTACTTGAGAGTGTGTGCATTTTGGTTTCACAAGTTAGGATAGGAACGTACAATGAAAATTTGAAGGAAACCGTGCCCTTAATAGCCTTAACCCTAGACAACTTGAACTTATTATTAGCGATTTAGGTGGTGGAACATAGCGACAAGTCAAAGAGGCTGGGGGAGATGGGATGGTCAAAGGGGACGATGACTTGATAATGACCGCAGAGACCAGGGTCCGGGCTTTTGCAGCACGGCACAACCTTCTGGAGTTCTGCTAGCGCTCCTTACATGAATTAACCCCATCCCCGTGTGACGTTGGCCGCACAGTGGGCACTGCCTCTGTTCGACCTCCTGCTTATCAGGTTGGTATTGTTGGTAGCAATTCCCCACCTGTTGCCGGCTAGGACAGATAACTACAGTTGTGTGAGAATGTTGGCTGTGCTCCCCTGTATGTCTTACCCTGTACCGTTCTTCTATTTGATACACATGTCCTAGGCGTGGTGTGTTCCAGCATGTTACAAATACCCGAACCCTAGTTGTCGTAAAGGGACCCACTTGAGACTCGCATCTTCTGTCGCCCCCAATTCTTTTGCCCCCAATAGCCCAACTCATCGCTGCACTTTACATTCCAATCTTTGAGTGTATAAGCATGGCTGACAAACTAAGTAAGTCCCAGATGCCCTCTCAGCCTTTCCGGGCCCCGTCCCGTACCAGCTGTGTCTCAGCTAATTGTTCACAGGATCTATCCACGAAATCGATTCCGAGATCACACAGTCCGAGCACCTTCTCTCTATATTATCTCGATATGATCCTCGTTGCCACACCTCTGTTTATTACCTGGCTATGACACGACTCCAGCGACATATGCGGTCCAATGAAAGGGAAGATCTCAACAAGGCAATTCTTCATTTCACCGAATCACTACTCCTCGCACCCCTTTCGTGGCCAGAATATAGTCAACTGATACTTACAGCTTTGTTCCACCTCGCTTTCGCACTTCTCAAACGCTCAAAAGTGTCCAACCAGCCCGAAGATGCTATCTATGCAGCCAAATATCTCCACCATCTTCAACACCAGCCTCACCCACCGTTCTCCGTCCCACGCCATCAAGTCACTACAACTCTCGTGGATGCGTTGGCCTTTCAAGTGAAGTTAGAAGCTGGAAACGTGATGCAGAACATTGAGGAGATGGCAGTTCTCTGTTGTGAACTCCTCACCTTGAATGCGTCCAATGGCGACACTATGGGTTCCATCACTCTCCTTGCCAGAGCAGTCGCATCCAAAATGAGCCCGTTGGCACCTGATTCACCATGGGATCAAGTCATTGAGTGCCTGCGACTAGTGAGGAAGCACAAGCCGGATCTGCGCGAGGCTCACTTCCTCCTTGCTTGGTCACTTAAAAATCGCTATTGTTTAACTTTTGCGAATGACGATTATGACGAGGCTGCGTCTATCTTTGATGAACTTATCACTTCTAGTTCCCCCGGAGATAGTCGGGATGAATTCGTGACCATAGCTCAAAAACAAGTGGCAATGCTAGCGTTACTCCGATCTATCGTACACCAGATGCCGGAATATTCAGAGGAGGCAATGTATCGTGCTCGTGCATTTCCTGGCCCATCTTCTGACATAGATCGTTTTGCGGGACATGTCGCGGAGCAGCGCTTCAGTTACTTCGGTTCCATCGAAGGCCTCGAAGCGTCATCCAGAAATTCACAGTTATCTCAGCCAGTGCCAGTGGTGCCCTTCGAGAAATATGACCACCGTCCAGAAATCGATCCGGCATCCAAGACGCTGTATTTTCTTGAAGAACTTCTCATTGGGATCCGCAATAATGACATAATGGAGATTGACGAAGCTATCAAAAAGGGCCGAAGCGCAGTGGCTTCTGCTCCATGCGATATATTTACGCCAGGCCGTTTCTTATTTTTCGGCAAAATCCTCTTTGAAGGATTCAAGCGCACAGAGAAGATTGAGTACCTTAACGAGTCGATCAGCATACAGCATCACGTTTTGGAGAGTCCGTCAGTGGACGCCATGAACTCCTTGGCACTTGGTCAGCTTGTCCGGTCTTTGCTCACCCGCTGTGTGTACTTTCCTGGTCACTATACACAAGACCTGGATGAACTGGTGAAACTAATCTCACAGCAAGCGCACGACAGATATGAGACCTTGCCCAATCGATTCCAGTTTTCACGCATGTGGGCATTATGCGCGCGCGGTATCCGACATCCGTCCATCTCCACAGCGTACGAGAGTGCTATGTCGCTGATGCGAGACATCTTACTATTTGCACCAACTTTACAGCTGCAGCATGCTACTCTCGTCACGTCTGACGACACTCATAGCATGCCGTTGGACTATGCCTCGTATCAGGTCGACCTGCATCAACTCGAGGAAGCGATTGAGACTCTTGAAAGAGGGAGAGCCTTACTTTGGTCCGAGATGCGTCACCTTCGTACTTCAGTAGATCAACTTCTCAAGGCAGACCCACAATTAGGACACAAGTTTGCAGCGGTCAACCAAGATCTTGAGGAGCTCACCAAGTCCATCCCACCGAGCCATGGATTAAATGTAGACGATGGCGGAGCCAATGACCTCCGAGCAGTGGACCCATTTGGGCGTCTCCTACTGAAGCAACGTGGGCTTTTGAAGGAACGCAACAACCTCATTTCGCAAATTCAAGCCTTGCCGGGATTCAACAGCTTTCTAGCATCTCCATCGTTCGACACACTCCGTTCCGCCGCTTCCTCTGGTCCTGTGATTATCATAAACCACTCCAAATGGCGCTCTGACATTCTGATCCTTCTTCACAACACGTCTCCCTCCCTCATCCCAACCACTTGTGATTTCTATAACCGTGCAAGAGCATTAAGGGACAAGTTATTGGACTCGCGACGCAAATCCGGGCTCGATTCGACTGATTACGATCGAACCCTTGCATCCGTTCTCGCGGAGCTCTACAACCTCGTTGGCAAACCTGTCCTCGACAGACTCCGTCTGCTCAAAGTACCAGAACAGTCCCGGATATGGTGGTGCCCGACATCCGTCTTTTGTTCTCTTCCCCTCCACGCCATGGGTCCAATCCCATCTGATGAAGGCGAGATGCGCTATTTCCTGGACCTCTACATCTGTTCCTATACCCCGACGCTATCCGCACTCATCCAATCTCGTATTCATGATTCCGCTTCGCGAACTTCGGATCGACCTTCCTTACTTCTTGTGGCACAGCCCGACCCATCTCTTCCAACTGTCGGGGGAGAGATCCAAGTCGTTCAGGCTCTCAATACCGAAGTGACAAGCCTCGTCTCAAAAGCCGCGACACCTGCCGCGGTCATCGATGGCTTCCATCACCACCAATTTGTTCACTTTGCGTGCCATGGCACACTGGCAGCTGGCAAACCATTCAAGGCAGGATTCAAACTTTATGGAGGTGAGCGTCTGACACTGCTCGAGATCGTGTGGTCACATCTGCCCACTGCGGAATTCGCATTTCTCTCTGCTTGTCACACAGCTGAGGTGACCGAAGGAAGCATTGATGATGAAGGATTACACCTCGCAGCTGCGGTACAGTACTGCGGGTTCCGCAGTGTTGTCGGGACAATGTGGGCAATGGTTGACGAAGATGGTCGGGACCTGGCGGAAAATTTTTACAAGGCGTTGTTCTCGAATTCGAGATGGGTGCAAGGTGTGCCATATTACGAAAGATCTGCGAAAGCACTTCAGATCGCCGTGAAGAAGCTACGAAGGAAGAAGCGGATCACCCTGGAGAGGTGGGTGAATTTCGTCCATTATGGGGCATGAACGGGGATTATCTGTGAGTATACGTGTTTGTTTGAATATGGCTTTTGCGCTTATTGCTTGGACATAGCAGTGCATGGTGCACGCATCGTCGTTCTCGGTCTCAGTATGATACTTCGTCATTGGTATTTCTCCTTGCCTACCATTCCTTTGTCCTTGGATCGTTTCGTTTCGTTTCCCTCTATTGTTTCATATTTCCTTGACTCCCGCATCCCTCCTGTTTCGCTTGCACGCACACTCTTATGACGCTTCTATTGTTTCCTGTTTGTGTTTGCTGCCAGTGCTCGTGTTCTCCTGCATCCGATGCCTTCCACAACAATTCTCTCTACACTCTCTACTTACCTCTGCTGTGGTTACGGGCTACCTACCGGCATATGCGTAAGGCCTCCGATCCTTTACAGAATGCCGTCACCACTGCTCCTTTTTCTCATATCCGCTCATCATTTGGCTACTATCACCTCCAAGTCCTTTCCCTTGCCTTCGGATCTCGCCCTTCCTAAAGAGCTTACGCGCACGCTTCATAGCGCCTAAAGCATGAGTTTGCGAATTGCCGTCGTCTTACTGTTTTTTTTTATTCGAACCGCTTATTCGTTACTCCTTTTCTGTCAGCGAGTAAGCAGATGATGACACTCATCCTGAACGTTCCTTCTCCCTCATTTGCCTTAGTTGTAGTGCGATGAGCGAAAAGTGAGATAAAGCAACAAAAATATTAAATCGAATCTAACGCAAACCTTCAACACAAAGCCCGATTATGAGCAACTTGGAACTATTCCAGTAGTTAGAAGGGACCAAGAAACAGCGCACAAGAGTCCCTTCAGGTTTGACACCACCGAGAACAAGGAGGCATCGATAAAGGTGGATGCAGAGGAAAGGAGAAAGCGAAAGTCTCCTCGACGCACGACAGGAAGGTCGGTGTGGTGGTAATACTAATGAGAGTAAGAGCACCATCGAGTCACATGAGGCCACCATCGTCCCAATCTAGTGAGAGTCAAACTTGACCCATAATTCGTCCACTCATACCCCCAACAAAGTCAAGGGTCTGCATGCTATTATTCGCTTTCGTATTCTTAAGAGGGTGGGGGGTCGATGACCCGAACGTGATCAACGAGCAGTGGAAGTCGGGAGAAGACAGTATGATGTTGAATGAGATTAGCAAAACCAGCCTACAGCACGTCTCGCAGGGTACTGTACGTAGGTGGCGATGCTCCGAGTAATTTGACAACAGTCGGCAGTACACCCAAGACGGACCCAGACCAAGTCTTGGGCTTGGTCTCCGCCTTTCGTCCGTCCGCAAGCTGAAAGAGGCCAGCCACGCTCGAGGGTTTACTAAACGAGAGTGAACCAGTCGTCGTCCACTAGGAGGTCTCCGTATGGTCCACACCCTCAAGAAGACTGAACAGTGCGTCCTTCTTCCCTTAAGCTTTCAGTAGAGCCGATGCATAGTTCTTACGAATCGTTGCGGGCGTTTGAGGCACGATCACGCACGCTGTATCGTGTTTCATTTTCTCCTCGGCTGTTCCTCGCTTAACCCTTGTCCGGCAGTGACTGCGTGAACATAACCAGTGCCCACGATTTCTTTCACTCTCATGTTTATCGTAAATTGCGCGCGAGACGGATGGGCTCCATTGTATATGCCATGCACCGCGCACGTGGGTCCGGTGATGGGAGGTATACAAGAGGGTGGAGGAGAGTAGATAAGAGAGGGAAGAAGCAGAAGAGGCAGCAAGTAGATACAGGAATCAGGAAAGCGTGGAGCGATGAGGTCAAATGGCATCTGGCGCTCGAGCTTGGGCAAGGGTCATACTCAGGCGAGGCCAAATGGATGAGACAGAAACGGAACTGTGTGACGGCGAGTTGGGAGGCCGAGCATTGGCATGTGGGAACCGATGGCAACAGGTGTGAGCAACGAGACAAAGTGAGAACGAGTGAGACTTACGATAATAGCGAGAGGGCGTTAAAAGGATTAACGCAAGCGTCGATGGTGTCAGAACTAGGACGAACAAAATGCTGATGAGGTTTGGGCGAACGAGACGACGAAGACGACGGGCGAAAACTTCGAGTCTAAGAGATTTCCCGGGTTCATTCTGCTGGGCGGCTTCTGCTTGGGGCTTGGCCTTGCCCAGTGAGATAATCGCACAAGGAGAAGGAAAGAATGGTGACGAGGAGCGGATATATTTTGTAACAGTAGCTACAAATACCTGAGTCTGTAGGAAGGGGCTATTGACATAGAAAATGTTGGGAATGGGGTTGAAGTGGGGACGGTGACGGTGACACGGCAACGCGAGACGAAGTCAAAGAGAGGTTGAATGGAAATAAATGAGAGCAAAGCCTGAGGCATGAGGAAGGGGGGAGGAAAAGGTGTGGTAGTGGCATGGTATGGCAGCCCGGTGTTGTAGTCGAGAATGCGTGTATTTTATTTCACAAGGTAGAACAGGAACGTACAACGAAAATTTGAAAGAAATCACGCCCTTGTCCTAGACATCTTGAAAGAGTGAGGAATTATTGACGATTAGGTGGCAGAACACAGTGAAAGGTCAAAAGGTGGGATGGTCAAAAAAGGACGACTCGATGATGGCGGAGACTAGGGGTCGGTTGACTCCGGGGGCAAATGAGGCAAATTCGCGGCGAATGGTTAACGGCGACCGCACGGCAATGCCTTCTGCGGTTCTTCCAGTAATAACCCCGCTCCTTTCATGAATTAACATTAACCTCGTCCTCGTGTAATGTTGGATGCACAGCGGCCACTGCCTCTAGTCGACCTCCTGCTTGTCGGGTTGTTGGTAACAGTCCCTGCCTCTTGCCACGTTGCTGGCCGACTCGGAGATAGACGCCAATCATGTGGAATATTGGCTGTGCCTCCCTATACATTTTACTCTGTACCATCCTTCTATTTGGTACACATGTCCTAGGCGTGGTGTGTTCTAGCGTGTTACAAATACCCGAACCCTGGTCGTCTTAAAGGGACCCACTTGTGACTCGCGTCTTCTTTTGCCCCCAATAGCCCAGCTCGTCGCTACACTTCACATTCCGATTCTTGGGTGTATGAGCATGGCCAGCGGACTAGGTAAGTCCCTGATACCCTCTCAGCCTTTCCGGGCTCGTCCCATACCAACTGTGTCTCGACTAATTGTTTACAGATCCATCCACGAAATCGATTCCAAGATCACACAGTCCGAGCATCTTCTCTCCATATTATCTCAATCCGATCCTCGTCGCCGCTCCTCTGTATACAACCTGGCTATGATACGACTCGAGCGACACATGCGGTTCAATGAAAGGGAAGATCTCGACAAAGCAATTCTTCATTTCACCGAATCACTACTCCTCGCACCCCTTTCGTGGGTAGAACATGGTCAACTGATACTTACAGCTTTGTTCCACCTCGCTTTGGCACTTCTCAAGCGCTCGGAAGTGTCCAATCAGCCCGAAGATGCCATTTATGCAGCCAAATATCTCCGCCATCTTCGAGACCAGCCTCACCCACCATTCTGTGTCCCACGCTGTCGAGTCACAACAACTCTCGTGCGTGCGTTGGCCTTACAAGCGGAGTCAGAAGCTGGAGACGTGATGCAGAACATTGAGGAGATGGCAGTTCTCTGCCGCGAACTCCTCATGGATGCATCCGATAGCGACACTATAGGTCCCATCACTCTCTTTGCCCAAGCCGTCGTATCCAAAATCAATCCATTTACCCCTTATCTACCATCGAATCAGGTTATCGAATTCCTGCGACTGGTGAGGAAGCACAAGCCGGATCTGCGCCCTGCTCACTTCGCCCTTGCTTGGTCTCTTAACTTTCGTTATTGTATGACTTTTGAGAATGATGACTATGAGGAGGCTGTGTCTATCCTTGATGAAATTATAACTTCTAGTTCCGCCGGAGCCGGTCAGGACGAATGGGTACCCCGATCCCAACGGGTCGTGACAGCGCTCGCGATGGCTCGATCGATCGCACGCAAGATCCCTGAATATACAGAGGAGGCAATATATCGCGCTCGTGCAGTCCCCAGCCTATCTTCTGATTTGGATCATTTTGCAGCAATGGCGGCGCAGCAGCGCGTCAGTTACTTCGGTTCCATTGAAGGACTCGAAGCATCATCTGGAAATTTACCGTTATCTCAGCCAGTGCCAGTGCGGTCCATTGAGGAGTCCAAAGGCGACCCGGGAATCGATCAGTGGGAGAAGAAGCTGGATCTCCTCAAAGGACTTCTCTCTGGGATCCGCGATGGCGACATAACGGAGATCGACAAAGCTGTCGAAAAGGGCCGAAGCGTACTTGCTTCTGCTCCAAGAAACCTGTTTACGTCGTACACTCTCCTATTATTTGGCGACATCCTCTTTGAAGCATTCGAGCGAACAAACAAGATCGAGTACCTTAATGAGTCGATTGGAACACATCATCAAATCTTGGAGGATCCGTCATCAAACATCGAGCACTCCGCAGCACTTCGTCAGCTTATCCGGTCTTTGCTCACCCGCTTAGAGTACTCTCCGCGTCACCGTATGCAAGACCTGGATGAACTGGTGAAACTAATCTCACAGGGCGCGAACGACGGATATGCAACCTTGCCTAATCGATTCCAATTCGCATGCTCGTGGGCATATTCCGCGCGACGTGTGCGACACCCGTCCACCTCCACAGCGTACGAGAGCGCTATCTCGTTGATGCAAGACACCTTGCTATTTGCACCGACTCTACAGCTACAGCATGCCACTCTCGCCACGTCTCACCACACCTATAGCACGCCGCTGGACTATGCCTCGTATCAGGTCGACCTGCATCAACTCGAGGAAGCAGTCAAGACTCTTGAAAGAGGGAGAGGCTTACTTTGGTCCGAGATGCGTCACCTTCGTATCTCAGTTGATCAGCTTCTCAAGGCAGACCCACAGTTAGGACACAGGTTTGCAGCGGTCAACCAAGATCTTGAGGGGCTCACCAAGTCCATCCCGCCGAGCCATGGATTAAACGTAGACGATGGCGGAGCCGGTGACCTCAGAGCGGTGGACCCATTCGGCCGTCTCCTGCTGAAGCAACGTGGGCTTTTGAAGGAACGCGACAACCTCATTTTGCAAATTCAAGCCTTGCCGGGATTCAACAGCTTTCTAACATCTCCGTCATTCAACACACTCCGTTCCGCCGCCTCGTCTGGCCCTGTGATTATCATAAACCACTCTGAATGGCGCTCCGACATTCTGATCATTCTTCACAATACGTCTCCCTCCCTCATCCCGACCCGTCATGATTTCTACAACCGTGCGAGGGCATTAAAGGACAGGTTATTGGACTCTCGACTCGAATGCGGGCTCGCTTCAGGTGATTATGATCGAACGCTTGCATCCGTTCTCGCGGAGCTCTACAACCTCGTTGGCAAACCTGTCATCGACAGACTCCGTCTGCTCAAAGTACCAGAAAAGTCTCGGATCTGGTGGTGCCCGACATCCGTATTTTGTTCCCTTCCTCTCCACGCCATGGGACCAATTCCATCCGATGATGGTGAGATGTGCTATTTCTTGGACCTCTACATCTGTTCCTATACCCCAACGCTATCGGCCCTCATCCAATCTCGTAATCGTCATTCCGCTTCACGATCTTCGGATCGACCTTCCTTACTCCTTGTAGCCCAACCTGACCCATCTCTCCCGACTGTGGGGGCCGAGATCCAAGTCGTTCAGGCTCTCGATACTGAGGTGATAAGCCTCGTCTCAGAAGCCGCAACACCCACCACGGTCATCGATGGCTTCCATCACCACCAATTTGTTCACTTCGCGTGTCATGGTACACTGGCGGCTGGCAAACCATTTGAGGCTGGATTCAAGCTTTACGGAGGTGAGCGCCTGACGCTACTCGAGATTGTGTGGTCGCATCTGCCCGCTGCGGAATTCGCATTTCTCTCTGCCCTGATCCGGCCGAGAGAGTTTCGTCATAAGGATGAAGGACTGGCGACCTTTGCGGCACTTTGTTCTTGTTTCCGTCATCGTTGCACCAGTCGCCCCTGCGTACCTTTGACCGTCTCTGCCACCCTCGTTGACCTATCTACCTATTCGATCTCCCATAATCTGTTGCCTCTCTTTCTAGGGCGATGGCGTGGGTTCCAACCATGACGCTGGACCGATACTATTACCTTTTCCCTACCTTACCCCATCCTAATCCCCCTACGTCGTTCGGCCTGCGCCAAACACGGGGTTGCGCTTGCTGTTATGTTTTCGAGGTCGCTCGCTCTGCAGGATTAGAGCAGCGCCGGATTGACAATGCGAGTGTTTTGTGTCGCTCCTTAACCGCTTCTTCGTTGCTCCTTGTCCGGCTGCGGAAGCACGAATACCCGTATTCACCGTGCTGAAGTTATCTTTCTCCCTCGTGTTCCTCATAATCGCGCGCGGGACGGGTAGCTCTATTGTTTTTACGTGCTATATAGCGCGTACACGAGCTTGAAGACGGAAGGGGTTCAAGCAAGGGGATGGGAGTGAGTGAGACAAGGGGCCAGTAATTAGATCGAGAAAGAAAGGTGAGGAGCAAAGAAGGCGGCAGCGAGTGCAAGCTGGAATCCGGAAAGCGCGAAGCGTCGAGAGATTGCAGCGTCCGGTTTTTGAGTGGGGCCGCACTCGATCGGAATCGGTACAGGTGGTTAAGCGAAGACGGAAGCGACGAGCGAGGAGGTTGAGTGGCATGTGTTGCCCGAGTGCAAAGCGCGAGCGACTAGACCAAGTGGGTGCGAGCGAGATCTTGGGGAAACACCAAGGTGCTGTTGAAAGGACTAAGGCGAGCGTCAGGGGTGTCGGAACTAGGGCGAACGAGACGCTGACGAGGCTGAGTTGAACGAGGCGATGGACGGAAACTCTGAGAAGAACTGATTTACAAAGTTCGACAAGGTGTCTGCGACTTGAGAACTTGTCTAATTGAGAGAATCGCAAAGGAGAATGAGAGAGTGACAGCACGGCGCGGATACGGTCTTGCAGAGTCAGAACTAGTAGGTGGCCAAATACCTAGGCTCAAGCCTGTATAGGATTAACTCACAGATAAGTTATGGAATAAGGATGGAGCAACGGAGATGGAGATAAACACGCAAACACGACATCCCATTGAGTCCTAGTACTAGGTCCAGTCGGGTGCACCCGTGCGCCGCGACGCACCTGCCAACAAAAATAAGTTGCGCCAGAGGGCAAAGTTGCTGTTCGGTGCACGTTGGGCCGAGGGGTTGGGAAAGAGGTTCCTTGGCGCAGCCCTATCGAACCAGCGCAGTAAAAATACATTTTTTAGTGGCACCTTTGATTCTCTGCGCCACTGCCCGACTCATAACGTGACTACACCATTAATAATTAAGTTTGGTAATATATTTGCACTCTTATCAAATTGTACACAAGTCGCACGCTGATATGCCCGCTCTCTTCATGGGCCCTAGAAACCGTGACGCTTATTTCTCTGTTTTCAGGCTGTGGAACACATGACACCCTAACCTGCACTCACCCGCTTTCCCGCACTTCGCCACCTTCCTACACTGTGTGCGCGCTCGTTTCCTCTGTATCTCAGCTATCCTCTGGTCCCTTGTTGAGTTAATAGGTTTCCTAAGCCCACTCTCTGGTATACATTTCGTGTATTCACACTTCTACAACAATAAGAGACTCCTCCCCTCGCGTTTTAGATCTCAGAGAGCTAAGTGTAGCTCGTCCTTACATTCCCGAGCGTGCCGCACCCCCCCGCGCGGCCTCATCAACTTAAACGCGACGCACGCCCGACCTCCGGGACCACCTGTGCAAAGTCACACGCGGCGCGGAAGCGTGCGCGACTCTTCCAACCGCCTCCGACCACCCAATCCAGTAGGGCCCTTGCAGCCCACTATTTCCGTTCCCGAACTTGCCGCACACGCGCGGGGTCTTAGAAATCCGATTTGGATGCGCCTGCCTCGCATGCGACTTCTCGCACGACGTGGAGGCCTGTGCGACTGTGTTCGCCGGTTCACTCCCCACGGACCTGAATGAGCCTCATTATCAGACGCGTTCACTGACGAACAGGGACGGTTTAGATCAACGCGCTTGTATATACAAACAAAACGACCGGTATCGTTTACTATGGCCAGCGACAATGGCATTGTTCTACTGTACCCTACATACAATGACTCGGAGGATTGCTACCAATCTTGAATCTATTTATCCCATACACTTATTCCCGGATAACGGCCACACATGTTATCATCGCACGTGATAAAAATTGGATCGTGGGACTTCATTCCCCAAACCGGGGTAATGAGGTCCTACGTTGCGGCATGGCGCCGCATTCTGTGCACCGAACTGGACCTAAGACTCGGAGGGGTCAAATGGAACCAAAGGTGCGCAACGCAAGTAAGCACTGGCACTGTACGACAGACCAGTGTGATTGCGGTCGAGAACGCGTGCGCTTTGGTCTCACAATTGGATCAGGCACGTGCACGTTACAATTGTTGTTATTTGCAATCAGGCGGTGGAACACGGTGACAGGTCCGAGTCAAAGAGGTTGGGACGGTCAAGGGATCGATCCGGTACGACTCGACAATGCGGAGATCATGGAGCAAATGAGGCAAATTGGTCACGGTCACGGTAGCTGGCAATGGCTTATAGCATAGCACGACCACTGACATCTCCTTGCCTTTTGCCGTATATGTGGGCTGGGACAGACGCCCACAGTCCCTTGTATATATGTATTGCCAAGCCTCTAGGCCCTATTTGATACACGTGCTTGGTCAATAATTAATAATCCTGGTCGTTGTAAAGGACCCATTGGTGACTTCCATATTTCGTTTGCCCCCAATAATCCAACTCGTCGCGTCCCACCCGTCGCCTTTACATTCCGATTCTCAAGTGTTAAAGCATGGCCGACGTACTAGGTAAGTCCCTGATGCGCCCTCTCAGCATTTCTGGGTTCGTCCCGTACCGGCTGCGTCTCAACTAGTAATTATTTGCAGGATCTATTCATGAAATCGATTCCGTTATCACAGATTTCCAGCGAGTTTACGCTATATCACCCCGGTCAGATCCTCTTCGCCATTACTGTGCTCTTTGTCTGGCTGTAAAGCGACTATATCGACACGAGCTGTTAAATCAAAGGGAAGATCTCGACAAGGCAATTCTTCATTTGACCGAATCAGTACTCCTCCCACCCCATTTGTGGCTAGATCACGGTCCATTGATCCATCAAGCTTTGTTCGGCCTCTCCAAGGCACTTATCACACGGTTACACCTGTCCAAGCTGCCCGAAGATGCCATTTATGCAGCCAAATATCTCCACTATCTTCGGGACCAGCCTCACGTGGCGTTCGCGTTCCCGTCCCACGCAATCACAAAATCGCTCGTGTATGTGTTGGCATTTCAAATAACTCTAGAAACCGGCGACGTAGCGCAGAGAATTGAGGAAACTGCGGTCCTCTGCCACGAAATCTTCACCTCGGATGCGTCTGAAGACGACATCACTGACCTCGTCGCGCTCATATCTACACTAGTTTTGAAATACCACGATCTATGGCCCGTGGATCGACCTATTGATCAAGTTGTCAAGTGTATGCGAGCAGCGATGGCGCACAAACCAGGTCTACGCGACGCTCGCTTCGCCCTTGCCATTTGTCTCGGCACTCACTATTGTATGACTTATGTAAACGATGATTATGAGGAGGCTGTGTCCATCATGGATGAAATCATCACTTCTACTCCCCCCGGAGACAGTCAAGATGGATTCGCAGCCCTGGCTCAAGAGTTGGTGGTGGCGTTAGCGATGATCCGATCGACGGCGCACAAGACCCCGGAATGCTTAGAGGAGGCAATATATCGCGCTCGTGCATTTATTAGCTCATTTCCTGAACACCCTTTTAGTCCTTTTGTTAACTATTCCTTGGAAGTCACCGCAAACCAGCGTTTCGGTTACTTCGGTTCTATCGAAGGTCTCGAAGGATCTTCCAGCGACTCACCGTTATCTCTGCCAGTGCCGGTGGTGTCCATTAGGGGGTATGAATATGACGAATCTAAACACCGTCCGAATAAGGACTTATACCTCCTTCGAGGACTTCTCTCTGGGATCTGCAAGAACAACATAACGAAGTTCGACGAAGCTATCGAAAAGGGCCGAGCCATACTTGCTTCATCTGTTCCAAGGAGTCCATTTGAGCCATCCCTTTCCGAATTATTCTGCCAGATCCTCGTTGAAGTGTTCGACCGCACAAACAAGGTCGAGTACCTTAACGAGTCGATTACTACACTCCGTCAAGCTTTTGAGCGTCCGTTGATACTGTCCCAGCGCTTCGACACACTTATTCTGCTTTGCCACTGTTTGCTCGCTCGCGCTGATTCCTTTCCAGATCACCGTGCCCAAGACCTGAGTGAATTGGTTAAACTATTCTCACAGAATATCGACGACGGACATGCGACCTTGCCCAGTCGATTTATGTTGGCATGCACGTGGGCAACTATTGCGCGAGATATCCGACACCCCTCCGTCTCCACAGCGTACGAGAGGGCCATGACATTAATTCAGGACACCCTACGTGTTGCACCGACTTTACAGCTGCAGCACGCCGCGCTCACCAGGACTTCTGACATCTGTTGTAGGATGCCACTGGACTATGCCTCGTATCAGGTCGACCTGCATCAACTCGAGGAAGCGATTGAGACTCTTGAAAGAGGAAGAGCCTTACTTTGGTCCGAGATGCATCATCTTCGTACTTCGGTCGATCAACTCCTGCTGTCACACCCAGATTTGGCACACAAGTTTGCGACGGTCAACCGAGACCTCGAGGAGCTCACCAAGTCCATCCCACCGAGCCACCAATTAAACGTGGACGATGGCGCAGCCGATAACCTCAGAGCGGTGGACCCATTCGGTCGTTTCCTACTGAAGCGGAGTGGGCTTTTGAAGGAACGCGACAATCTCATTGCGCAAATTCAGGCCTTGCCGGGCTTCGACAGCTTTCAAACAGCTCCATCGTTCGACACACTCCGTTCTGCTGCCTCGTCTGGTCCTGTCGTTATCATAAACCACTCTATGTGGCGCTCTGACATTCTCATCCTTCTTCACAACACCCCTCCCTCTCTCATCTCAACCCGTCATGATTTCTACTACCGTGCGACCGCATTAAAGGTCAAGTTATTGGACTCGCGAGACAACGACGGGCTCGATTCAAATCAGTACAATCAAACCCTTGCCTCCGTTCTCGCAGAGCTCTACAACCTCGTTGGCAAACCTGTCATTGACAGACTCCATCAGCTGATGATACCAGAACAGTCCCGGATCTGGTGGTGCCCGACATCCGTATTTTGTTCCCTTCCTCTCCACGCCATGGGTCCGATCCCATCTGATGACGGCGAGATGCGCTATTTCCTGGACCTCTACATCTGTTCCTATACCCCATCGCTGTCCGCACTCATTCAATCTCGTACCTACGATTCCAGTCCACGGTCTTCGGACCGACCCTCCCTACTCCTCGTGGCGCAGCCTGACCCATCTCTTCCAACTGTGGAAGGCGAGATCCAAGTCGTCCGGGCTCTCGATACCGAAGTGACAAGCCTCGTCTCAGCAGCCGCGACAGCTGCCGCTGTCATCGATGGTTTCCATCACCACCAATTTGTTCACTTTGCGTGTCATGGTACACTGGAAGCTGGCAAACCATTCGAGGCTGGATTCGAACTTTACGGAGGTGAGCGCCTGACGCTACTTGAGATCGTGCGGTCGCATCTGCCCACTGCGGAATTCGCATTTCTCTCTGCTTGTCACACAGCTGAGGTGACTGAAGGGAGCATCGTTGATGAGGGGCTGCACCTCGCAGCCGCAGTACAGTACTGCGGGTTCCGCAGTGTGGTCGGGACGATGTGGGCGATGGTAGACGAAGATGGACGGGACCTGGCGGAACACTTTTATAAGGCATTGTTCTCTACTTCGAGACGAGAACAGGGGATACCGTATCACGAAAGATCCGCGAAAGCACTCCGGTTCGCGGTGAAGAAGCTGCGGAGGAAGAGATGGATTACCCTGGAGAGATGGGTAAATTTTGTTCATTACGGTGCGTGAATGGTGGTCATCGGTGAGTAATTGGGTTTGTTTGAATATGGCTTTCATTCTTACTGCCCGTCCGTAGCTGTGTGCGTCGTCGTTTTCATGGCGGTCTCAGCACAGTACTTCGTCTTCGTGTTATTTTCCCTCGCTTACGATTCCTTTGTCCTTGGGTCATTTTCTTTTGTCTGCGTTGACTCCCGCCTCCCCTTCATTTTACTACACTTTCTATCCCATGACACTTCTACTGTTCCCCCCTTTGCGTTCGCTGCCGGTGCTCGTGTTCTCCTGCGTTCGACATTTTCCACTACGATAGTCTCTACCCTCCCTCCTTACCTCTACTGTGCTTACTAGCTACTGACGGGCCTACAATTAATGCCCGCGATCCGTTATATAAAATCACCACCACTCCTCTCCTACCTGTCGCTGTTGCGTGAAGTCAGATAAAAAGCATGGACGCTCTAAACCTGAAGATTGCGACGCCCTCGCCCTCGCCCTCGCCCTCGCCCATTGCTCGCCCCCATTCGTCACCTCCATCATCCCAGTTCTGAGCTTAAATATTGTTCTTGGCAGCAGTCTCAGATCGTTTCCGCACCTTAGACCCACACTCGTCATCAGGTACTCGCGCCCCCATGACAACAGCAGTACACGAGAGTCCCTTTAGGTTGGATATCTCCGAGAATAGGGGGGGATCGATAAGGGCGGACGCAGAGGGAATGAGAAAGAAAAAGTCTCTTCAGACGGCTCGACGCACAACGGGAAGGTCGGCGCGGTGGCAATACTGATGAAAGTAGCCGGAGAGTGTCCAAGAGGGATGGGAGAGAATGAAACTAAGTAGACAAGACTAGACTGAGAAAGGACTCCGAAGGGGAGGAGCGGAGAAGAGGTAGCAAGTGCGGGCAGGATCAGGAAGTACGGAACGTCGAAAGGCTGCTGTTTCCGGAGCTTGGGTGAGAAAAAAAAGTAGTGTTGGGTAGGAGTGGCAGCCAACTGGGTGGTTAAGTAAAGACAGAGGCGTGTGGTGGCGAGTGAGGAAGGCGAGCCGTGACGTGTAGGAGCCGAGGTCGAATGCTCGAGTGAATATATCGAGCGAGAGAATGAGACTGAGGAGGTGAGTGAGATGGTGAAAAGACTAGGATAAGCGTCGGGGGTGCCGGAGCCCAGACAAGCGAGGCGTTATAGTAATAGGGATAAGGCAAGTGAGACGATAAGGACTAGGGCGATGGACCGAAACTTTGGGACTTATGGATATTGCGGAATTTTTAAAGACCTGACCCGGCAAGAGAAATTTACCTTAAGCATGAATGGTGACATGGCGCTGCTCCATTCCTGCACAGTAGGCGACCGAAAACATGAAAGTACCTATATGCAAGCATGTAAGTAGGTAGGAATGTGGAGAACAGTGACAGGTCAACGAGGCTGGCGGAGACGGCCAAAGGGGACGCGGGGACAACTGGTGCAACGATGATGTGAACGGGGAGAACAAAGAACAGCGAGATTGACAATGGGGGCGAGTATTTCGTGTCGTTCCTTGATCGTTTCTTCTTTTCTCCTTGTCCAGCTGTGAAAGCACGAATATTGCCCTACTAAAACTTTCATTCTCCCTCGTGTTCCTCGTAAGTGCGCAAGAGACGAGTAGTTCTCTTGTTCTTACGTGCTATGCAGCGCATACATTAGTTTGGTGACTGAGGGAATTTAAACAGGATGATAGGGGAGAGTGAAACAAGCGCCCAGAGACTAGATTGAGAAAAAGGGGGGAGGGACAGAAAAGGCGGCAACGAGTGTAGGCTGGGATCAGGAAAGCGCGGAGCGTCGAGAGCTTGCGCATGGCCGAGACTTGAGTGGGGCCATACCTGAGCAGAAGCCGAAAAGCGGCGTGCGAGAGCCGAGGGCGAAGGTGCGATTGAATAGACCGAGTAAGAGTGAGTGATAAGTTGGAAAAATAGCAAGACATGACCAAGGCGAGCGTCAAGGGTGTCGCCGGAACTAGGGTGGATGAGACAGTGACGGGGCTGGGTCGGGCGGAGCGGGGAAGATGATGGACGGAAACTTCGAGAATCGAGACAAACAGATTTACAAGAGTCCAACTTGGGTGTCTTCGACTTGCGGCTGGTCCAGAGAGAACCACGAAAGGAGAATGAGGGGATGACAACACGGCGCCGACACACTCTTGCAGAGTGAGTAGTAGTTAGCCGCTAAAAAGCGCCTAAGTTCAAGCCTGTAAGGAGAAATAACTGAGACAGACAGGGTCGGGAATAGGGACGGACCAACGGTGACGGAGGCAGACACAGCAATACGACATGGAGTCTAAGATGGAAACAGAGGTGAACAAGGAAGAAGGCACCGTACGGCAGTCTGGTATTTTCACCGTCGAGAATGCGTGCACTTCTTGAATGGGAACCCCGCCCTCGCCCTAGACAACTTGAAAGTACGAGGAGTTGTCGGCATTCAGATGGTGGAACACAGTGACAGGACAAAGAGGTTGGGGGAGGTGAGACGGTCAAAGGGGACGACCCGACGATGGCGGAGAGTCGGACCACTGTCGGACCAGGCGGTTGACACTCGGAGCAATTGGTATTGGGGTAGGATGAGTGCAGTGGCTTACGGTCGCTCGTCCGCACCTTTCATGAATTGACCTCGTCCTCCTACACAGGTGCCACTGCGTCTGGTCGACCTCCTGCTCGTCAGGCTGGCGTCGTCCTTTGATAGCAATCCCCTACTCTTCTCATATATGTGGGCTGGGATAGACGCCCACGGCGTGAGAGCGTGGCCAGTGTTTCCTTGTATGTCTTGCCAAGCTTCTATCTGTTCAAGGTGAGGTGTTGTATTAGTCTTGGTATTAGTACTTTCCGGTGCATTAATGCGCAAACAAATCCAAATCCTGGTCGTCGGAAGGGGACCCATTTGTTACTCGCGTCTTTCTTTTGCCCAATACCCCAGCTCGTCACCTCACTTTACGTTCCGATTCTCGAGTTTTGAACGTTTACTGTACTGTGATCATGGCTGACGTACTAGGTAAGTCCCTGACCCCCCCCCCCCCCCCCAGCGCTCCCGGGACCGTCTCGTACCACTGGCAACTGTGTCTAAGTAATTGGTTACAGGATTTATCGACGGAGTCGATTCTTTCTTAACCTTTTTTCAGCAATTTCTCGCTACACCATCTCTATCTGGTCCTCTTCGCCTTTTACCTGTTCTTGGTCTGGGCTTAGCACGACTCAAGCGATTTATGCTGTCACGACAAATGGAAGATCTCGAGAAGTCGATCTTTCATTTGACTGAAGCAATACTCCTCCCACCCCATTCCTGGCTAGGGAATGGTCCATTGATCCTTCAAGCGTTGTACTTCCTCACCTCCGCACTTCTCATACGTTCGACACGGTCAAAGCAGCCCGAAGATGCCATTTATGCCGCCAAATACCTCCGCCATCTTCGAGACCGGCCTCACCAAGCACCCGGGTCCCTGGGCCATGCGGCCACAACATCGCTTGTGTCCGCGTTAGCCATTCAAGTGGAGTTTGAGGTTGGGAGTGTGATGCAGAACATTGTGGAGATGGAAATCCTCTGTCGTGAACTCCTCCCCATGGAAATGTCCGATGTTACGACCGTTCAATCCATCACTCTTTTTGCCGGAGCAGTTCTGGACAAAATCCGTCCGTGGATCCCGGATCAACCCTTGGATCAACTTATCGAGTGCCTGCGAGCGGCGAGGAAGCACAAACCGGATCTGCGCATGGTTCGCTTAGCCCTTGCTCAATCTCTTGGCTGTCGTCATTGGATGACTTTTGTTAACGACGATTATGAGGAGGCTGCGTCTCTCCTAGATGAAATCGTCACTTCTAGTCCCTCCGGAGACAGTCAGGATAAATTAGTAGCACAGGCTAGACAAATCGTTACAGCGCTAGCGATGGTCCGATCGGGCGCACACCAGACCCCAGAATATTTAGAAGAGACACTATTTCGCGCTCGTGCATTTCCCCGATCGTCTTCTGCAAATGAATCTTTTCTTGTTGCTGCCGCTTCTGACCTGGAACACTTCGCGAAGCAGCGTTTCGATTATTTCGGTTCTATTGAAGGCCCCGAAGCATTAGACATTTTACCGTTATCCGGGCCAGTGCCAGAAGTGTTTCCCAGGGAGGGTTCGGAACTCCTTCGGATAGCCCAGAAGTCGACTCTCCTTATCGGACTTCTCCCCGGAATCCGCAATAACGATATAACGAAGATCGACGAAGCTATCGAAAAAGGCCGAATCGTACTTGCTTCGCCTGATCCAAGGGATCGGCATACGTCACTCCTCTTCGAATTATTCGGCTTCATCCTCTTCCAAGCATTTAAGAGCACAAACAAGATCGAGTACCTTAACGAGTCGATTAGTATACGCCGTCAAGCTTTGGAGCCTCCGTCACTACCGAACTGGCGCTTCGAGACACTTACTGGACAATCCGTGTCTTTGCTCGTCCGCTCCCAGTCCTTTCCAGGTCATCGTACGCAAGACCTAGGTGAAGCGCTGGAACTACTCTCCCACTGTGTCAACGACGGTTATACGAGCATTCCCGATCGATTCCGAGTTGCGTGCCAGTGGGCGTCTCATGCGCGACATAACGGACACCCCTCCGTCTCTTTAGCGTATGAGAGCGCTATGTTATTAATGCAAGACACCCTGCCTTTTGCACCGACCTTGCAGCTACAGCATGTCAATCTCGCCACATCTGACGGCTCTCATAGGATGCCGCTGGACTATGCCTCGTATCAGGTCGACCTCCATCAACTTAAGGAAGCGATTGGGACCCTTGAAAGAGGTAGAGCCTTACTCTGGTCCGAGATGCGTCATCTTCGTACTTCGGTCGATCAACTTCTCCAGGTACATCCACAGTTAGCACACGAGTTCGCAGCGGTCAACCGAGACCTCGAGGGTATCACCAAGTCCATCCCTCCAAGCCTCGATTTGAACATGGGTGATGACGCAGCCGACGACGTGAAGGCGGTGGACCCATTCGGTCGTCTCCTGCTGAAGCAACGTAGGCTTTTAAAGGAACGCGACAACCTCATTTCGCAAATTCAGGCCTTGCCGGGCTTCGACAGCTTTCTGACATCTCCATCGTTCGACACACTCCGTTCCGCCGCCTTGTCTGGTCCTGTCATTATCATAAACCACTCTATATGGCGCTCTGACATCCTGATCCTTCTTCACAACACGTCTCCCTCCCTCATTCCAACCCCTCACGATTTCTACCGCCGTGCGGGCGAATTAAAGGATAAGTTATTGGACGCACGAAACAAGTTCGGACCCGATTCAAATGATTATAACCAAACCCTGGCTCACATTCTCGCAGAGCTTTACGACCTTGTTGGCAGACCCGTCATCGACAGACTCCGACAGCTGAAAATACCAGAGCAATCGCGCGTTTGGTGGTGTCCGACCTCAGTTTTCTGTTCCTTGCCCCTCCACGCCATGGGTCCAATCCCGTCAGATGATGGCGGCGACGAGCGGTATTTCTTGGACCTCTATATCCCTTCTTATACTCCAACGCTCTCGGCACTCATCCCCGGATCTGACCATCGTGACCCAGGCTCACCTACTTCAGGCATTCCTTCATTACTTCTTGTGGCACATTTCGACGTGCCTTCGCCGGACGTCTCATTGTCCGAGGTGTGCGAAGACGTCAAGGTCGTACAGGCGCTCACTACACGACTTCCAGTAAAAAGCCTTATCTCAAAAGGTGCAACAGCTACGTCAGTTCGAGATGGCCTTCGGGATCACCAATTTGTCCACTTCGTGTGTCACAGCACGTTGGAGGCCGGAACACCTTTTGATGCCGGATTCGAACTTCATGGAAACGAGCGCCTTACGCTGCTCGAAATCGTGCGGTCGCACCTTCCCGCTGCTGAGTTTGCTTTCCTCTCGGCTTGTCATACGGCTGAGTTGACAGACGGAAGCTCTGCCGAAGAGGGCCTGCACCTGGCTGCTGCAGTGTAGTACTGTGGGTTTCGGAGCGTGGTCGGAACAATGTGGGCGATGGCAAATGAGGACGGTTCAGACCTGGCCAAGAACTTCTATAAGTCGATGTTTCCGAGAAGAGAGCAAGGGGAATCGGTGCCATACTACAAGAGATCTGCTGGTGCATTTCGAGACGCGGTGAAGAAGCTGCGGAAGAAGAGAGGGGTTACCTTGGAGCGGTGGGTGGATTTCGTTCATTACGGCGCGTGATCTGTGAGTATCTAGGTTCTGTTTGACGTGGCTCCTGTGCTTACTTCCCGTCCGTAGCAGTGCGTGAAAGGTCTCAAACGCTATACGGGTGGGGTGGTGCTGCGGGCCAGGCTGTTATTCGACAAAGAGAAGTTCGGACTGGATCGATGTGATACGATAAGCCTGAGAATGCGTATGTACGATAGTTATCAGTATAGCTGAACTTCCGGAACCATTGTGTATTGTCACCCGCTATCACGAAGTCGAAATATATGTTCTTTGAGGAAACACTAACTTGCTCGTGAACGCACAAAAGATGTGTGGCTCGGTTGTACATGCTTTGAAGTGCGTTCGTGATTTCGGTGAGGAAGAAGGGGGAGAGTGAAGCAAGCAGTTAAAGACTAGGAAACGGAGATGCGGAGGAGCTGGCGAGCACGTTCGAGGATCAGGAAGTGCGAAGCGTAGAGAGTCTGGTATTTGAGTGAGGGGTTGGGCAGGCGCGCCCCGCTACGAATGAGGAAGGTGAGCCTTGACGGCCGGGCCAGACACACGCGCGAGGGACGCGGCGCAGAGCCGAGGCGAGCGGACCACCGAATGGGAGACTAAGTGTCGGGAGTGCCGGATCTCAGCTAAGCGAAGCGTTAATAAGCTCGAGGCGGGTGAGAAGTACAGACGAGGATGACAGACTACGGACGGTAACTTCGAAATTTAATGAATTTACGGACTTTTCAAGTTCCGAGAGAATTCCACCAAATGGACGAACGAGAATGAAGAGGGATTGGCGATATGGTGCTGATTTATTCTTGCAGAGTGAACGGCCTCGAGTACACTGAAGTGCTTAAGCACATGTTTGTAAGTAGGAATATTTGGGGTAGACGGAAAAAAAGCAGGTGGAGTAAGGTAGGGAATAACGCTGGAGTGAAGGGGACGGTGACACAGTGGCGCGAAATGCAGTCAAAATGCAGAACTAGAAGGCAATTGGGACGGAAGTAAGGAGGCAAGAAAAGGTGATAATAACGTACGATAGTCTGGCGTCATGGCAGGGAATCAACACAACACCATCATCATAGACAAAAGGGACGACTGGCGCGACGATAATGGGGACAGGGGGACAAAAAAACAGCGAGATTGACAACGGGAGCTAGTGAAGCGACTAATTGATGTGCGGTGAGTTACTTCACCGGTCGCAATAAAAGCCGAAAGAGACGGAAGCAAAATGATAGACGAGAGTGCGAGAGAGAGTGGGGAGGAGAGAATGACTGGTGCGAGAGATGTAAATTATCGATGAATCGATGACGCGATAACACCGGCGAGCTGGTTTCCTTTCCGCACTGTACCTTCACAGCCACCATTTGACTCGCACTTCTACTTTGACAGTCCCCACACCTACCCGTTACTGTAATGGTTGAGAGGTTGTCTTCGGCCTTCCAAAATTCGTAGCGCCTCGCGACATCCGTACTGTCTCTCATGGCTATTGTGTCTCTAGAGATTCGAGGTGTTTGTCCTGCCCTACGGATTCATTCGGTTGCACGGCTGTGTCAGGTGAGTCAACCTGCTTCCCGTCAGGCCGGTATCTTTTGGTGGCAGTTCCCGGGCTTGTCACTGCGTATGTGCGCGGAACGGACTCCCACAGTCGTGTGATAATATAGGCTGTGCTCCTTGTATGTCTTGCCATACGTCTATTTGATGCCCCTGTTCAAGGTGTTATGTGTTAGTTATTTCCCATCGTGTTCCCATCGCCCCAGACGTGGCCATCGAAACAGGACCTATCTGTAACTCGCACCTTTATTCCCCAACAGCTCAAATCGTCGCATCAACATCCTGCATTTCACTTTCCAATTCTCGGGCGTATAACGCTTATCGTTTAAGCATGGCTGTCCCACAACGTAAGTTCCAGATATCGTCTAGAACTTCCATGCTCGCCCCCGGCTAACTGGGTCTCAAACTCTTTGTTGACAGAGTCTATCCAAGAAATCGATTCCCTCATCACTGATTCCCAGCATTCGATCTTAGAGTTACCTCGATCTCATTCCTATCGCGCTACCGTTTATAGTCTAGCTACGGCGCGATTCCATCGCTATTTGCTGTCAAATCAAAAGGATGACCTAGACAAGACAATTCTTCTTTTAACCGAATCGATACTCCTGCAACCCTGGTCTTTTCCAGGACCCAAATCAAATATCATCCTAATTTTTATCGATCTCGCCGTCGCACTTTACCTACGCTCGGATGATTCGAAGCAGCCCAACGATGCCACTTTCTCAGCCAAATACCTCCGCCATCTCCGAGACCAGCCTCTTGAAATGTTCGGGATCCCGCGCTCTCTAGTCACATTGCCGCTCGTGGAAGCATTGGCCATTCAAGTGAAGTTGGAAGCTGGAAACGTGATGCAGAACATTGAAGAGATGGCGGTCCTCTGTCACGAACTCCTCGCCTCCGAGTCGGGTGTGTCTGAGGGCGACACCACTCGCCCCGTCACACTCATTTATGAAGCTGTTCTTTCTAAAATTCGCCCTGGGGTCCCCGATCAACCGTTGGATCAAGTTATCAAGTGCCTACGAGTGGCGAGGACGCACAAACCAGATCTGCGCGGTGTTGGCCGAGCCCTTTTCACTTCTCTCGCCGTTCGCTATTTTATAACTTTCGCGAATGATGACTATAAAGAGGCGACATCCGTCATGGACGAAATGGCCGCTTCCCGTCCCCCAGAAGACAGTCAGGATGAATTCGCCGTAGCTCAAGAGGTCGTGACATTGCTAGCGATGATCCGATCGATGCTGCACCGGACCCCGGAACATTCAGAGGAGGCAATAAATCGCGCTTGTACCTCCCTCACCTCAGCTCCTGTTGAACGACCCGACCTCCTTCTGGCTAAGGTCTTAGAGTTCACGGAAACGCAGCGTTTCCACGACTTCGGTTCTATCGAAGGCCTCGAAGCATCGTCCAGAAAATCACCGTTACCTTGGCCAGTCGTGTCCACTGGAGGGTATGACGAAAAGGGGGAATCGAAATACGGTCTGAGGGAGGACTCGAAGCTTCTAGAAGGACTTCTTTCCAAGATCCGCAGCAATAACACAACTGACATAGAAGAAGTTATCGAAATCGGACGAACCATACTTGCTTCGTCTGATCCGAAACGTCACAATCCGTTTACGTTTCACCCTTTGGACGTATTCGGCGAGATCCTCTTTGAGGGATTTCAGCGCACAAAGAAGGTCGAGTACCTCGACGAGTCAATCGGTACACGTCGTCGTGTTCTTGAGTTTCCGTCAGCACAGCTCATTGGCGGCCCCGTAATACTGCACTCGCTCGCCATGTCTTTTCTCACCCGCTTCGTGTCTTTTCCAGATCACCGTATGCAAGACCTCGATGAAGGCCTGAAACTACTCTCCCAGGGTGCCGACCATGGACATGGGAGCCTGCCCGTTCGAGTCAAGATTGCATCCTTGTGGGCAACTTATGCGCGATGGACCCGACACTCCTCCATCTCTGCTGCATATGAGATGGCCTTATCATTGGTGCAAAATGCGCTTCTCTTTGCACCCACTTTACAGGTACAGAACGTCACTCTCGCCAAGATGTTCGACCACTATCACGCGATGCCGCTGGACTATGCGTCCTATCATATCGAGTTGGGTCAACTCAAAGAGGCAATTCAGACTCTGGAAAGAGGGAGAGCTTTACTATGGTCCGAGATGCGTGACCTTCGTACTTCAGTCGATCAACTTCTGCAGGCACATCCCCATTTAGCACACAAGTTTGCGGCGGTCAACCGAGACCTTGAGGAGCTCACCAAGTCCATCCCTCCAAGCCTCGATTTGAACATAGATAATGACGGAGCCGATGACCTCATGGTAGTGGACCCGTTCGGTCGTCTCTTGCAGAAGCAACGTGAGCTCTTGAAGGAACGTAACGAGCTCATTTCGCAAATCCAAGTCTTACCGGGCTTCGACGACTTCCTTGCATCTCCATCGTTCGACACACTCTGTTCTGCCGCCTCTTACGGTCCCGTCATTATCATAAACCACTCTAGTTATCGCTCCGACATTCTGATCCTTCTTCACGACAAAACACTCTCCCTCATCCCGACCCCTGACGATTTCTTTCGTCGAGCGAGTGCATTAAAGGACGACTTATTGGACGCGCGTAACAAACACACACCCGATTCAGATCCTTATAACAAAACACTGGAGTACATTCTCAAAGAGCTTTACAACCTTGTTGGCAAACCCGTCATCGACAGACTTCGTCAACTGAGAGTACCAGAGCAATCCCGCGTCTGGTGGTGTCCGACATCGGTATTCTGTTCCCTACCACTTCACGCCATGGGTCCCATTCCGTCAGATGACGGCGGCGACAAACAGTATTTCTTGGACCTCTATATCCCCTCTTATACTCCAACGCTCTCGGCGCTCATCCTCGGATCTGACCGTCACGAGCCGGGCCTACCTACTTTGGGTCTTCCTTCATTACTTCTTGTGGCCCATTTCGACGTCCCGTTGCCAGACGCGTCATTTTCAGAGGCGTTCGAAGACGTCAAAGTCGTACAGGCACTCGATACGCGGCTTCCCATAAAAAGTCTTATCTCAGAAGGTGCGACAACGACGTCAGCTCTGGACAGCCTTCGAGACCACCAATTTATCCACTTCATATGTCACGGCACGTTGGAGGCAAGAAAACCATTTGACGCCGGATTCGAGCTTCATGGGAACCAGCGCCTCACGCTGCTCGATATTGTGCGGTCTCATCTTCCTGCTGCCGAATTTGCTTTCCTCTCGGCTTGTCACACAGCCGAGTTGACAGACGGAAGCTCTGCAGACGAGGGCCTTCACCTCGCTGCTGCAGTGCAGTACTGTGGGTTTCGGAGCGTAGTTGGGACAATGTGGGCGATGGCCGATGAGGATGGTCCCGACCTTGCAAAGCACTTCTATAAGACGATGTTCCCGAGAAGAGAGCAAGGAGAACCTGTACAATATTACAAGCGATCTGCTGGGGCACTTAGAGACGCGGTGAAGAAGTTGCAGAAGAAAAGAGGGATTACCCTGGAGCGGTGGGTGAATTTTGTTCATTACGGCGCATGATCTGTGAGTGTCTGGGTTTTATTGAACGTGACCTCCATGCTTACTGCCTGTACGTAGCAGTGCCTGTAAGGTATCCAACGCTATATGCGTGGGGTAGTGGTACGGGTCAGAATAATGAGGTATTCGGACCGGATGGAACACTATAAGGCTGAGAATGGATTTGTACGATATAGTCGTCAGTATATTTGAACTGCCGGAACCATTGTACGTCATCGCCTGTCGACGCAAGTTTGTTCTTTGGGAAAACAAGGTGATTTGATGAACCATTACAACACGTAACGTGGTTCGGATCTGTTGCCGGGGCTCAGAGAACTGTCAGTTTTGGCCGAAGTGTAGATTCACGGAAAATCCCAAAGAGGAGATTAAAGCGGCGGTAATCTGAATCGACGCCTGGCACGCTGACACGGTGCGAACGAGATGTCCCATGCAAGCTGGCATACCCCACCTCACCACGCACGGATACAGATGGTAGAGGCAGGCGCTTCATCGTAACGCATCACTACAGCCATACCCTTACTTTTCCCTTGTACGTAAAGGTCTGGTTCCAACCCGACCCTACACATGGACTTGAGTGCTGGAACAGCATGTCCGGGTTCACTGACACACCGTTCTCCGCTGTGCGCTTCTCATCACTAGTAGATCATCCTGTGTGGAGGTAGACATTAGACATTAGTCGGAAAACTTTTGTTTTATTTCCAAAAAAAAAGGGAAAGGAAAGGCGGTGCCCATAGCTTTTGCAACGGGTGCTCAGGCGGTTCCGCGTATACGCGTATCCTTAAACGAGCCATCTTCAAGCAGCACCGCCGTACCATCGGCGCTCAGGATGGCGTCCAGGGTTGGGATGTTCTTGTTCCCTTTGGTCTTCGTCACTGGCTTATCTAGGACGACGGTCTCCTGTGCGCACTTCTCAGCGGTGAGCGGCTTGCCTGGGCATGTGGCGGTAATCACATGGCTGTTGGCGGAGCCATGGGTCGAATTCAGGGGAGAGTGGTGGAGAGCTCCGCAGGTGAGGTGGGGTGTATGGCCGGGGCGTTGATGGCGACCGAATCTGCAAGCGATGTGGTAGAGAGAGAGTTGAGATACAGACAGACGTGAACGTCGGATGACTCCGGTCCGGCCGGTCCGGCTACATTAAGTCGAGCTCACTTACTTGACCGCGGTGTTAGTTTTTACCCCTACGAAAATTTATTTTCACCTTACTTATATACTTCGTATCAGTAGACGAACCTCAGTCGTTTCTCCCAGACGCTGAGGTTAGTAGCTCACTTTACTTCTCGTATGTTAACTTTAGTCGCGCTTTCCCGCGCTCCTACAGAGGGGCGGCCAGACAAAGGCGGTTGGCGGACGAGTAGGTCTAGGAGGGGATACTTGCACCGGTGCAGGCGGGCTGGTTGAGGGACGGAAGGCAATTGGCAGGGGAGGGCTGATCCAAGGGCTGCAACGAGCACAACGTGAACACGTCTGCTACCTCATAGTTGGGCTTCTGAAGCTACAAGGATTGACCAGTCGGATGTGGTGGCGGGTGGCAGCAGTGTGGCGGACGAACTAGATCACGCGGTGTGTGACGCTATAAGGCGTGACGCGCGTGACGCGTGATGAATCAGAACCGATTTGCTATCACTGGCAGGCGCAACCTCATTCCCAAGTGAGGGACCTGAGGAAATGAGGCCGTACCCAGAGCAACCTGCCCATTTCTGGCAGAACAAGGGTTTCCCCGACCCACTAAGCCGATGGCACACTATAACACTTTCCGCGTTCAGCTTGCAATCGCGCATCCGGCTCTCGGTCACGCATTGTGGGAACCGGAACCGGGAGAACACTTACCTCCTGTTGAGATCGGTGACGTCGGTTTCATTCGCCAGGGAAAATTCCACCGCCTATTCAATGCTCTGCTCCCGGAAGACCATCCATCCCATGACACATTCCGTGTACCAGAGGGTCATGAACCACTTCGACCCAGCATGTTGAATCATGTTGACCATGGGACCCTCTATCCCAACAATTTCTGCTCGTATGGAGTGAGGGTGACAACTGGCGAATCGGCAATCTTCGCCTCAGGGTAAATTGTACATTGCACAAATTTCTGGTAACACTGACACGTCTTCAGTCCTCCAGTCCCAGGCTCTGTGGATGTCTCGTTTTCGTGCACAAGGAAGCACGGTGCCGTCTTGTCCCTTCCGGTGGCAGCTCGGCGCGAAGATACATTCGCTCAGGCTCATTTCCGCAGATGGATAACTAAACATATTAATTCCTGGTTCGCCTTCACGCAACGGCACGAACTGGGGATAGAAATGGAAGACATAGTTCTGGTCACTGGGTGTCATCGCACAAGATCTTGGTCTAATATCGCTTTTTACGAGGGTCAGGCAGATGCACGGGTATCTTTTGGAGTGGAAGTCCCCGGGATTTACGGCACTACTGTTAATTGGCGAGTTTCGAGCCAACACGTCCAAGGAGCGTTGCTGAGTCGTGGCCCAACCGGTGAGGTATGTGGCGCGCAAATTACAATTTCCAAAAGATATTAAAAATCTTCGACGTGTTCCATTAGAACTTGCCTGAGAATCAATGTATATTTGTCCGAGGGTTTCGTGTCAAACGTTCCTTCAAGATATTTCCGAGGGTGAAAGGAGCAGCGGAACCTACTCCAGACCCAAGAGGGGATGACGACGAGCTGGAGAGAGTAGAAGTGGAACCGATAGCCACTGTTCCCGAGGTAAGATTACTCTCTACTTCCTAATTCTCACCTAACCTTTCAAAGTACCGGGATCCTCTGCACGTTTTATTAGATTATATTGCCGAAGTGAATACTTCACTATGCGAACTCACTTAATTCTAACGTGGATGTTGCAGCGGGCGCCTTATTGCGATTTTGTCCTCGTTCACGACGACGACCTGGAACGAGTTCTGAGAGTCGGCGATGGGAATGTGAGTGGCGGTCGTGTATGAGAGTCATCAAAAATTCCCTCATGTCTATAGTCCCTGGAAACCCTCCAACCAGCTGAGATCATGGACTACCTCCAGAGGTCGGAGCTTGAGATCGGGGTTGCAGTCGTGTCCAGTAAGCACCCGTCAGTGTTATGATCCCCTTCGATTTATACTAGTGAAGGCGCCCACACAAAAGATCATTTTTCCTCCAACGACGGAAGTTCGAGAGCAGATACTAAGTCCACGATGGTAGCGATGCTTTCCGAGCAACTCAAAAGTTTGGGTGGGTTTTTCTTTTGTTCATCGGGGGTGGCATCACTTAGCCGGGACGAAACACCACAACAGACGACCCGACCTCCGTTCCGTCACTTTCCCACGTCTCTGTAGGCACGACGAACGAGGAAGAAAATGTCCAATATGGTGCCCTTTATCCGGCTGAGTGAGTTCCTTGACCTTACTCATTCTTACAATAATTAATAGTACATCTATTTAAACAGCGTGGTCACGGGTCGGCTCGGAATGGCTAAGCCGGCCGAACCTAACAAAATAGCCCAAGTCATCGCCTCACTTCCGACTCCCGAGGGCTTAAGCACGGCCGACATACTAGGTAAGTCCCTTATACCCTCTCGGCCTTTCCAGATCCATCCCGTACCAACTGTGTCTACTGTTTACAGGACCTACTATCCACGAAATCGATGCCCGCATCACCCTCTATCGGCGTCGTCTCTCTAATTCATCTCGAAAGGATCCTTCTCGCCCCATCTTTGTTCTTGGTATGGCTATGATGCGACTCAAGCGATACGTACTGTCAAGTCTAAGGGAAGATCTCGAGAAATCAATTCTTTATTTCACCGAATCAATACTCCTCCCACTCCATTCGTGGCTAGAACACGGTCCACTGATACGTCAAGCTTTGTTCCTCCTCTCTCTCTCGCTTGTCATGCGCTCGAAACTGTCCAAGCAGTCCGAAGATGCCGTTTGTGCAGCCAGATACCTCCGCCGTCTTCGAGACCAGCCTCACCAAGCATTCGGGTTCCCGCGCCATCAAGTCACAACGTTGCTCGTGGATGCGTTGGCCTTTCAAGTGGAGTCTGAAGCCGGAAACGTGGTGCAGAACATTGAGGAGATGGCAGTCCTCTGTCGTGAACTCCTCACCTTGGATATGTCCGAATTTGACACCACTCGCTTCATCATGCTCTTCGCCAGAGCAGTACTGTCCAAAATCAGTTCGTGGGCCCCGGATCAACCCCCGGACCAACTTGTCGAGTGCTTGCGGGTGGCAAGGAAGTACAAACCGGATCTGCGCGAGGCTCGCTTTGCCCTTGCCCTTTCTCTCAGCTGCCGCTATTGTATGACTTTTGTGAACGATGACTATGAGGAGGCTGCGTCTGTCCTGGATGAAATTATCACTTCTGGTTCCCCCAGAGACAGTTGGGATAAATCCGTGGCCATAGCCCAAGAGATCGTGACAACGCTAGCGATGATCCGATCGAACGCGCACGAGACCTCGGAGTATTCAGAAGCAATATATCGCGCTCGTGCATTTCTCGGTTTATCTTCTGTCAAAGAATCCTTCCATTCTGATTTCATTTCTGACCTGGAAGACACCGCAAAGCAGCGTTTCCGTTACTTCGGTTACATCGAAGGTCTCGAGGCGTCGTCTGGCAATTTACCCTTATCGCAGCCAGCGCTAGTGGTGTCTTTTGGGGAGTTTGAAGATGGCGTTTCTGAATTCGGTTGGAAGATGGAGCTCCTTCGAGGACTGCTCTCTGGAATCCGCAATAACGAAATAACGGAGGTCGACCAAGCCGTTGAAAAGGGCCGATCTATACTTGCTTCATCTGCTCCGAGGGATCTGCCTACGTCATGCCTTTTCGAATTATTTGGCCAGATCCTCTCTGAAGCATTCAAGCGCACCAACAAGATCCAGTACCTTAAAGAGTCGATTAGCTCACACCGTCAAATTCTTGAGCGTCCGTCGTCACAATTTCTCCGCTCCACGACACTTCGTCATCTCTTCCGGTCTCTACTCGCCCGCACCCTGTCATTTCCAGGTCACCGTACCGAAGACCAGGATGAAGGTCTGGAACTACTCTTCCAGTATGTCAATAGCAGACACGCGAATTTGCCCGATCGATTCTGGATTGCACGCGAGTGGGCTACTTTGGCGCGAGAATTCCAAGACCCCTCCGTCTCCACAGCATACCAGAGCGCTTTGACATTAATGCAAGACACCCTGCTTTGTGCGCCAACTCTACGGCTACAGTATGCCACTCTTGCCAACACGTCTGACGACTCGTGTATGATGCCGCTGGACTATGCCTCGTATCAGGTCGATCTGCACCAGCTTGAGGGAGCGATTGTGACTCTTGAGAGAGGGAGAGCCTTACTTTGGTCTGAGATGCGTCACCTTCGTGCCCCAATTGATCAACTTCTGCAAGCGGACCCACAGTTAGGACACAAGTTCGCAGCGATCAACCGAGACCTTGAGGAACTCACCAAGTCCATCCCATCGAGCCATCAATTAAGCATGGACGATGGCGTAGCCGACGACCTTAGAGCGGTGGACCCGTTCGGTCGTCTCCTGCTGAGGCAACGTAGGCTTTTGGAGGAACGCGACATCCTCATTTCGCAGATTCAAGCTTTGCCGAGTTTCGACAGCTTTCTGACATCTCCATCGTTTGACACACTCCGTTCTGCCGCCTCGTCTGGTCCTGTCATTATCATAAACCACTCCATATGGCGCTCTGATATTCTGATCATTCTTCACGACACGTCCCCTTCCCTTATCCCAACCCCTCGTGATTTCTACCGTCGTGCAAGCGCATTAAAGGACAAGTTAATGGACTCGCGACACAAATACGGGCTCGATTCGAGTCGTTATAACGAAACTCTAGCCTCTGTTCTCGCGGAGCTCTACAACCTTGTTGGCAAACCCGTCATCGACCGACTCCGTCAACTCCAAGTACCAGAACAGTCCCGGATCTGGTGGTGCCCGACGTCCGTCTTTTGTTCCCTTCCTCTCCACGCCATGGGTCCAATCCCGTCCAATGACGGCGATATGCGCTATTTCTTGGACCTCTACATCTGCTCCTACACTCCATCGCTGTCTGCCCTCATTCAATCCCGTAATCACGATTTCGGTTCGCAACCTTTGAGTCGACCTTCCTTGCTTCTTGTGTCGCCGTATGGCTCATCTTCTCCGACTACGGGAAGCGAGATCCAAGTTGTCCAGGCTCTCGACGCCGAGGTGACAAGTCTCATCTCAGAAGCGGCGACGCCCGCCGCGGTCATTGATGGTTTCCATCGCCACCGATTTGTTCACTTCACATGTAGTGGTACACTGGAGGCTGGCAAACCATTCGAGGCTGGATTCGAGCTTTACGGAGGCGAGCGCCTGACGCTACTCGAGATCGTGCGGTTGCATCTGCCCACCGCCGAATTTGCATTTCTGTCTGCTTGTCATACAGCCGAGGTGACTGAAGGGAGCATCGTTGATGAGGTACTGCACCTCGCCGCGGCGGTACAGTTCTGCGGGTTCAGGAGTGTAATTGCGGCAATGTGGGTGGTGGTGGACGAAGATGGACGGGACCTGGCAAAACATTTTTACAAGGCATTGTTCTCTACTTCAAGACGAGAACAGGGGATACCGTATCATGAAAGATCTGCGAAAGCACTCCAGTTCGCGGTGAAGAAGCTGCGAGGGAAGAGAGGGGTCACCCTGGAGAGATGGGTGAATTTCGTTCATTACGGTGCATGACCGCAGGTCATCCGTAAGTACTTTGGTTTGTTTTAATATGGATTTCTTGCTCATTCCCTGTCCATAGTAGTGCCTATAAGGGCCCAAACATTATAGGTATCGTGTCGTGTGGGTCACACTGTTATTTCACGCTGAGTATTTCGGATTGGACGTAATTGTATTGGGGTGGTTGTGTACAACGCGGTTGTCTGTAATGTGTTACTGGAGCGATTATGTGTCGTCGTCCATCATAAGGTTGATGTCCTGATTCTATTCTATGGGAATCGCGGCCGACGTTCAGTAGCTGGGACAAGGGGATGACCCAAGCGACACAACCCGATCTCACATCGCATTGTACTTTAGTCAACCCCATTCAAATATGTGGCTGGCACGCGCCTGGGCAAGTGATATTTCCACGAATTCTGTCATTCCCTAGACGATCACATTTCTTCGCGCAGAGGCCTCTCGACCTTATTGGCTTGTGTGCCAGGGGTCATAAAACTGGGCAGTTCTAGCCGAAGTCGGAATCACGAAAAAACGCAGCTGGGAGACCCCTTCATCGAGATTTAGAATCACTCATAAGCCTAACTTGCTCGTGAACGTGCAAGAGGTGGCTCAGTCATACGTGCTTTGAACCATGTGCGTAAGTTCGGTTACGAAGAGGTTCAAGAGGGTTTTTTTTGTTTTGACAAAAACCATATTTATCTCGGACAGTATCTAGTACGAGACCGGTAGTCTGACTGGTTCAAGAGGGATGGGGTGGAGTGAAACTAGCAGAGATTAAGAAAGGGAGGGCAGAGGAGCGGAGGACGCAGTGGGTACGGGCAGGGATCAGAAAGTGGAGAACGTCGAAAGACTGCGGTGTCCGGGGTTTTATTGGTTGAGAAAGAGCGGAAGCTTACAGCAGAGACAGGTGCGTGCGGCGACGAGTGAGGAAGGCGAGCCGTGAGGCACGGGAGCCGAGGTCGAAGGATCGAGCGACTGGACCGAGCTCAAAACTAAGGAGAAGAATAGCGAGGCAAGATAAGTATCGGGGGTCTGGGAACTCAGACAAGAGAGGAGCTGATGAAGCTAGGTGAGTGAGACATTGAGAGCAACGACTACGGACAAATGTATTTGCGGACTTTGTACGTGGCTGAGAGAACTTTACCAAAAGGGCGAAAAGGGAGGGGCAATATGGCGCTGATCTATTCCTGCAGAGTGAGCCATTTCGGAGACTGAACAAATTACTGTAAGGGGGAAACACGGTGTAAGATAAGGAATAGGGCTGTGGCGACGGATTCGGAGGAGCCATGGCAAGAAAAGTGATAATATCGTACGGTAGTCCAGAGTCGTCGTCCAGAATCTACGCCAGTCGCCCTAGACAAAGGGGACGACCGGTGTGACGTCGATGGCGATAGGGCGACAAAAAAGTGGCAAGACTGACAACGAGGGCGAGTGAGGCGATTTAGTGGCTTGTGGCGGGTTGCTTTACGAGTCGGAACGATGAAGGCTAATAATTGACGGACGAGAGTGCGCGAGCGAGAAGAGAACGGCTGGTGTGAGATGACGCGATGATGCGAGGCGAGGAGGCAGACCACCAGGCTCCTTTTCCGCACCCCTCACAGTCCAGTATGGCCTTCCAGTGCCATTAATTCTCATGATTTGTATTACTGTAACCGCCTGTGATGTTGGTTGCGCTGCCTCTGCCGGCTGGGACTGGCTGCGTCTGTCTTGTGTTCCCTTTCGCGGCGGCAGCAGTTGACAGGCCCATCGCTGTCACAATCTTTGTACTGTAGGCAGTGTTTCCTTATATGCCTCTCCGTGCTTCTTTTTGATCAAGGCGCTTGTTGTTTTTCCCAGCGTGTTACAAATATCCGAATCGTGGTCCGAGTCATCGAGGCGGAGACCCATTTATGAATTGCGTTTTTTCTTGCTCCTTGGTAGCCCAAGTTGTCTCCGCCTTACCGACCTGTGGTTTACTTTCCAATTATTGAGAATTTGAGTATGTCCGTCCCACGACGTAAGTCCTCGATACACCCTCAACCTTTCTGTGAGCGCCGTTTGCTAAATGGGCCATGCCTTGATTCATTGTACACAGACTACACCCACGAGATCGATTTTACCATCTCTAGTCTGCAACATACACTCTCTATATCGCCTCTATCACATCCTCGTCGCCTTTACCACCTTTTTAAGCTGGCCACTGCACGAGTCGAGCGCTATACGCTGTCAAATGACAAGGATGACCTGGACAGGTCAATACTGCATTTAACCGAAGTTGTACTCCTCCAACCCTTTTCTTACCCGCCGATACCCGTCCCAAATGTCCTTGAAGCTCTGTTTTTCCTCGCTCTGGCGCTTCTCTGGCGCTCGATAGAGCTCAAGAAACCTGAGGATGTCGCTTACGCAGCTAAATACCTCCGCCACCTTCGAGACCAACCTCATGAAGGGTTCAGGCTCCCGCACCATCGAGTCATCACATCCCTTGTGGAAACCTTGGCATTTCAAGTGGAGCTGGAAGCCGGAAATGTGACGCACAACATTGAGGAGATGGCAATGCTCTGTCGCGAACTCCTCACCTTGGATACATCCGAAGGCAACACCACCCGCTCCACCACTCTCCTTGCAAGAGTGGTTGGGTCAAGGATCTCTCCATATGTTTTGGATCAACCCCTCGATCCAATCATCGAATGCCTGAGGGAGGCTAGTACGTGCAAACCAGATCTACGAGATGCGCGCTTGGCTCTTGCTCATTCTCTTGGCTGTCGCTATTTTTTGACCTATGGGGATGACGACTATGAGGAGGCGGTATCCATCCTGGATGAAATTATTGGTTCCAGCCCCCCTGAAGACATACACGTAACCCAGGCTCTACAGCTCGTTACGTATCTAGCGATGATCCGGTCAATGATGTACGAGACCCCGGAATATTCAGAGGAGGCAATATATCGCACTCGGGCCTTTGTCAGCTCTTCTCTGGAAGAACCTTCTAGTGATATTATCGCTCGTACCCTAGAAAACTGTACGAAGCAGCGTTTCCGTTTCTTTGGCATTGTCAAAGAAGCACGTTCTGGGGACTCTGTGGCAGATAGGTGTATTCGAATCCGTCAAAGTCAAGCAGGAGAGAAGATGAAACTTCTTGAGGAACTTCTCTTTAAGATTCGCGACGACAACGTAACGGACATCGAAGAAGCTATCGAAGTTGGCCGGATCTTGGTTGCATCATTTGATCCGGGTGTTCAGCTAGAATTTTATCCTTTGCATATACTCGGCGACATCCTTTTTGAAGGATTTCGGCTCACAAAGAAAATTGGCTATCTCGATGAGTCGATTATCACACATCGTCGTGCTCTTGAATCTCCGTTCACACAGCCCGTCCGCTATATATTATATCTTCGCCTTTCCTTGTGCTTGTTTACTCGTTCTCAGTGCGTCCCAGCTCGTCGTGTGCAAGATGTGGATGAATCAGTGGAACTTCTGTCCTTTGGAGCCAACAATGGACACGCAAGCTTGCCCGACCGATTTCAGTTTGCATGCTCGTGGGCGTATGTTGCGCGACATACTCGTCACACTTCCGTTAAAACTGCATATGAGAGTTCTATGTCATTAATGCGGAACACACTCCTTTTCGCACCGACCTTGCAGCTACAGCACGCCACTCTCGCAATGACGTGGGACTCCTCCCATAGGCTACCTTTGGACTATGCGTCCTATCATATCGAGTCGGGTCGGCTCAAGGAGGCAATCGAGACTCTTGAAAACGGGAGGGCCTTACTCTGGTCCGAGATGCGTCACCTTCGTACTTCAATCGATCAACTCCTCGAGGAAGACTCGCATTTAGGACACAAATTCGCGGCAGTCAACCGAGATCTCGAGGCTCTCACCAAATCCATCCCTCCGAGCCTTGACTTGAACATGGATATTGGCGGAGTCGACGATCTTAGGGCGGTGGACCCGTTCAGTCGCCTCCTACTGAAGCAACGTAAGCTTTTGAAGGAACGCGACAACCTCATTTCGCAGATTCAAGCTTTACCGAGTTTCCAGAGCTTCTGGGCGACTCCATCATTCGACACACTCTGCTCTGCCACGTCGTGCGGTCCGGTCATCATGATAAATCACTCCAGTTGGCGTTCTGACATTCTGATCATTCACAACACAAATACCTCCCTCATCACGACCCCTGACGGTTTCTATGATCGTGCGAGTGCATTAAAGGATGAGTTATTGGACGCGCGAAACAAACATGGACCTGATTCGAGTTACTATAACCAAGCTCTAGCTTATGTTCTCACAGAGCTTTACGACCTCGTTGGAAAACCCGTCATCAACAGACTTCGTCAGCTGAAAGTTCCAGAGCAATCGCGCGTCTGGTGGTGTCCGACCTCGGTCTTCTGTTCCTTACCCCTCCACGCCATGGGACCAATCCCGTCAGATGACGGTGGCGACGAGCGGTATTTCTTGGACCTCTATATCCCTTCTTATACTCCAATACTCTCGGCACTCATCCACAGATCCGGCCGTCACGAGCCAAATTCCGATTCACCTACTTTGGGCCTTCCTTCATTACTTCTTGTGGCACATTTTGATGTGCCCTCGCCAGACGCGTCATTGCCGGAGATGTGCGAAGACGTCAAGATTGTACAGGCGCTCACTACACGGCTCTCAGTAAAAAGCCTCATCTCAGGAGGTGCGACAGTTACGTCGGTTCTAGATGGACTTCGGGACCACCGATTTGTCCATTTCATTTGTCACGGAACGTTGGAGGCTGGAAAGCCTTTCGATGCCGGATTCGAACTTCATGGAAACGAGCGCCTCACGCTGCTCGACATTGTGCGGTCTCGTCTTCCCGCTGCCGAATTTGCGTTCCTCTCTGCTTGTCACACAGCTGAGTTGACCGATGGGAGCTCTTCTGACGAGGGCCTACACCTGGCTGCTGCAGTGCAATACTGTGGGTTCCGGAGCGTAGTCGGGACAATGTGGGCTATGGCGGATGAGGACGGTTCGGACCTGGCCAAGCAGTTCTATAAATCGATGTTTCCGAGAGGAGAACAAGGGGGACCGGTACCATACTACAAGCGATCTGCCAGGGCGCTTCGAGATGCTGTGAAGAAGCTGCGGAAGAAGAGGCATATGACGCTTGAGCGATGGGTGAACTTCGTTCATTACGGCGCATGATCTGTAAGTTAGGTTTTCTGGACGCGGATTTCGAGCTCACTCCCTGTCCCTAGCGAGGGCCCTGGGTCGAACGTCATACTAGTTATCACGTGGGGCGGGTTAGGGTATTATTTGGTGAGGAGGAGTTCGGTCTTCGGTTGATAGGATGGTCGTACGCTACGATCATTAGTACATGTAAAGCCAGGGCCATGTATATTTGTCAATTACGAACGTGATATCTATATCCTATGGATAAAGAAGTCGATGTTAGTCCGACGAGGTATGGTATGGACGAGTCTAATGACGCCAACACACACTGTACAATTCTTTCGTCAATTCCATAGGTGTCCCGCATCCAGGCCAGCCATTTTTGTATGAGCTCAATTCTATAAATGTTCTGGTTCACCTTTCTTCTTTTAAAGCCCTCTTATTGTCCTGGGCGGCAAAGGTCAGAACTGATTAGATCCAGCCGAGGTCTGAACCTCGTGGAGAACAAACCCCGGAAGCGTACTGTGAGCCCGAGGCTTCTCAAGCAAAGGACGTGTATGCGAATGGTAGGGAGAAGGGCGTGCTTTGGGAGTGAGACGGGAGAGGCAAAGGAAGGGAAGCCACAGAAATTGAATGTATATCCGGTCGGGATAACATGTGACTGCTTCAACACAAGAGGACAGCCCTTGTGCCACACCACTACCACCCCACAGACAGGGGTCTTTTCCAATGTCTGGTCTCAACCCCATCTCATTTGCCGGTGTCTTGAACATCATTGTGCCCTCCAAGCCTGCAGATCAGCTTGATGATGAAGCCATATTGGACGACCTCGAAGGAGAGAAAGAAACTATTCCAAATGGGTGTTATCCCCTTTTAAGATTTGGAATAGTTTCCTGCTCTCCTTCGAGGTTGTCCAACACACTTCCTCATTGAACCGATCTGTAGGCTTGGAGAGCACGATGATGTCCAAGACTAGAAAATGAGATGGGGGTCAAGACCAGACATTGGAGATAGCGCTACACCCCTATCTGTGAGGTGGGGCCGGATTTGTCTGGGTGTCCTCACGTGTCGAAGATGAAGGGGTCACATGTTATACTAAAGCATGTCCTTCCCTCTACCATACGCATACACGTCCTTTGCCTGCGAGGCCTCATGGTCTGCTTCGATCTCACCTGCGTCATTGGCATCGCCTCAAGCGCTCAGCTGGACCTGACAGAGCCCACGAGCCTACACCAACATGGTCACCGCCATTCATCTATCTGCGGGCTGCGCTGAACGAGTACGCAACACCCCACACCGAGGTTATCACCTCGTTACCTTTAACCAGCTTCCTGCTTTGCGCGTCAAAGGGAAGTGTTCATAACTTACAGTGAGCCGCTCGTCTTCGCATTTAATATTGTAAAGTGAGGGATAATTGACATGGCGTCCGGCGTGGTCACTCCCACTTGTTATCAACCATGCGAAGGAGGACCTCCAACGTAAACTGCTGTGGAGCTATACAAGCCCGACGGGCTCGGGGCCTACACAAAGAGGAAAATTTGTCATTGCGTGCTTGAATGGGATCGTCGGTACTGTCTAGGTGCCAGATAAGGGCAAGGGGTGTTCCTTCTTACCGTCATGGCTCAACGATGACCTAATGCGTCGTTCTACCGAATAATCGTGGGAGTTTCTTCGACCAATTTTTTCTTTCTGCCTCAATTTCTTCATATCTTACGCGAGGCGGACGGCTCTGTTTCATGTGTTATGAAGCGCATGCGTGAGTTCGAGAGCAAAGAGGACTCAAATCAAAGGGATGGGGGGAGAGCGAGAAAAGCATCCAGATATTATATTGAGGAAGGGAGCGGAGGAGCGGAAGAAGTAGTGATTACGAGCAGGGATCAAGAAAGGGTGGAGCGTCGACGGCTCATGGCGTCTGTGGCTGGAGCTTGAGTGGGGTCACACCCAAGCGGAAACTGAACGGGTGGTTTAGTGGAGACGAAGGTGTGGGGCGACGAGCGAGGCGGCCGAGAAACGGCGTGCAAGAGCTGAGGGAGAAGGCACGGTAGAGTGAGAGTAAGTGAGAACCCGGGAGAATAGCAAGAGGGAGTTGAAAGGACCAAGGCGAGCGTCGGGGGCGTCGGAACTAGGTGGGTGAGACGCCGACGACTCCGAGTCGAACGAGACGAGGACGATGGACGGAAAATTGGAGACGAATGGACTTATAGAGTTCAACTAGTGTATCTTTGACTTGCGGCCTGGTTTAGATGAGAGAAATGGAGAAGGAGAATGAGGGAATGACATTAGCAAATTGGTGGCTTGGGCTGGCGAGTCGCTTACGGCATGGCACAAACCTCGGAATCTTCCGCTGCACTCACGTCAAGTTCGTTCTCGTAAGTATGAAAACCGCTGTAGGCATGGCCGACGTACCAGGTAAGTGCCTGATTCTCTCTCAGCCTTTCCTCCCATCCCGTACCACTGAGTCTCAATATGTTGTTTCCAGGATCTATCCATGATATCGGTTCCTTCGTCGCGCATTCTCAGCAATTTCTCTCTTTATCATCTCAATACGATCCTCTTCGCCTTTCCTCCGTTATTGGCCTGGCAATAACGCGACTCGAGCAACATGTACTATCGAATCAAAGGGAAGATCTCGACAAGTCAATCCTTCATTTGACCGAATCAATTCTCCTCCCGCCCCGTTCCTGGACAGAACATCCTCTAATGATCCTTCAAGCTTTGTTCCTCCTCGCCTTCGCACTTCTAAGGCGTTCGAAGGGGTTGAACCAACCCGAAGATGCCACTTACGCAGCCAAATACCTCCGCCATCTTCGGTCTCACCCAGAGCTCGGCTTCCCACGCCATGCAGTCACAACATTGCTCGTGGATGTGTTGGCATTTCAGGTAGAGTTGGGAGCCCGAAAATTAGCGCAGAACATTGAAGAGATGGCAGTCCTCTGCCACGAACTCTTCACCTCGGGTGCGTCCGATGGCGACACCACTCGCTCCATCACTCTCTTTGCCAGAGTAGTTTCATCCAAAATCTGTTTGGGTGTGCCGAATCAACCATTGGATATACCTATCGAGTGCCTGCGAGCTGCGAGGAAGTACAAACCGGATCTGCACGCGGCTCTCTTTGCCCTTGGTCATTGCCTTGGCTGTCGTTATTGTACGACTCTTGTGAATGATGATTATGAAGAGGCTGCGTCTGCCCTGGATGAAATCACCACCAGTTCCCCGGAGACAGTCAGGGTGAGTTCGTAGCCCAAGCTCAACGGTTCGTCACAGCTCTAGCGATGACCCGATCGAAGGCGCACCATAACCCGGAATATTCAGAAGAGGCAATATATCGCGCTCGTACATTTCTCGCCTCATCTCCTGTCAAAGGACCCTTTCACTCTGCTGTCGCTTTTGACCTGGAAGGCATCGCGAAGCAGCGTTTCCATTACTTCGGTTCCATCGAAGGCCTCGAAGCACGTTCCAGCACTTCACCGTTATCGTTATCTCAGTTAGTGCTGGCCTTCGTGGGGTATGAAGATGACAACTCCGAAGTCGATCGGATAATAGAGGAGATTAGATTCCTTGAAGTACTTCTCTATGGGATCCGCAATCACGCCATAACGAAAATCGACGGAGCTGTCGAAATGGGCCGATCCATTCTTGCTTCATTTGCTCCGAGGCATCCGCTTGCGTCATTCCTTTTCGACTCCTTCGGCGAGATCCTTTTCGAAGCATTCGAGCGCACAAATAAGATCGAGTATTTTAACGAGCTAATTAGCACACGCCGTCAAGTTATTGAGCGTCGGATACCAGAGTTTTTGCGCTTCATGGCACTTGGTCAACTTTCCCTGTCTTTGCTCGCCCGCTTCGTGTCCTTTCCAAACGAATTAGTGAAACTACTCTCCTGTTGTGCCGATGATGGACGTGCGAGCTTGCCCGATCGATTCCAGCTTGCATGCGAGTGGGCATCTTTTGCGCGACTTACCGAACACCCCTCCGTCTCCACAGCATACGAGAGTGCTGTCTCGTTGATGCAAGAGACCCTCATCTTTGGGCCAACTTTGCAGCTACAGCATGCCATTCTCGCCACGACGTCTCATGAGTCTCATAACCTGCCGCTGGACTATGCCTCGTATCAGGTCGACTCGCATCAACTCGAGGAAGCGATTGAGACTCTTGAAAGAGGTAGAGCCTTACTTTGGTCCGAGATGCGCCACCTTCGTGCTTCAATCGATCAACTTCTGCAGGCAGACCCACAGTTGGGACACGAGTTTGATGTGATCAACCGAGAGCTTGACAAGCTGACTAAGTCCATTCCACCGAGCCACAAATTAAGCATGGATGGTGGCGCAGCCGACGACCTTATGGTGGACCCATTCGGCCGTCTCCTGCTGAAGCAACGTAGGCTTTTGAAGGAGCGCGACAACCTCCTTTCGCAAATTCAAATCTTGCCTGGCCTCGACATCTTCCTGACATCTCCATCATTTGACACACTCCGCTCTGCAGCGTCGTCTGGTCCTGTCATCATCATAAACCACTCTATATGGCGCTCTGATATTCTGATCCTTCTTCACAACACGTCCCCCTCCCTCATCCCGACCCCTCATGATTTCTACGACCGTGCGAGCGCATTAAAGGATGAGTTATTGGACGCACGAAACAAATGCGGACCCAATTCGGATCATTATAATCAAACTCTGTCTTACGTTCTCTCAGAGCTTTACAACCTCGTTGGCAAACCCGTCATTGACAGACTTCATCAGCTGAGAATACCAGAGCAATCCCGCGTCTGGTGGTGTCCGACCTCGGTTTTCTGTTCCTTACCCCTCCACGCCATGGGTCCAGTCCAGTCAGACGACGGCTGCGACGAACGGTATTTCTCGGACCTCTACATCACTTCTTATACTCCAACGCTCTCGGTACTCATCCCTGCGGCTCACGGTTGTGAGCTAGGTTCACCTACTTTGGGCCCTCCTTCATTACTCCTTGTGGCACATTTCGACGTGCCCTCGCCAGACGTGTCATTGTCCGAGGTGTGCGAAGACATCAAGGTCGTACAGGCGCTCACTACACAACTTCCAGTAAAAAGCCTTATCTCAGAAGGTGCGACGGGTACGTCGGTTCTAGATGGCCTTCAGGTCCACCGATTTGTCCACTTCATTTGTCACGGAACGTTGGAGGCTGGAAAGCCTTTCGATGCCGGATTCGAACTTCATGGAAACGAGCGCCTCACGCTGCTTGACATTGTGCGGTCTCGTCTTCCCGCTGCCGAATTTGCTTTCCTCTCTGCTTGTCACACAGCTGAGTTGACCGACGGAAGCTCTGCTGAAGAGGGCCTACACCTGGCTGCTGCAGTGCAATACTGTGGGTTCCGGAGCGTAGTCGGGACAATGTGGGCTATGGCAAATGAGGATGGCCCCGACCTGGCCAAGCACTTTTACAAGTCGATGTTCCCGAGAGGAGAACAAGGGAAACCGGTACCATACTACAAGCGATCTGCCAGGGCGCTTCGAGATGCTGTGAAGAAGCTGCGGAAGAAGAGACATATGACGCTTGAGCGATGGGTGAACTTCGTTCATTACGGCGCATGATCTGTAAGTGTCTAAGTTTCGTTGGATGTGACTTCCGTGCTTACCGCCTGTCCCTAGCAGTATGTGCAAGGTCTCAAACGCATGGCATGGAACTGCTAGTCGTACTGTTATTCGAAATAAGGAATTCAGACCGGATGTAGACCTAGAAGCCCGAGAATGGTTATATACAATATAGTTATTAGTACTAGCGATTTCGGAATGGCCCCGGGGGGGCCCTCCCCAAATGCTCTTTATGACGCTTCGAATGTGGTATAAATAGCAAAGTATTAGTAAGGTAAATTTTTGTCGGCGCGTATCCTAAATACATATACACTTCAGAACCAGTTTTGAACCAACCAACTTATTCTTTATGAGTATATTTGCACGCTTTCGTAAATTTCGTCTTCTGCCTTGCGTTTGCTGAGTCGGATGAAGAAAAATGAGGGGGATGGGTACTGAGGCTACTAGTAAGCATGGCATATTTCTAGACCAAAATGAATGTGTTCGTTAAACAAAATTCGGTGACGGGAAAGGTGACGGGTACAGAGAAAGAGGTTCAGGGTAGCTTAGGCTGCAAGTTTCAAGGTTTCTGTGGACGTAAGTGATCACAGCAGGAAACGACAAGAAGCGACCTAATGAAGAGTCCTAATTTCCCATTCGGGGATCTCCATATTTATACATGTTTGCTCCCTACTAAGCCCGAGCCCGAACTGGTACTTTCTGTTGGCCACAATGGGCCGGGTGGCCCACAGTGAGCCTCTGGTTGACCTCCTGCTCGATTTGTTGGTGTTGTCTTTAGTAGTAGTTCCCTGTTGCCGGAAATGTGGGCCGGATAGACGCCCACAGTGTGAGAACGTAGCCAGTGTTTCCTTGAATGTCTTGCCATGCCTCGATCTGATACACGTGTTCAAGGTGAGGTGCCAGTGTGTTAGCGTTTTCCAACGTGTTGCCCTCACCCAAATCCTGGTCATCGTAAAAGGACACATTTTTGACTTGTATCCATCTCCTTCTGCCCCAAAATCCACCTCGTTGCCTCAGTTTACATTCCAATTCTCGTGTTAAAGTATGGCCAACGTACTAGGTGGGTGCCTGATTCTCTCTCGACCTTTCCGGGCCCCGGGCCGTCCCGTACCAACTGAGTCTCAATTGTTGTTTCCAGGGTCTATCCACGAGATTGATTCCTTCGGCGCACATCCTCAGCAATTTATCTCTCTATCATCTCAATCTGATCCTTTGCGCCTTTCCTCTGTTATTGGTCCGGATATAACACGACTCGAGCAGCATGTACTATCAAATCAAAGGGAAGATCTCGACAAGTCAATCCTTCATTTGACCGAATCAATACTCCTCCCGCCCCGTTCGTGGGTAGAACACCCTTCAATGATCTTTCACTATTTGTTCTTCCTCGCCTTCGCACTTCTCAGGCGCTCGAAAGAGTCGAACAAACCCAAAGATGCCACTTACGCAGCCAAATACCTCCGCCATCTTCGGTCTCACCCAGAGCTCGGCTTCCCACGCCATGCAGTCACAACATTGCTCGTGGATGTGTTGGCATTTCGGGTAGAGTTGGGAGCCCGAAAATTAGCGCAGAACATTGAAGAGATGGCAGTCCTCTGCCAAGAACTCTTCACCTCGGGTGCGTCCGATGGCGACACCACTCGCTCCATCACTCTCTTTGCCAGAGTAGTTTCATCCAAAATCCGTTTGGGTGTGCCAAATCAACCATTGGATAAGCCTATCGAGTGCCTGCGAACTGCGGGGAAGCACAAGCCGGATCTGCATGCGGTTCTCTTTGCCCTTGGTCATTGCCTTGGCTGTCGTTATTGTACGACTTTTGTGAATGATGATTATGAAGAGGCTGCGTCTGTCCTGGATACAATCACCACTTCCAGTTTCCCCGGAGACAGTCAGGGTGAGTTCGTAGCCCAAGCTCATCGGTTCGTCACAGCGTTAGCGATGACCCGATCGAAAGCGCACCATAACCCGGAATATTCAGAGGAAGCAATATATCGGGCTCGTGCATTTCTCGCCTCATCTCCTGTCAAAGGACCCTTTCACTCTGCTGTCGCTTTTGACCTGGAAGGCATCGCGAAGCAGCGTTTCCATTACTTCGGTTCCATCGAAGGTCTCGAAGCACGTTCTAGCGTTTCACCGTTATCGTTATCTCAGCTAGTGCTGGCCTTTCGGCAGTATGGGGATGACAGTTCCGAAGTCAGTCAAATAATGTCGAATATTGCACTCCTTGAAGGGCTTCTCTCTGGGATCCGCAATGGCAACATAACGAAAATTGACGAAGCTGTCGAAAAGGGCCGATCCATTCTTGCTTCATCTGCTCCAAGGCATCCGCTTGCGTCATCCCTTTTCGACTCCTTCGGCGAGATCCTCTTCGAAGCATTCGAGCGCACAAAAAAGGTCGAATACTTTAGCGAGTTAATTGGCACACGCCGTCAAGTTGCCAGTGAGCGTCCGTTACCAGAATTCATGCGCTTCATGGCGATTAGCCGGCTTTCCCTGTCTCTGCTCTCCCGCTTCGTATCCTTTCCATATCAATTGGTGAAACTACTCTCCTGGTGTGCCCACGACGAACATGCGAGCTTGCCCGATCGACTCCAGATTGCATGCGAGTGGGCAACTATTGCGCGACTCACCCGACACCCCTCCGTCGTCACAGCTTACGAGAGTGCTCTGTCTTTGATGCAAGACACTTTGAATTTTGCACCAACTTTGAAACTACAGCATGCCACTCTCGCTAAGACGTTTGACATTGCTCATAGGATGCCGCTGGACTATGCCTCGTATCAGGTCCACCTGCATCAACCCGAGGAAGCGACTGAGACTCTCGAAAGAGGGAGAGCCTTACTTTGGTCCGAGATGCGTCACCTTCGTGCTTCAATCGATCAACTTCTACCGGCGGACCCACAGTTAGGATACAGGTTTGCAGCGGTCAACCGAGACCTCGAGGAACTGACCAAGTCCATCCCACCGAGCCTCGAATTAACCACGGATGGCGACGCAGCGGACGACGTCGGGGCAATGGACCCATTCGGTCGTCTCCTGCTGAAGCAACGTAGGCTTTTGGAGGAACGCGACCAGCTCATTTTGAACATTCAAGCCTTGCCTGGCTTCGGCAACTTCCTGACATCTCCACAGTTCGACACACTTCGTTCTGCTGCCTCTTGCGGTCCCGTTATTATCATAAACCACTCCCTCTGGGGCTCTGACATTCTGATCCTTCTTCACGATGCGTCTCCCTCCCTCATTCCAACCCCTCATAATTTTTACGACCGTACGAGGACACTAAAGGACAGGTTATTGGACTCGCGACACCAATACGGGCTCGATTCAAGCCATTACGATCAAACTCTTGCCTCTGTTCTTGTAGAGCTCTACAACCTCATTGGCAAACCCGTCATTGACAGACTCCATCAGCTTCAAGTACCAGAACAGTCCCGGATCTGGTGGTGCCCGACATCTGTCTTTTGTTCCCTCCCTCTCCATGCTATGGGTCCAATCCCATCTGATGATGGCAGGGAACGCTACTTCCTGGATCTCTACATCTGTTCTTATACCCCAACGCTGTCCGCACTCATCCACTCTCGTAATCGCGATTTTGGTTCGCGACCTTTAAACCGACCTTCCCTACTTCTTGTCGCGCAGCCCGACCCATCTCTTCCAACCGTTGGGGGAGAGATCCGAGTTGTCCAGGCCCTCGATATCCAGGTGACAAGTCTCATCTTAGAAGCCGCGACACCCGCCACGGTCATCGATGGCTTCCATCACAACCAATTTGTTCACTTCGCATGTCATGGTACACTGGAGGCAGGCGAACCATTCGAGGCTGGATTCGAGCTTTACGGAGGTGAGCGCCTAACGCTACTCGAGATCGTGCGCTCGCATCTGCCCACCGCCGAATTCGCTTTTCTCTCTGTTTGTCACACGGCTGAAGTGACTGAAGGGAGCGTTGCTGACGAGGGATTGCATCTCGCCGCGGCGGTACAGTACTGCGGGTTCCGCAGTGTGGTCGGGACTATGTGGGCGATGGTGGACGAGGATGGACGGGACCTAGCGAAACATTTTTACAAGGCGTTGTTCTCTACATCGAGACGAGAAGAAGAGATACCGTATCACGAAGGATCTGCGAACGCGCTCCGGTTCGCGGTAAAGAAGCTGCGCCGGAAGAGGGGGATCGTCCTGGAGAGATGGGTAAACTTTGTTCATTATGGTGCATGACCAGGGGTTATCCGTGAGTAGTCGGGTTTATTTAAAGATGACTTTCGTGCTTATTACCTGTCCATAGGTGTGTCCAAGGGCTCAAACGTTATAAGTTAGGTACCGTAAGGTGTGAATTACGCTATTATTCAACGACTAGGGGTTCGGACCGGGTGTAACTATACTGGCTGTGTACGACACGTCTATCTGTAAGTGGGTCGCTGGAACGATTACTTGTCGTTGCCCATCACAAGGTTGGTTTAATGAACAGCACGGCAGCTGGAAGAAGGGAGGACCGAAGCAACATGGTCCAATCTCACATTGTGCTATCCTTCCCAGACACAACTTTAAACTGAGACTGAGGTGTTTCCTTAATTTCCGTTATCCTTCTGCTGCTGCTTCACGTGCTCGATGAAGTGCTCGAAGAGGGCGAACCCGTCGCGAATGGGAAGGAGGTCATCAGTACGGTCCAAGTGCTGAACGAGGGTGAGGAGTGTTTCGACGTTGACCCAATGCCCCGTTCTACGGCATTACCGCGGGTGTTTCGATTTGGGGCGTAGATCTGCTGGTTGCGTTTTGCTTCATGCTGCTCCTCCCTTCAATCCTTTCATGAACGCACGTAGAGATAGGCGGCTCCTTTGTGCGTGCTTTGAGGCATGCGTGAGATCTGTGTTTGAGAGGATCCAAGAGGTATGGAGGAGAATGAAACAAGCAGACAAAGACTAGATTGGGAAAGGACTCGAAAGGGGAGGAGCGAAGAAGAGGTAGCGAGTACGGGCAGGGATCAGAAAGTATGGGGCGTCGAAAGACTGCTGTTTCCGGGGGCTTGATTAAGAAAAACGTGGTGTTGGGTAGGAGCAGAAGCCGAGGTCGGAGGCTTAAGAGAATGAGAGTGAGGAGAGTAGCGAGACGGTTAATGTGCACCCTGCACTCGGCTGGCCAGGTAAAACATTATTTTGCGTGTTTTTTTTTGCGCGCCATAAGAGGCCCGGACTTTCCCGTGCTTCGGCCGACTCGGGCCGTTACTGCTCCCCATTTCTGTTAGCTTTGTGACCCCTGAGTCGTTTGGCCGTCCCGTGGTAGTTAGTAGCCCAGTGTTGACATCCTACTGGATCTACAGATTCCATCTCCTTATAATATATTTCCTGTATTTTCAACCTTATCACCAGGCAATTAATAGAGTTTCACCCCAGGACTTCAGATCTCTTAGGGCTTAGCGCAGTTCATTCCCCGCATCTTCCAGCGTTCCGCACCCTCGCGCGCCCTTAGTTACTCTAAAGCGACACTTCCCCAATCCTGCTGAACGTCTATACGAAATTACGCGCAGTGCGGAGGCCTGCATGACTGATTGCGGTGCTTCACACCCCCCTGAACCCAAGGTAGCTCGGGGTTGTTTGGGCGGTGTCCCGAGTGTAGAAACAGCTGGGCTCATCACGGTGAAAGGACTAAGATAAGCGTCAGGGTTGCCGGATCCCAGACAAGTGAGGCATTATACTAATGAGGATAAGGCAAGTGAGGACGAGGACGACGGACTGAAACTTCGAGAATAATGGATGTTGCAGACTTTAAAAAGGCCTGACCCAGCCAAGAGACATCTACCATAGGCAGGAATGGCGACATGGCGGTGCTCTCTTCCTGCACAATGAGCGACCACGAAAACAAGAAAGTACCTAAGCGCAAGCCTGTAAGTCAGTAGGCGCAGGTCGAACGAAGTATGAGGGGGGTGGGATGGTGTACGGTATGGAACAAGGTAGGAGTGACGGAAATGATAGTGCGAAACGTAGTCTTGGGGAGGTGCTAAATGGAAACCGAGGTAAGAGGGTAAGAAAAGGTGGTAATATCGTAAGGCGGTCTAGCGTCATGGTGAGAATCCATGCCATCATCCGAGATAAAAGAGCAACGGGTTGTGAGAGATCAGGTATGCGGAGAACAGTGATAGGTCGACGAGGCTAGCAGAGACGGTCAAAGGGGACGCGGAGACGACTGGTACGATGATGATAGAAATAAGGAGAACAAAAGGCAGCGAGATTGACAAAGGGGCGAGTATGTCGTGTCGCTCCTTTACCGTTTCCTCTCCTTGTCCGGCAGCGGAAGCGCGAATAGTTCCCGTACTGAAGTTTTCTTTCTCTCGTGTTCCTCACAAATAGCACGTGGGACGGGTAGCTCTATTGTTCTTACGTGCTATGCAGGGTGTGCACGAGTTTGGTGACTGAGGGGATTCAAACAGGAGGATGGGAGAGCGTGAGACAAGCGACCGGAGACTAGATTGAGAAAGAAAGGGGAGGTGCAAAGAAGGCGGTAGCGAGTGCAGGCTTGGATGAGGAAAGCACAGAGCGTCGAGAGGTTGCGAACGGGCCGGGGCTTGAGCGGGGCCACTGGCACGCCCAATCAGAAGCCGAACGGATGGTTACGCGGAGACGAAGGCGTGTGACGACGAGCGAGGAGACTGAGTAACTAGATATGACACACCGCTGCGAACACACGTGACGCATGACTCGCGTTTAGATACCAACGCATCCCCTCACTCGTCTATCTACTATTGTGACTGAGTGAAGCATCTAGTTTTACAAGATGGCATTGAAAGGACCAAGGCGAGCGTCAAGGGTGATGGAACTAAGGTGAGCGAGATAATGACAAGGTGGGTCAAGGGAAGCGAGGAGAACTATGAACGGAAACCTCGAGAATCGAGACAAACAGATTTACGGAGTTCAACTGGGGAGTCTTCGACTTGCTGGTCCAGCAGAGAGAACCACAAAATGAGAATGAGGGAATGACAATACAGTGCCGTCATAGTCTTGCTATGTCAGTAGCAGTCAGTGGCCAAAACACGCGAGAATACCCAAGCCAAGCCTGTGAGGAATAACTGACACAAACAAGGTAGGGAATACTAGGGGTGGACAAATGGAGATGGAGACAAACATGGCAATACGGCATGGAGTCTAAGATGGAAGCAGAGGAAGGAAGCGGGTACCGTACGGCAGTCTGGTATTTCACGGTCGAGAATGGGTGCACTTTAGTCTTTAGTTTCACAGCTAGAAAAGGAACGTACGACGATAACCTGAATGGGGACCACGCCCTCGCCCCAGACAAGGAACGAGGAGCCGTCGGCATTCAGGTAGTGGAACACAGAGATAGGTCAAAGAGGTTGGAGATGGGATGGTCACAAGAGAGGATCCGACGATGGCAAAGAGCCTGAGACTGTGGAGAGTCGGACCAGGTAGCCGACACTCGGAGCGAATGAAGAAATTGGTAGGCGGTGATGCCGGTGATGAATGAATTACGGCCCGCTCGTCCGCTCCTGACCCCGTCCTCCGAGTCGGGTATCCTCGGTGTCATGAACCTCGTCCCCGCGTAATGGTACACGGTGGCCACTGCCATTAGTCGACCCCATGCTCGTCAGGTTGGTGTTGTCCTTGATAGCAGTTCCCTCCTGTTACCATATATGTGGGCTGGGACAGACGCCGACAGTTTGAGAACGTAGCACTGTTCCCTTATATGTCTTGCCAAGCCTCTATCTGATACCGTGTTCAAGGTCAAGGTGAGGTGTATTAGTCTTGGTATTAGTACTTTCCAGTGTATTACCAATGCTCAAACAAAACCAAATCCTGGTCGTCGTAAAGGGACTCGTTTATTACTCGCATCTTTCTTTCGCCCAGTAACCCAACTAGTCGCCTCACTTTACATTCCGATTCTTGAGTGTTTAAGCATGGACGACGAACTAGGTAGGCTCTAATACCCTTTAGCCTTTCCAGCTCCGTCCCGTACCAACTCTGTCTCAACTGTTTGTTTATAGGATCTATTCACGGAGTCGATTCCTCCATTGCATGTACTCAGGAACTTCTCCTCGGGTTACCTCGGTCTCATCCTACCCGCCTCATTCATATCTATAATCTGGCTGTGGTGCGAGTTCGTCGCTATGGTCTATCAAATGAAGTGGATGACCTCAACAAGGCAATTCTTCATCTGACCGAGTCGATACTCCTCCCGTCCCATTCGTGGCTGGAACACGGTCCACTGGTCTTTCGAGCTTTGCTCCTCCTCGCTTTCGCGCTTTTCGGGCGTTCTGTAGGGTCCAAGCTACCCGGAGACACCATTTACGCAGCCAAATACCTCCGCCATCTTCGAGACCAGCCTCACGCGGCGCTCGGGTTCCTGCGTCATCCAGTCGCATCGTTGCTCGTGGATGTGTTGGGATCTCAGGTAGAGTTAGAAGCTGGAAACGAGTTGCAGAAGATTGAGGAGATGGCAGTCCTTTGTCATGAACTCCTCACCTCGGATCCGTCCAGCAATGAGACCACGCTCTCCGTCACAACCCTTTCTGATGTAGTTCAGTCCAAAATCCCTTTGTTTATCCAAGGTCGACCAATGGATCAACTTATCGAGTGCCTGCGACTGGCGAGGATGCGCAAACCAGAATTACGAGATGCTCGCCTCGCCCTTGCTGTGGTTCTTGGCTGTCGCTACTTTAGGACTTATGCGAATGACAATTATGATGAGGCCGTATCTGCCCTGGATGAAATTATCGCTTCTGGTTCCCCCGGAGACAGTCGGGATGAAGTCGTGGCCAGAGCTCAAGTGTTAGTGACAAAGATAGCGGCGGCCCGATCTCGCGCTCACGAGAGCCCGGAATATGTCGAGGAGGCACTATATCGTGCTCGTGTCTTTCTTAAATCATATCCCGTCGAAGGCCCCTTATACCCCGCTTTTAATCGTTTCTGGGAAAACTACTCAGTGGAAAAGTATCGTTTCAATCATTTTGGTTTTATTGATGGCGTTGAGGCATCATTTGGCGACCCACCATTATTTCAGCTAATGCCAGCGGTATCCTTTAAAGATAGATTCGATGAGACAGAGGAGATGAATCTCCTTAAGGGATTTCTCCTAGGGATTCCCAATAGCGACATAACGAAGATCGACGAAGCTATCGAAAACGGCCGATCCATACTTGCTTCATCTGATCCGAGGCATCCGTTTTCGACGGAACTTTTCAGCACATTCGGCGGCGTCCTCTTTGAAGTATTCCAGCGCACAAAAAAGCTCGAGCACCTTAACGAGTCGATTAGCACGTGCCGTCAAGTTTTTGAGCGTCCATGCATGCAGTCCCTGCGCTTGGGGACAATATGTCAGCTTTCCTGGTCTTTGATCACCCGTTCCTTGTATTTTCTGGGCCACCGTACGCAAGACCTGGATGAAGCGTTAGAACTACTCTCCCAGTATGCCAACAACAGACATGCGGTCCTTCCCAATCGACTCCGGTCGGCGTGGTTGTGGGTTTCTAATGCGCAACGTACCAGACACCCCTCCATCCTCTTAGCGTGCGAGAGCGCTGTATCGTTGATGCAAGACACCCTGTTATTTTCACCAACTTTGCATTTACAGCACGCCACTCTCGCCACATCTAGCTACGTTCATAGGATACCGCTGGACTATGTCTCGTATCAGGTCGACCTGCGGCTACTTGAGGAAGCGGTTGAGACTCTTGAAAGAGGGAGAGCCTTACTATGGTCCGAGATGCGTTACCTCCGTGCTCCACTCGATCGACTTCTGCAAGAAGACCCGCAATTGGGACGCGAATTTGCAGCGGTCAACCTAGACCTCGAGGAGCTGACCAAGTCCATCGCTCCAAGCCTTGATTTGAATATGGATGATGACGCAGCTGACGACGTCAGGGCTGCGGACTCATTCGGTCGTCTCCTGCTGAAGCAACGTAGGCTCCTGAAAGAACGCGACGACCTCATTTTGCGAATTCGAGCCTTGCCGGGCTTCGATAGCTTTCTGACACCTCCGTCGTTTGACACACTCCGTTCTGCTGCTCGGTCTGGTCCTATCATTATCATAAACCACTCCAAATGTCGTTCTGATATCCTTATCCTTTGTTACAACACGTACCCGTCCCTCATTCCTACCCCTGGTGATTTCTACGACCGTACGAGCGCGTTGAAGGATGAGTTATTGGACGCACGGAACAAATTCGGACCCGATTTAAATCATTATAATCAAACACTAGCCTACGTTCTCACAGAGCTTTACAACCTCATTGGGAAACCTGTCGTCGACAGACTTCGTCAACTCAAAGTGCCAGAGCAATCCCGAGTCTGGTGGTGTCCGACCTCAGTTCTCTGTTCCTTACCTCTCCACGCCATGGGTCCAATCCCGTCAGACGGCGGCGGCGAGGAACGGTATTTCTTGGACATCTACATCCCTTCTTATACCCCAATGCTCTCGGCACTCATCCCCGAATCTGACCATCGTGACCCAGGCTCATCTACTTTGGGCCTTCCTTCATTACTTCTTGTAGCACATTTCGACGTGCCTTCGCCGGACGTATCATTGTCAGAGGTGTGCGAAGACGTCAAGGTCGTACAGGCACTCAATACGCGGCTTCCCATAAAAAGTCTTATCTCAGAAGGTGCAACAACTACGTCGACTCTGGATGGCCTTCGGGATCACCGATTTGTCCACTTTGTATGTCACGGCACCTTGGAGGCCAGTAAACCATTTGATGCCGGATTCGAGCTTCACGGGAGTGAGCGCCTCACCCTCCTCGACATTGTGCGGTCCCGGCTTCCCGCCGCTGAATTTGCGTTTCTCTCGGCTTGTCACACAGCCGAGTTGACCGACGGAAGCTCTGCTGACGAGAGCCTGCATCTGGCTGCTGCAGTGCAGTACTGTGGATTTCGGAGCGTGGTCGGGACAATGTGGGCGATGGCCAATCAGGATGGTCCGGATCTGGCAAAGCACTTCTATAAGTCGATGTTCCCGAGAAGAGAGAAGGGAGAACCGGTACCGTACTACAAGCGATCTGCCGGTGCACTTCGAGATGCGGTAAAGAAGTTGCGGAAGAAGAGAGGGATTACCCTGGAGCGGTGGGTGAATTTCGTTCATTATGGCGCATGACCCGGGGTTATCTGTGAGTATCCGAATTTGTTTGAATACGTCTTTCGTTCTTACTGGCTGTCCATAGCGGTGCGTGCAGGGACTCAAACGTTATAGGTATCGCACGACATGGGTCACATTGTTGTTCTACGATGAGTGTTTCGAACTGGATGTTACTGTAGTGGGGTGATTGTGTACAACACAGTTGTCGGTTGTCTGTATTGATTACTTGAGTGGTTATCGTCGTGATTCATCATAGGGTTGATGTGTTCATTCTTTTCTACGGGAAACACGGCCGGTACTTGTTCAATGAACAGTACAGCAGCTAGGACGAAAGGACGCCCCAAGCGACACATATCCTCAAGTTGGATGTGTCGCGAATACCCTCCATTGCGGGGCACACAACTTCACTTCACCCACTTTTCAATGTCTCCGGACCAGGAGCTCAGCGTGGCCATTGTCCGATATACGAGTGGTTGGACCGTCCAGTGGCCGTCATCGCGGCAGACAAACCCCGCCCATCACCATCCTCGCCCTTGTCTCAATTCGCACCCGAACGAAAAGGCACTTGCGCCTGGGAAGAATCGATCGTCCAGCAACACCGCGAGCACCATTGTGCCGCCGCCAAAGCGTAGACGAGGCCGCGCAAGCGGACAGAGCTGCTCGACCCCATCTTCTTCATCACGCACAACCTCTTTCTTGGCGCTACGAGAAAAGTTTCTTTACAAGCCAACAGTGAATATTCCGTCCGCTGCTGGCAGACAAAGGAGGGACGGCAGTATGGTGCTGAACGAGATCAGCATCACCAACCTACAGTACGGCTCACAGGGCGCCATGCACCCGTGTGTTGATGCTCTAGCTGACTCGGCATGCATATTTACCCAAAAAATGATTTCGAGCCCAGGTCGGCGCGACCGCACAAAGTGAGTCGGGCGGCTGCGATCGGGCTACAGTCATATCGCCCAACCCGCTATCACTTTGTAACGAGATGAGGAGTGGCGTATCACGACTGACGTGACGATGACGGAGACTGGGGGTGGCTTCTGGAACCCGACTGTACTCTCACATCACCAGTACGTCACCGCAACTGACAGTCTTCCGAGTCAAGCACCGTCTGCCACTGATTGATCTCGAAAAGGCTGCCAGGCTGTCCTCAGCCTTGAGCTTGAGTACTTGAGTATTCGCACCACCCGGCGATATTTTCACACCTCCTGCTAACGTGACTGAGGGACTACTCTTGGTCCTCATTGGGTTGCACATCTCTGGTGCAAAAATAAATCCCCCTGTGTGTGCCCTACCCCTCTGATGAATGAACCTAGTCTTTCACATTGGTTGCACCGGGGCCACTACTTCTGGTCGGTCCATTGCTCGTCAGGCTGGTATCGACAGTGGTGTCGTCTTTCGTGGCAGTTCCCGGACCACTTGCCGTATATGTTGGGACAGGCGCCTGTATTTCCTTGTCATCGCGATATCGATCTGATACACGTGTTCAAGGTGAAGTGGGTGACCGTGGGTTGATATGCGCATTCTCTAGCGTGCTACCAACACTCAAATCCTGGTCGTCGTAAAGAGACCCGTTTGTAACTCTATTTCTTCGCCCCAATACTAGCCCAACTCGCCGCCTCACTTCATATCCCCATTCTCAATTGTTTAATGTTTAGCGTTGAAGCATGGCCAACGAACTAGGTAGGCCATTAGCCTTTCCAGCCCCGTCCCGTACCATCTGTGTCTCAACTATTTGTTTACAGAATCCATTGACGGAATCGATTCCTACATCGCCCGTTCTCAGGAATCCCTCCTCGGGTTACCTCGGTCTCATCCTACCCGCCTTACCCATGGCTTTAATATGGCTGTGGTGCGAATTCGTCGCTATCGGATGTCACATGAAGTGGATGACCTCGACAAGGCAATTCTTCTTCTGACCGAATCCATACTCCTCCAACCCCATACGTGGCTAGAACGCGGTCCACTGATCCTTCGAGCTTTGTTCCTCCTCTCTTCTGCGCTTTTCGGGCGCTCGGAATTGTCCGGGCTGCCCGAAGGTGTCATCTACGCAGCCAAATTTCTCCGCTATCTTCGAGACCAGCCTCACGCAGCGTTCGGCGGGTTCCCACCCCATCAAGTCGCATGGTTGCTCGTGGATGTGTTGTCGTCTCTGGTGGAGTCGGGGGCTAACAACGTAATGCAGAACATTGAGGAGATGGCGGTCATCTGCCACGAACTCCTCACCTCGGGTCCGTTCGGTGGCGGCACCACTCGGTCTGTCACAACCCTTTCTAGAATAGTTCGGTCCAAAATCCGTCCGTGGGTCCCGGGTCAACCATTAGATCCAGTTATCAAGTGCCTGCGACTGGCGAGGATGCGTAAACCAGAACTACGGGATGCTCGCCTCGCCCTTTCCTTTTGCCTCTGCATTCGCTATTGCATGACCTTTGTGGAAGATGATTATGAGGAAGCCTGCGTCCATCCTGGATGAAATTATTACTTCCGGCCCCCCCGGAGGCAATCAAGACTCGGATAATATCGTAGAAAATGCCCATACTAATTATGGCAACGCTTAGCGTTGACTCGATCGACAGCGCACCGGACCCCAGAATATTCAGAGGAGACAATATATCGCGCTCATGCCTCCCTCGGCGCATCGATGCGCTCATTTCCTATTGAAGCTCGTTTGGGTTTGAGGTCTCTTCTTAATCAATCCTTGGAAGATACCGCAAAGCAGCGTTTCATTTACTTCGGTGGTATCGAAGGCTTCGAAACTTCATCCAGTGTTTCCGCCGTTGTCTCAGTCAGTGTCAGCGGCGTCCATTGGGGAGTATGAAGACAACAAATCAGATCAATCAGAATTCGATCGGATACGAAAGATGAGGCTTCTCAAAGGATTCCTCTCTGGGATCCGCGATGACGACCAAACGAAGATCGACGAAGTGATCGAAAAGGGCCGGACCATACTTGCTTCATCTAATCCAGGGCATCCGTTTGCGTCATACCTTTTCGATTCATTCGGCCAGATCCTCTTGGAAGGGTTCAAGCGGACAAAGAAGATCGCGTACCTTAATGAGGTGATCAGCACACACCGTCAAGTGTTTGAGCGTCCATCTCCACAATTCCTGCGCATCGGGACAATTCGTCGACTTTCCCTGTCGTTATACTTCCGCTTCGTGTCCTGTCATATTACCCAAGATCTGAATGAAGCACTGGAACTAATCTCCCAGTGTGTCGAGGACAGGCACGCAGGCCCACACTTTCCCAGCGATCGATTCCGGTTAGCATGCTTCTGGGCATCTGTCGCGCGCAATTGGTATCACCCCTCCGTCTCCGCGGCGTACGAGAGCACCATGTCGTCAATGCAAGACACCCTGCTTTTTGCGCCAACCTTGCAGCTACAGCACACCACTCTCGCCAAGACGTCTCTCGACTCTTTTGTGATGCCGCTAGACTATGCGTCCTATCATATCGAGTCGGGTCAACTCAAAGAGGCAATCGAGACTCTTGAAAGAGGGAGGGCCTTACTCTGGTCTGAGATGCGCGACCTTCGTACTTCAATCGATCAATTACTCCAGGCACACCCAGATTTAGCACACAAGTTCGCAGCGGTCAACCGAGACCTCGAGGAGCTCACCAAGTCCATCCCTCCGAGCCTCGATTTGAACTTGGATAATGGCGGGGCCGATGACCTCATGGCGGCAGACCCGTTCGGTCGTCTCCTGCTGAAGCAACGTAGGCTTTTGGAGGAACGCAACAAGCTCATTTTGCAAATTCAAGTCTTACCGGGCTTCGACAGCTTTCTGACAACTCCATCGTTCGACACACTCCGTTCTGCTGCCTCGTCTGGTCCTGTCATTATCATAAACCACTCCATATGGCGCTCTGATATTCTGATCCTTCTTCACAATGCGTCTCCCTCCCTCGTCCCGACCCCCGACAACTTCTTTGATCATGCGTGCGCATTGAATGAAGAGTTATTGGACGCGCGAAACAAACACGGACCCGATTCAGATCATTATAACCAAACCCTAGCTCACGTTCTCACAGAGCTTTACAACCTCGTTGGCAAACCTGTCATTGACACGCTTCGCCAACTGAATGTACCAGAGCAATCCCGCGTCTGGTGGTGTCCGACCTCGGTCTTCTGTTCCTTACCCCTTCACGCCATGGGTCCAATCCCGTCAGACGACGGCGGGGAGCGGTATTTCTTAGACCTCTATATCCCTTCTTATACTCCAACGCTCTCGGCACTCATCCCCGAATCGGACCATCGCGAGCCAGGCTCACTTACTTCCGGCCTCCCTTCATTACTTCTTGTGGCACATTTCGACGTGCCTTCGCCGGACGTGTCATTGTCAGAGGTGTGCGAAGACGTCAAGGTCGTACAAGCACTCAATACGCGGCTTCCCATGAAAAGTCTTATCTCAGAAAGTGCGACAACTACCTCAGCACTCGATGGCCTCCAGGACCACCAATTTGTCCACTTTGTGTGTCACGGCACGTTGGAGGCAAGAAAACCATTCGACGCCGGATTCGAGCTTCATGGGAATGAGCGCCTCAAGCTGCTCGACGTTGTGCGGTCTCGGCTTCCCGCTGCCGAGTTTGCATTCCTCTCGGCTTGTCACACGGCCGAGTTGACCGATGGGAGCTCCGCTGATGAGGGCCTACACCTGGCTGCTGCGGTGCAGTACTGTGGATTTCGGAGCGTGGTCGGGACAATGTGGGCGATGGCCAATCAGGATGGTCCTGACCTTGCAAAGCACTTCTATAAGTCGATGTTCCCGAAAAGAGAGCAAGGGGAACTGGTACCGTACTACAAGCGATCTGCCGGGGCACTCCGAGACGCAGTGAAGAAGCTGCGGAAGAAGAGAGGGATTACCCTGGAGCGTTGGGTGAATTTCGTTCATTACGGCGCGTGATCTGTGAGTGTCTAGGTCTTGTTAGATGTGGTTTCCGTGCTTACAGACTATCCATAGCAGTGCGTGCAAGGTCTTAAATGCTATATGCATGGGTTGGTGGTGCGGGTCGGGCTCAGAGTCATTTTCTATTGACTCCCTTTATGATCTCGTATTTCTTTGCCTCGCTTACCCTTCCTCTTCCATGACGCTTCTACTCCTTCCCGTTCGCGTTCGCCACCAATGCTCCAGTGCTCCTCCTTTCTATGTTTCCACGACGATACTTCCTACTTTTCCTACTTACCTCTACTATACTTGCTAGCTACCGGCCGGCATATATTTACAGTAATGGGTACGAGCCCGTTACGGAATGTCATCACCGCTACTCCCTCCTTCTGCTCGACTCTGTTGCGTGAACTTATGCCAAGCACGTACATTTGAGGCCTGCAGATCGCAACGCTCCCACCTTACCCTTTCACCGCCCCTTTTGTCACCGTCATTCCAGTTCTGAGCTTCAATATTGCTCTCGCCATGACCCTCGACAGTAGTCCCAAATCGTTTCCTCGACTTTGACCTTCACTCGTCATCGTGTACTATTCCCGCCTCCGTAGCAGCGCTGTTATGCATCTTCCCCTACTTACTGTAGCCTTCGCATTGTCCAGCATTTGGCTATTGACAATCATCATTGGGAGTTTGACGTTGCCGACTTCGTTCTGTTGCTCGTTGTTCATCTTCTCTTTTCCTTGTCCGCTTGACCGTTCGTCGTTTGGCTGTTATCACCCCTTATCCTTCAGACCTTACGAGTACGATTCACATTACGATTATAAGAGTTGCCGTCGTATTTTCTCTTTTTTCAGATATGTTCTTCCTTGTTCCTGCGATTCGAACACAATCAACGGGCAGAGGAAGTCTGGAGGGGACGATATGATGCCGAATGGGATCAGCATCATCGGCTTACTAGTACAGCACGTCTCACCGCAGGGTACCGTACCTAGATGGCAATGCTCCGAGTGATTTGCTAATTATCTACAGCAGAGGTGAGCCTGGCCGAGTGTCCGGAATTGTCAGCGCCATTCGTCAGCACACAAGTTGTGAAAGCCCGATGTACTCGAGGGCCTACTAAAAAGAGCGAACCCGTTGTTTCCTGCCAGAAGGTCTCCGTGTGGTATAGGCGCACAACAAGGTTGAGTGGTGCGTCCTCCTTCCCCTTTATCTTTCAGTGCAGACCCGATGCGTCATTCTACCGAATTGGCACAGCTGTTTGGGGCACCATCACGTGCACAGGGGAGAGTGAGACAAGCGTCCAGAACTACAGTAGATTGAGGAAGGAATGTGGGAAACGGAGAAAGCGGGTGCGCGTGCAGGTGGGGATCAGGAAGGCGCGGAGCATATATAGAGAGTGTGTGGCGTCCGGAGCTTGAGTGTGGTCATACTCGAGCGGGAGCAGAACGGATGATTAAGCGACGAATACGGAGGCCAGAGACTTTGTGGCGACAAGTGAGGAGGCTAAGCAGCGGGGTGTGGGGCCGGGAGCCAAGGCACGAGCGCCTAGGCTGAGTGAGAGTGAGCGAAAATATGGAACAATAGCGAGACGGCATTGAAGGACTATGTTGGAAGTAGGGCGCATACAAGGCTGAAGCGAACAAGACGAGGAGGGACGGCGGCCGGAAAATTCGAGACGAACAGATCCGCGGAGTTCAACTAGGGTGTCGTCGACTTGGGGGCTGGCCCACCCGAGAGAACCGCACGTTACAGCCTTTAGAGTCAGAGACCAAAATACACGAAAATACCTAGGAATAACTGACACAAACGAGGTAGGGAATAGGGATGGAGAAAAACCGAGACACCGCAACACGAAATGGGGTAGAAGAGAAGTGGGTAGGGAAGGAGGGTAAGCTAATGAAAGGGAAAGAAAAGTGTCCTAAGGCAATCCAGCATTACGGCCGGGACCGCGTGCACTTACATTTCACAAGGTAGAAAAGTACTTGAAAGGGAACCACACGCGCTCGCAATCAGGGAAAGAGGTGACCGACGCGATGAATGACGTTAACAGAGGTTGACATTGGGGCGAGGGAGATGAGTCGCTGGCGGCATGCAATGAGTGGCCGCGGCTCACTAGCTAGCGCTTCACTATTCGGCGTTCGCCATGCACTGGACTCTCACCGCAAAAAATGGTCTTCCGAGTCAAGCACCGACACTACACATGTTGTTTTATACTATATTCTCACGGCCGGTATATTGGTGGTTGAGAGGCTTTCTTCGGCCTTCCAATACTACTGTACTATTCCCATTGCCCTGCGCAACTTTTTCCAACCTCCGTGCTAGTAGCCCCACTAAACCGGGAATCGGTCTTTTGGGAAGCAGATTGTAGGTGGAAAGACCCACTTTAATCATAAATATTTTCATTGTAGCATCTGGACTTTAAGTCTTTTGTGGTGGACAATGGTCGAGGATAATGGAGGAATTTAGAGGTTTTATGACAAAAAGACCGATTTCTGGGCCCAGTGCCCACGTCCGGCCCCACGCGGCTATTGGACTCTATCCAGGGTGTTTGTCCGGCACCCCAGACCAAACGCTTGGGTTTCCCGGTAAGTCGACCTGCTTCCCGCCAGGCTGATGTTGACTTTTGGTGGCAGTTCCCAGGCTTGTTCAATTACAGTGTATGTGGGTCGGGACAGGCTCCCACAGTTATGTGTGAGAATATAGGCTGTGCTCCTTGTAACGCTCCTATTTGATACCTTTGTTCAAGCTGTGGTGTGTAGTATTTCCCAGCGTGTTACCATCACTCTAGTCGTGGTCATCGAAACAGGATCCATTTGTGCCTCGCATCCTCTTCCACCAACAGCCCAAGTCGTCGCCTCAACGACCTGTGGTAACTTTCTAATCCCCCGGCGTTAAATCATGGCTGTCCCACAACGTAAGTCCCAGATATCATCTCGAACCTTTCCGTGCGCGCCCCCTGCTAACTGGGTCTCAATATCTTGGTGACAGAAACTATCCACGAAATCGATTCCTTCCTCACTCGTGCCCAGCATTTGCTCTCATCATCAACTCGATCTCATCCTCTTCACCCCGCCCGTATCTTTGATCTAGCTATGGCGCAACTAGATCGCCATAAGCTGTCAAATCAAAAGGACGACCTCGACAAGGCAATTCTTTATTTGACCGAATTGATTTTCCTCCAACCCCGGTCTCGGCCAGAACCCAAGCCAAACATTCTCCTAATTCTTTACAACCTTGCCGTCGCACTTAACAAACGCTCGAATGAGTCCAACCAGCCCGAAGATGCCACTTGTGCAGCCAAATACCTCCGCCATCTTCGAGATCAGCCTCATGAAATGTTTAAATTCCCGCGCCATCGGGTCACATCATCGCTCGTGTATGCGTTGGCCATTCGAGTACGGTTAGAAGCCGGCAACGTGATGGAGAATATTGGGGAGATGGCCGATCTCTGCCGCGAATTCCTCACCTCAGATGCCTCCGAAGGCGAGACCTCTGACGTCGTCACACTCATTTATAAAGCAGTTTTTTCTAGAATCCGCATGGGGGTTTCGGATCAGCCATTGGATCAACTTGTCGAGTGCCTGAGAGTGGCTAGGGTGCACAAACCAGACCCGCGAGAGGCTCACTTCTCCCTTGCTTATTGCCTCGGCATTCGCTATCTTGTGACTTTTGTGAATGACGATTATGAGGAAGCTGCGTCCATCTTCGACGAAATTATTGCTTCCAGTTCCCCCGGAGACAAATTCTTAATCAGAGTTCAAGAGACGGTGACAAGGATGGCGGCCTTCCGGTCGTTTATGTACGAGAACCCGGAATATTCAGAGGAGGCAATATATCGCGCTCGTACCACCCTCACCACATATACTGATGAACAACGTCTAGCTCAAGTTGCAAAGCGACGTTTCCAATACTTCGGTACCATCGAGGGCCTCGAGGCATCATCCAGCGATCCGTCGTTACCTCGGCCAGTCGTGTCCATTAGGGGGTACGATAAAGAGGACGAATCCAATGGTCGGAGGAAGGACTCGGAGCTACTTGAAGGACTCCTTTTCAAGATCCGCAATAATGAAACGATCGACATAGAAGAAGCTATCGAAAACGGACGAACCATACTTGCTTCATCTGATCCGGAAGATCACGGCCCTTTTACGTTTCTCCTTTTTAAAACATTCGGCGAGATCCTCTTTGAAGCATTTCAGCGCACAAAGAAGATCGAGTACCTCAACGAGTCGATTAGCACACGTCGTCGAGCTCTTGAGTTTTCGTCGGCACAGCTCGGCCGCGGCCCCGAGATGCTTTTCTCCCTTGCTATGTCCCTTCTCACCCGCTTCGCGTCCTTGCCAAGTCACGACACTTGTATGCAAGACCTGGATGAAGCGCTGAAACTACTCTCCCAGGGTGCTAATCTTGGACATGGGAGACTCCCCTTTCGATTCCAGCTCGCATCCATCTGGGCAACTTATGCGCGATCTCTCCGACACACTTCTATCTCTGCCGCATACGAGACGGCGCTGTCGTTGATGCAAAATGCACTTCACTTTGCACCAACTCTACAGCTACAGCACACCATGATCGCCAAGACGTCCCACGATATTCATGTGATGCCGCTGGACTATGCATCCTATCAGATCGAGTTGGGTCAACTCAAGGAGGCAATCGAGACTCTGGAAAGGGGGAGAGCCTTACTCTGGTCCGAGATGCATGACCTTCGTACTTCAATCGTTCAACTTCTACAGGCACACCCACACTCAAGTTTAGCACACACGTTTGCGGCGGTCAACAGAGACCTCGAGGAGCTCACCAAGTCCATCCCTCCAAGCCTCAATTTGAACTTGGATAGCGGCGGAACCGATGACATCAAGGCAGCAGACCCGTTCGGTAGGCTCCTGCTGGAGCAACGTAGGCTTTTGAAAGAACGCAATGAACTCATTTCGCAAGTTCAAGAATTACCGGGCTTAGACAGCTTCCTCACATCTCCACAATTCGACACACTCCGTTATGCCGCCTCGGCTGGTCCTGTCATTATCATCAATCACTCCGAATGGCGCTCTGACATTCTGATCCTTCTTCACGACTCAACTCTCTCCCTCATCCCGACCCCTGACGATTTTTTTGGTCGTGCGAGTGCATTAAAGGATGATTTATTGGACGCGCGAAGCAAACACGGAACCGATTCAGACCATTATAACCAAACTCTAGCTCACGTTCTCACAGAGCTTTACAACCTCGTTGGCAAACCCGTCATCGACACGCTTCGCCAACTGAAAGTACCAGAGCAATCGCGCGTCTGGTGGTGTCCGACCTCGGTCTTCTGTTCCTTACCCCTCCACGCCATGGGTCCAATCCCGTCAGATGACGAAGGTGACAAGCGGTATTTCTTGGACCTCTATATCCCTTCTTATACTCCAACGCTCTCGGCACTCACACCCGAATCTGACAATCGTGACTCAGGCCCACTTACTTCCGGTCTTCCTTCGTTACTTCTTGTAGCACACCACGATGTGCCTTCGCCGGAGATGTCATTGTCAGAGGTGTGCGGGGATGTCGAGGTTGTACAGGCACTCAATGCGCGACTCCCAGTAAAAAGTCTTACCTCAGAGAGTGCAACAACTGCGTCGGCTCTAGACAGCCTTCGGAACAACCAATTCGTCCATTTTATATGTCACGGCACGTTGAAGGCCAGTAAACCATTCGACGCCGGATTCGAGCTTTATGGAAATGAGCGCCTCACCCTGCTCGACATTGTGCGGTCTCGGCTTCCCGCTGCTGAATTTGCATTCCTCACAGCTTGTCACACGGCTGAGGTGACCGACGGAAGCTCCGCCGACGAGGGCCTGCACCTTGCTGCCTGCAGTGCAGTACTGTGGATTTCGGAGCGTGGTCGGGACAATGTGGGCGATGGCCAATCAGGATGGTCCTGACCTTGCAAAGCACTTCTACAAGTCGATGTTTCCAAGAAGAGAGCAAGGGGAACCAGTGCCGTACTACAAGAGATCTGCAGGGGCACTTCGAGATGCGGTGAAGAAGCTGCAGAAGAAGAGAGGGATTACCCTGGAGCGGTGGGTGAATTTTGTTCATTACGGTGCATGATCTGTGAGTGTCTAAGGTTTTGTTGGATGTGTCTACCATGCTTACTACAGGCCGTCCGTAGCAGTGCGTGCAAGGTCTTAAACACAATATGTGCTGGAGGTGCGGGTCAGGTTGTTATTCGATGATGAGGAGTTCGGACTGGATGTAACAATATAAGGCTGAGGATGGTTATGTACGATAGTTATCAGTATAAATGAACTGCTGGAACCTTTGTACATCATCGCCCGCCGTCCCGCGGTTGAGATATCTTTTTATTGGAGAAACACTAACCTCTTCGTGAATGCGCAAGAGATGGATGGCCCCGTTGTACATGCTTTGAAGTGCGTGCGTGAGTTCAGTGACGAAGGGGGCCAAAAAGGGACGGGGGGAAGTGAATCAATTAGATAAAGACTAGACCGAGAAAGTAAGAGTAGGAGCAGACGAGGCAGCGGGCACGGGCAGAGACCAGGAAGTGCGTAACGTCGAGAGAGTGCGGTGTCCGGGGCTTGAGTACAAGAAATGCAGGTTCTGCAAGGAGCGGAAGCATGCAGGACGGTTAAGTAGAGGCAAGCGGCAACAACCGAGGAAGGCGAACTGTAACGCGCTGAAGCCCAAGGTGGTCACTGACACCACATATATATATCATCAGCAAAATGGAATGACCTGTCATGACCTGTCGTTACTAAGTTAGGGGCAGCTGGCACCCGCTAAAATTGAGTGCTGCCAGTCTTGGCTACAGTAGTACCGCCAGTAACTTTCCATTTTCCCGATGAACAGCGGTTTCGAGGATGGCGGTGGGAGTTGACAAAAGTGGCTGGTGGGTCGTCTCGTGTACGATCGAGGACGTTCCTGTGCGATCATCGCGTGCACGTTACGCAGAGAGAAGCGCAGGAGAGAGGGGAGAGGATGGAAGGGGAATGAGTCGGGTCAATGCGGTGCCGTTCGACCACTATAGTGAGAGGCTTTGTGCGGACCGTAGTGGTATTCTCGTGGGGGTAAGCGTGGGAGAATGCACGGGCCAGGAACCCCAGGAACCCACGCCAGCATAGAGGCTGTGTTTTCACGTCTATCTGTGCTTCTAATCGATACACGTGCTCAAGGCGCTGTTATTATAGCATATTGCTCGGCGTGTTCCAAATACCCGAGTATTTGGCGTTTGAAGATGGACCCTTGGATAGACCCACTTGTGACCCGTATCTTTCTTCCTCCCCCAATAGCCTGGGCCCAACTTGAAGTCGTGGTCTTACTTGCAACAGCCTGAGGTTACCTTCCAATTCTCGAGCGTTTAAGCTTTTAAGCTTTAAGCCTCAAGTATGGCCTGTCCCATATCGTAAGTCCATCTCGAACCTTTCCTGTGCTCGCCCCCTGCTAATTGGGTCTCGATCTCTTGTTGACAGAATCTATCCACGAAATTGATTCCTTCATCACTGATTCCCAGAATTTCCTATCAGCAGTCACCTCGATCTCATCCTATTCGCCCTGCTTATGTTTATCGTCTAGCTACGGTGCGATTTGGTCGCTATGAGCTATCGAATCAAAAGGATGACCTCGACAAGGCAATTCTTCATTTGACCGAATCGATACTCCTCAAACCTTGGTCATGTCTAGAACCCAAACCAAACATCCTTGCAATTTTTTTCAATCTCGCCGTCGGACTTTACCAACGCTCGAATGACTTTAAGCAGCCCGAAGATGCCACTTATGCGGCCAAATACCTCCGCCATCTCCGAGATCGGTCTCATGAATCGTTCGGGTTCCCACACCTTCGAATCACAACATTGCTCGTGGATGCGTTGGCCGTTCAAGTGAAGTTGGGAGCTGGCAACGTGATGGAGAATATTGGGGAGATGGCAGTCCTCTGCCGCGAACTCTGCACCTTGGATATGTTCAACGACGACACCACTCGCTTCCGTCACTCTCTTTGCCAGAGTAGTTCTGTCCAAAATCAAACTGCGGGTCCCAGATCAACCATTGGATCAAGTCATCGAGTGCCTGCGAGCGGTGAGGAAGCACAAACCAGATCTGTGCGAGGCCCGCTATGCCCTTGGTTATTGTCTTAGCTGTCGCTATTGTATGACTTTTATGAATGACGATTATGAAGAGGCCGCGTATGTCCTGGATGAAATCATCGGTTCTAGTTCCTTTGGTGACAGCCAGGATGAATTCGTGGCCCAAGCTCAACAGGTCGTGACATTACTGGCGATGGTCCGATCGAAAATGTACCAGACTCCGGAATATTCAGAGGAGGCAATATATCGCGGTCGCGCCTTTCTCAGCTCAGCCCCTGTGGAACAACAAGTTCGTCCTGCTGTCTGCGAAGCCCTGAGAAAGACCGAAGAGCAGCGTTTCCGTTTCTTCGGCTCCATCGAAGGCCTCGAAGCATCGTCCAGTGATTCACCGCTTTCTCAGCCAGTGCCAGTGTTGCCATTTGGAGAGTACGAAGACGACAATTCGGAATTCGATCGAATACACCAGAAGACGGAGCTTCTTAAAGGACTTCTTATCAAGATCCGCAATAATGACATAACTGACATAGAAGAAGCTATCGAAAACGGCCGAACTATACTTGCTTCGTCCGCTCCATGTTCGTCCGCTGCAAGGGATCATATTACGTCATACCATTTCGACTTATTCGGCGACAGCCTCTTTGAAGCATTTTTGCGCACAAAGAAGATCGAGTACCTTGACGAGTCGATCAGCACACACCGTCAAGTCCTTGAGCGCCCGTCACCACACTTTCATGCGCTCCACGACACTTAGTTGGCTTTCGACGTCATTGGTCGTCCGCTTCGTGCATTTTCCGGGTCACCGCCTGCAAGACTTGGAGGAAGGGCTGGAACTCTTCTCCCAGTGTGTCAACGACCCACACGCGAACTTGCCCAATCGATTCCGGTTGGCGTGTGAGTGGGCATATGTTGCGCGAGGTACACGACACCCCTCCGTCTCTACAGCATACGAGACCGCTGTATCAATATTGCAAGATACCCTGCTCTTTGCACCAACGTTGCAGCTACAGCACGCCACACTCGTCACGTCTGACGACTCTCATAGGATGCCGCTGGACTATGCCTCATTTCAGGTCGACCTCCATCAACTCGAGGAAGCGGTTGAGACTCTTGAAAGAGGGAGAGCTTTACTCTGGTCCGAGATGCGTCACCTTCGTGCTCCGATCGATCAGATTCTCGAGGCAGACCCAAATTTAGGACACAAATTTGCTGCGATTAACCGAGACCTTGAGGAGCTCACCAAGTCCATCCCGCCGAGCCACAAATTGAGCATGGATGATGGCGCAGCCGATGACCTCAGGGCGGCGGACCCATTCGGTCGTCTCCTTTTGAAACAACGCGGGCTTTTGAAGGAACGCGACAAGCTCATTTCGCAAATTCAAGCCTTGCCGGGCTTCAAAAGCTTCCTGACGTCTCCATCGTTCGACACCCTTCGTTCTGCCGCCTCTTGCGGTCCCGTCATTATAATAAACCACTCTAGATGGCGCTCTGACATTCTGATCGTCCTTCACAACACGTCCCCCTCTCTCATCCCTACACCTGCCAATTTCTACCGCCGTGCGAGCGCATTAAAGGACGAGTTATTGGACTTCGCGACACCAACACGGGCTCGATTCAAGTCATTACGACCAAAGCCTTGCCTATGTTCTTGTGGAGCTCTATAATCTCGTTGGAAAACCCGTCATCGACCGACTCCGTCAGCTGAAAGTTCCAGAACAGTCCCGGATCTGGTGGTGCCCGACATCCGTCTTTTGTTCCCTTCCACTCCACGCCATGGGTCCAATCACATCCGATGAAGGCGAGAAGCGCTATTTCCTAGGACCTCTATATCTGTTCATATACCCCATCGCTGTCCGCACTCATCCAATCTCGTCACCGCGATTTCGATTCGCAATCTTCGAATAGACCTTCCTTACTTCTTGTTGCGCAGCCTGATTCCTCACTTCCAACTGTGGGGGGCGAGATCCAAGTCGTCCAGGCTCTCGACACCGAAGTGACAAGTCTCATCTCAGAAGCCGCGACACCCGCCGCAGTGATTGATGGCTTCCATCACCATCCATTCGTTCACTTTGCGTGCCATGGTACGCTGGAAGCCGGCAAGCCATTTGAGGCTGGATTCGAGCTTCATAAAGATGAGCGCCTGACACTACTCGAGATCGTGCGCTCCCATCTTCCCACCGCCGAATTCGCATTTCTCTCTGCTTGTCACACAGCTGAGGTGACTGAAGGGAGCGTTGCTGACGAGGGACTACACCTCGCCGCGGCGGTACAGTACTGCGGGTTCCGCAGTGTGGTCGGGACTATGTGGGCGATGGTGGACGAGGATGGACGCGACCTAGCGGAAATTTTTTACAAGGCGTTGTTCTCTACTTCAAGGCGAGAACAGGGGGTACCGTATCATGAAAGATCTGCGAAAGCGCTCCGGTTCGCGGTGAAGAAGTTGCGGAGGAAGAGATGGATCACTCTGGAGAGATGGGTGAATTTCGTTCATTATGGTGCATGAAAGGGTGGTCGTCTGTGAGTATTTGGGTTTATTTGAAACATGGCTTTCGTGCTTACTGCTAGTCTGTAGCTGTGCGCGTCGTCGTTCTCGATGGCAGTCTCAGTACGGTACTAAGTCTTTGGGGTATTTTCCCTCGCTTACACTTCCTTTATGCTTGGATTATTTACTTTCGTCTCCCTTCGCGATCTTGCTTTGATACCCACTTCCCTCCTTTTTCGCATACACTTTGTCTCCCATGTCGCTCCTCCTGTTTCCCCTTTGCGTTTGCCGCCGATACTCGTGTTCGCTACGGACACTCTATCCCTGCAGACCGCAAAGCACTCTGCCCTGGCCGTTTCATCGTTCCCTTTCGTCACCTTAATTCTAGAGCTTCAGCATTGTTCTCGCATTCTTGGCAGTGGTCTCAAGTCGTTTCCGTAACTTTGACCTCGCACCCCCCGTGGCAGCGCTCTTGTGCATCTTCCCCTACTTAGCCTTTGCATCGTCTCGGCTAACGCCATATCGACAATCGTCATTGACAGAGCATTCTAGTTTAATATTGTCAACTTCATTCCGTTTCTCGTTTGTCATCTTCCTTTTCCTCTTATCCGCTCATAATTTGGCTGTTATCACATCCTTTCCCATGCATTCGTATCTCGCTCTTTCTCGAGATCCCATATGTACGCTTCATAGTATGCATAGCGTGGATCCGCGAGTTGCTATCGTGTTGCACTTTTAAGCGAGTGCGCTGGCGACGATACACATCCTGGATTTTCTTTCTCTCTCATTCTCCTCTTGATTGTGGCGCGATACCGGCACCGTTGTCCGGGCCATGAAGTGCGTGCGTGAGCCCGGTGACCATGAGATTCAAGAAGAGTGATGGGGGAAACTGAGTCGAGCAGCAATAGGACTGGATCGAGCCTAACGCAAACCTTCAAAGCTTCAACACAGAGCCTAGTGGTGAGAAACTAGAGCTATCTCAACAAACCAAGAGCCCTTCTCCGGGAGATTAATGCAAGCGTACCGCTCACTACTCATACGACAATCAGCTGTCATCCCCAACAATCACCCGCTCACGACGACAAAACATCTGATAAACGATTTCGCATTCCAAGAGCTACTCACGACTGTATATGAACCCTGCGACTCGGACTGCTACTTACGAAGGACCATCTTTCTTTTCCTTTCCTTCCTCTATTCTTACCTTCTTATAAAACCATATCTCGAGATTTTCCTCTAAACGCCCTAATACACGCTTGGTTCCTATTTCCATCCTGTGTCCGACTTGAAGTGTTGCCCGATTTATCAATCGGGTTTCCAATTACTGTAACTAGGGTATCTTCGACTTGGGGCCTTGCCCAGCTGAGAGGACCGCACAAGGAGAATCAGGGCATATACGGTCTTGTAGAGTCAGTAGCCAAAATAACTAACAGAGAAAAGGTACGGCTTCTGATTTTATCTTATTTTTAATCCATTTCCGCGCGTGTTGGGGTACAGAACCCTATGTAGCACTTCACAGCATATGCCTATGTATGCCTCGTGTGCCCTCCTCCAAATACTATTCTCTGCCCTTCTATCTAGAACCTCCCCTCCCCTGTTGGAGCGGCTTGTGGCTTCTGATATTCGTATCGCCCTGCAATAACACTTTCAACCTTCATGCTGCTACCTCCGAGTCAAGGGGCTATTGGATCGCTACTCAGGGTACTTGTCCGGTTCCTCAGGCCTCAGATTCGACTTGCATAGCTGTGTCAAGTGAGTCCCCGACTTGCTTCCTGTTTTAGATATCTTTGGTGACATATTGGTGGCAGTTCCCGCTTGTTACCGTATGTGGGCCGGAGCAGACGCCCACAGTCGTGCGAGGATCAGATAGTGTCTCCTTGTGGCTCCAACAACTCAATTCGTCGCCTCGTGACCAACACCCTGCAGTTCACTTTCCAGTTATCGGGCACTTAAGCTTAAGCATGGCTGTCCCACAACGTAAGTCCCAGATATCGTCTCAAAGCTTTACGTACTCGCCACTTGCTAAGTGTGCCTCAATCTCTTGTCGGCAGAATCTATCCACGAAATCGATTCCTTCATCTCTCATTCCCAGCACTCGCTCTCGGCGTTACTTCGTTCTCATCCTCTTCGCCCTGCTTGTGTCTATAGTTTAGCTACGGCGCGATTCGATCGCTATGAGCTGTCAAATCAAGAGGATGACCTCGACAAGGCTACCGAATCGATACTCCTCCAACCCTGGTCCTGTCCAGAGCCCAAACCAAATATCCTTGAGATTCTTTTCAACCCCGCCGTCACACTTATCTTACGCTCGAAAGGGTCCAAGCAGCCCGAAGATGTCACTTATGCAGCCAAATACCTCCGCCACCTCCGAGACCGGCCTCACCAAGCGTTCGGGTTTCCGCGCCATGAAGTTACAACAATGCTCTTGGAAGCGTTGGCAGTTCAAGTGAAGTTGGAAGCTGGAAACGTGATGCGAAAAATTGGGGAGATGGCAGCCCTCTGTCATGAGCTCCTCACCTTGGATATGTCTGACGTCGACACTACTCGCTCCATATATCTATTTGCTATGGCAGTCCTGTCCAAAATCCGTCTGGGGGTCCCAGATCAACCATTGGATCAACTTATCGAGTGCCTGCGAGCAGCGAGGAAATACAAACCGGATCTGCGCGAGGCATGCTTTGCCCTTGCTCTCTCTCTTCACTGCCGCTATTGTATGACTTTTGTGAATGATGACTATGAAGAGGCTGCGTCTGTCCTGGATGAACTCATCGCTTCTTCTTCCCCCGGAGACAGTCAGGATAAATTCGTAGCCATAGCCCATGAGTTCGCGACAAGGCAGGCGATGATCCGATCGAAGATAGACCAGACCCCAGAAAATTTAGAGGAGGCAATATATCGCGCTCGTGCGTTTCTCAATTCATCTCCTGTCAGAGAATCCTCTCGTCCTCTTGCCGTGTTTGATCTGAAGGCCGCCGCGAAGGAGCGTTTCGGTTACTTCGGTTCTATCGAAGGCCTCGAAGCGTTGTCCGACAATTCACCATTATCTCAGCCAGTGACAGCGGTGGCCTCGGAGAAGAATGACGATTTAGAATTTATTAGAATGGACAAGGAGATTAACCCCCTTCTCTCTGGGATCCTCAATAACGACGACATAAAAATCGACGAAGCTGTCGAAAAGGCCCGAACCATACTTGCTTCGTCTTCTCCAAGTGATCCACGTGCATCACTCCCTTTCGCAACTTTTGGCGACGTCCTCTTCGAAGCATTCAGGCGTACAAAGAAGATTGAGTACCTTAACGAGTCGATTAGCATATTGCGCCAAGTCCTTAAGCACCCATTAATGCGGCCCCTGCGCTTCGCGACAGTTGGTCAGCTTGCCCTGTCTTTGTTCACCCGCTCTGGGTCCTTTCCAGGCCACGGTACGCAAGACCTGGATGAAGCGATGGAACTACTCTCCCAGTGTGTCAACGACGCACATGCGAACTTTCCCGATCGATTCCGGTTTGCATCCACGTGGGCATCTTTTGCGCGAAATACCAAACATCCTTCTGTCTCCATAGCGTACGAGGCCGCTGTGTCATTGATCCAAGACACCCTGCTTTTTGCGCCAACACTGCAGCTACAGCATGTCACTCTTTCCACGATTCGCCGCACTCATAGTATGTCGCTGGACTATGCCTCGTATCAAGTCGACCTGGGCCAACTCGAGAAAGCGATTGAAACTCTTGAAAGAGGGAGAGCCTTACTTTGGTCCGAGATGCGTAGTCTTCGTACTTCAATCGATCAACTTCTTCAGGCAGACCCACAATTAGGATACAGGTTCACAGTGATCAACAGAGACCTTGAGGAGCTCACCAAGTCCATCCCTCCGAGCCACAAATTAAGCATAGATGATCGTGGTGGAGCCGACGACGGCGTCAAGGCGGTGGACCCATTCGGTCGTCTCCTGCTAAAGCAACGTAGTTTGTTGAAGGACCGCAACAAGCTCATTTCGCAAATTCAAGCCTTGCCTGGCTTCGATAGCTTTCTGGCATCTCCATCGTTCGACACACTCCGTTCTTCCGCTTCGTCTGGTCCTGTCATTTTTATAAACCACTCCATATGGCGCTCTGATATTCTGATACTTCTTCACAACACGTCTCCCTCTCTCATCACCACCCTTCCCAATTTCTACCTCCGTGCGAACGCATTAAGAAATGAGTTATTGGATGCACGAAATAAATACGGACCCGATTCCACTCATTATAATCAAACCCTAGCTTACGTCCTCACAGAGCTTTACGACCTCGTTGGAAAACCTGTCATCGACAGACTTCGTCAACTGAACGTACCAGAGCAATCCCGCGTCTGGTGGTGTCCAACCTCTGTCTTCTGTTCCTTACCCCTCCACGCCATGGGTCCAATCCCGTCAGATGATGGTGGCGACGACGACCGGTATTTCTTGGACATCTACATCCCTTCTTATACTCCAACACTCTCGGCACTCATCCTCGAATCTGACAATCGTGACCCAGGCTTACCTACTTCGGACCCTCCTTCATTACTTCTTGTGGCACACTTCGACGTACCTTCGCCGGACGTGTCGTTGTCAGAGGTGTGCAAAGACGTCAAGGTCGTACAGGCACTCCATACGCGGCTTCCAGTGAAAAGTCTTATCTCGGAAGCTGCAACAGCTACGTCGGCTCTAGACGGCCTCCGGGATCACCAATTTGTCCACTTTGTATGTCACGGCACATTGGAGGCAAGAAAACCATTTGATGCCGGATTCGAGCTTCATGGAAACGAGCGCCTCACATTGCTCAACATTGTCCGGTCTCACCTCCCCGCTGCAGAATTTGCGTTCCTCTCGGCCTGTCACACGGCTGAGGTGACCGACGGAAGCTCTGCTGACGAAGGCCTGCACCTTGCCGCCGCGGTGCAATATTGTGGGTTTCGGAGCGTGGTCGGGACAATGTGGGCGATGGCGAATGATGATGGTCCGGAACTGGCAAAGCACTTTTATAAGTCGATGTTCCTTAGAAGGGAGCAAGGGGAACCGATGCCGTACTACAAGCGATCTGCAGGTGCACTTCGAGATGCGGTGAAGAAGCTGCGGAAGAAGAGAGGGATTACCCTGGAGCGGTGGGTGAATTTCGTTCATTATGGCGCATGATCTGTGAGTGTCCAGGTTTTGTTGGATGTAGTTTCCTTGTTTATTGCCTGTCCGTAGCAGTGCGTACAAGGTCTCAAACACTATATGCGTGGTGTGGTGCGGGACAGGCTGTTATTCGATAATGAGGAGTTCGGACTAGATGCAACTCTATAAGGCCGAGAACTGTTATGTACGACATAGTTATGGATATGCGCCGTCACGAGGTTGAAATATATGTTCTTTGGGGAAATACTAGCCCCTCGTGAATGCGCAAGAGATGGATGGTTGTAAGTGCTTTGAAGTGCGTGCGTGAGTTCGGTGACAATGAGGTTTCAAGAGGGATGGGAGAGTGTGAAACCAGTAGATAAAAACTAGATTGAGAATGGAAGTGGGAACGGAGGAGACAGCGGGTATGGGCAGAGCTCGCGGGACGTCGGTGTCCGGGGCTTGAGTGTGAGAAACGCGGGGTTGTTCGGGAGCGGAAGCCTACAGCACAGGATGACTAAGCAGATACAGAACCTTGCGGCAACGAGTGCCATTCAGTAACGCTACGTAAATTACTAGTCTACCCAAGCGACCGTTCGAGCTCCAAGGTCGGCGCTGTAGAAACCATTTCAGTACTGCACAAGTAGTCACTTATGACGGGTTACAGTAGGGTATTGTTCGATGATGACGGTTATCAGTACAGTATGGGCACGGGGAGCGAATGAGGCAAATTGGTGACTCGCGATGAGTGGCTTACGGCACGGTAAACACTCCTTTCATGGGTTAACCTTGTAATATTAGCTGCACAGCAGCCACTGCCTCTGGTCGACCTCCTTCTCGTCAGGTTGGTGTTGTCTTTGGTACTAGCAGTTCCCTGCCTGTTGCCATATACGTGTGGGCTGGGACAGACGCCCACAATCGTGTGAGAATGTAGCCTGTGCAGTGTTAGTGCCAGTGTTTCCTTGTATGTCTTTTCATTCCTCCATCTGATACGCGTATTCAAGGTGAGGTATATTAGCACTTTCCAACATGATACCAATAACCAAATCCTGGCCGTTCGTGAAGGGACTTTTTTGTGATCCACGTCTCTCTTTTGCCTCCAATTGCCCAACTCGTCGCCTCACTTTACATTCTGATCCTTGAGTGTTTTGGCATGGAAGACGCACTAGGTAAGTCCCTGTTACCCTCTCAGCGTTTCCATACCCGTCCCGTACCAACTGTGTCTCAACTAATTGTTGACAGGATTTATCCATGAAATCGATTCCGATATCACACACTTCCAGCAACTTCTCGCTAAATCATCTCGATCCAATCCTCTTCGCCTTATCTCTGTTCTTGGTCTGGGTATAATGCTATTCGAACGACACAGGGTACTACATCAAAGGGAAGATCTCGACAAGTCGATTCTTCATTTCACTGAATCAATCCTCCTCCCGCCCCGTTCGTGGCCGCCAGGAAATAGTCCATTGATCCTTCAAGCTTTGTTCTTCCTCGCCTTCGCACTTCTCAAGCGCTCGAATGAATTAAACCAGCCTGAAGATGCCACTTACGCAGCCAAATACCTCCGCCATCTTCGAGACCAGCCTCACGCAGCGTTCAGGTTCCCGCGCCATGCAGTCACAACTACGCTCGTGGATGTGTTAGCATTTCAGGTAAAATTGGAAGCCAGCAACGCAATGCAGAACATTGATGAGATGGCAGTCCTCTGCCACGAACTCCTCACCTTGGATGCGTCCGATTGCGACACCACCCGCCCTATCACTGTCTTTCTCGAAGCACTTTTTTCAATAGTTCGTTTGTCGGTCCCGGACAAACCATCGAATCAAGTTATCGAGTTCTTGCGAGCGGCGAGGAAACACAAACCAGATCTGCTCGGGGCTCAGTACGCCCTTGTCTTGTGTCTTTGCCTTCGCTATCATAGGACTTTTGTAAATGACGATTATGAGGAAGCTGCGTCCATCCTGGATGAAAGGATTGCTTCCAGCTCCCCCGGAGGCAGTCAGGATGAATTCGTAGCCAGGGCTCAAGGGATCGTGGCAGGTCTGGCCAAGGGGCTGGCGGCTTGGCTGGCGGTGGTCCGATCACAAATGCACACGACCCCAGAATATTCAGAGGAGGCAATATATCGCGCTCGTGCCTATCTTGGCTCATCTACTGAAGAACACCCTGCTAAATCTTTTGTCAATCGTTCCTTGGAAGTCAACGCAAATCGGCGTTTCCTTTACTTCGGTTCCATAGAAGGCCTCGAAGCATCGTCCCGGGCTGCCAATTCACTACTATCTCAGCGGCCAGTGCCAGTGGTGTCCTTTGGGGAGTACGAACATGACAATTCGGAATTCCGTCAAAAGGCGGCGCTCTTTGGAGGACTCCTCCCCGAGACCCCCGATCACGACATCACGAAGGTCGACGAAGCTGTCGAAAAGGGCCGAAACATACTTGCTTCATTTGCCCCAGAGAATCCGCTGACGTCATGCTTTTTCGAATTATTCGCCGAGATGGTCTTTGAAGCATTCAAGCGCACAAACAAGATCGAGTACCTTAACGAGTCGATCAACACATCAGAAGAATTACAAAAAGAACTTTGGCCACTTTGAGCCGCTTTTGAAAGGTGGAAAGTGGAATAAAGGGAGAAAGTGGAAGAGCCCTTTTAAAGTTATGTCGACTTCTCCTGAAGGCGTTTTCAAAACACTTTGAACATTTTGAAAGTCCCTATGAAAGTGTGTTTGACCCGAAAAGCTCAGCGTCTGAAAGCCCCTTGGAAAGCTGTCTGAAAGTTCGTCTCAAAGTATCCAAAGCACATGTTTTCACACCGGTTGAGTGAGAAAAAAATATGACATTATTACTTCGACTTGAACTACTAACGACACGTCAAAATACCTCTAGGGATAATTTGTTCCAAGTTGAATGAAGTAATGAACGAGAAGTACAGCAAAAAGGAGTCTACCTGCAATACTGCCGAGCTTCAGGGCACAGCTATTCTGTGCTAATGTCGGAATCGTCGTCCCTGAGCTGTGGCTTTGGTCGATTTTGTGAGATGGAAGGGTTTGGCATTGTCGAAGCGAATGGGATGTTTTCAGTGTTCAGGTTCACCTTCGACTCTTCAGTGGCTGCTGACAGTATTTTCTCCCACTGTTTCGGCTTCAATTGGTTGATGAGATGGACGAGGACGGATGTTGGGTAGACAGAAGTTGGGTGTCCATCGGCGTCATACTTGGTATGGTCACCCCAATTGGCTTTTGAGAAATCGGCTGCGGGACGTGGTGGCTTGCATATAACGCCTGTTGTGTGAAATGTGACTGCTCGCTTTGCCTATGACCAACAAGACTGTTGTGAAATGACAACAGCAGAGAAATATGACAGAGCCACGCACAGACTGAATAGCAAGCACGAGGGCGCCAATGGGCCTGTCAGTCTTCGCGTTGATGCGCAGTGGTGCGATACTATTGATGTGGTATCCAAGGATGGCAGAGATTATCTTCGATTGAAAGATTCCCTTGCGAAATTGTGGGGCTTGTGTCGGTTCAGGGAAAAAAAAAAAACAGCAGAAACGCACCGATTGAGACTCTATATTACCGTCCGCATCTTCAGTAACATCCAAAAAGTACAAAGGATGATCTGCTTCAGTGCGTGAAACAGCCCAGGTGCACCACTTGCTTCGCACTTGAGAGGTATGATTGTTGACGATACCACCAGCTGGCAAATTCGGGAATACCTTTGCCTGAAGTGCCAACAGTCCTGCGTTGCCGATGCCATGCCTCCAACTTGAGAGGCGATCAATAATCTGGATTGTTGTAGTCAGTAGGTGGTTTTCTCGATGAAGTAAAACTCACGAGCTTATGAATGATAATCCCCAAGGGTGTACCGAAGTCCAGAGCACATTCTTTTGGGAAAACAGTGGCCCATGCATGCTTTATATCTTCATCAGCGGGTGCCTCCCAAGGAGTAGTCGCACCGAATATTGCACGGAGGTGAGGACAAAAAACACCATTGAATCGAGTCACAAGGTGATGTGGTAAGTGGCCAAGATGTATTTTTTCCCTTGCACGTGGAAGATCCAGGATGGGAGATGCAAAGGTGGCAACAGATGTCGTGGGAATGATTTGGGCATACGACCGCTGAAGCTGTGGGACGGTCATAGTCAGCAATCAAGATGATCAATTAACTGAGGGTGTTCACGCTGCGTGCTGGGTTCTTCACCGTGCCTACATGATAGGCTGGTCTAGTGGATGCCCCTATGGCATTGATGGCATCACGCTCGTCATTGTCGCCTTCTGTATCACCTTCATGTTCACTGAGTCCTCCGAGTTCTTCATCTGAGTCTACCCATGTTGGCCTGCTGCGGCAAGAAGTCGACACACTGGCAGCTGGATCAGCTTCCGGTAAGCTTAGGCTTGATCTGCTAAACTCATTAGAAATGTTAGCACCAATCGACCCATTGTCCGGGAGTAGTTGTGCCGGGGGGGCAAGTCTCTCCTTCCAGTTTTTGGAGAGACCACCTTTGATGCGGTTTTTCTGCTTCTTGCTTTGGCTCTTCTGGTGCCTACAGACTCCGAATGAGAAGGGTCACCAATATGTGGAGTGTCACTCACGGTTCCTCCACAGGGGCTTTGCGCTTTCTATTTCTTTGCTTGACTGTCGGTGGTGGATCAACTGCAAGACCAACCGCATACTGAATCTGTTCCCTGAGTTCCCCCCTCTTGCTGGCTTGCTTGCGCTTCTTGGGTTGCTCGTCATCAGAGGGGTCAAGCGCTTGGTCATGTGTTTCATCTTCACTGGTGCCGTTATCATCTGCACCTATGGTGTTGTCGTCTCCCTCCTCAAGCTCTTGACCCTTGACCCCTTCCCCCTCTCCGTTGCCATCAGGGACTTTTCCACCCTCTTGGGTGTTGTCTGGCTCAACTGTTAGCTGCAGAACCGTCAGAGTGCTTGCTACTTGGAACTAAGCTTACTGTGTCCGAGATTGTCCTTGTCACTCAGTGGGCGAGAGCGATGTACACGCTCAATTGTCACAGGAGGTGGATTGTGGGCATGTCTACGCTTCTCTTCATGGGTCTGACGCATATTGGCTTCTACTTGGGCTGTCTTCTGTATTGTTTTCTTGCGGCTCTGTGCTTGTGTAAGTCTTTCTTTGTCCTTTGCCACTTGCTCTGCCTGAACCTGCTGTGTAGTTCGTCGTGCTCGTGGCATGTCAATAGTGCCAGGGTGGGCAGAACGATTGGGACGGAGGGCAAATGGAAGTGGTAGTTGGGAGGACATGATGCGGTTCAAGGGTTATAGGCAAACCTTCCTTCTTTTCTCAAGTTTTAACCACGCAACAGAATGTGATCACGAGGTACTGCTAACCGGTGGAAGATAGACGAAAACAGGGTTGGGTATTCGAGATTTCATATCCACATGGCAACTTGTGACTAACGACGCATATCGACGTTTTAAATCTGAAACCAAGTCTGAAACCTCTGATGGTCTCTCTGGCAAATTTTCACGTCGTCTCAAGCTAATGTCCCACTGGCACTGATTCCGAGACTCTGGCTATGTTCCAAGTACTAGTTCAATATCTAACTGTTTTTTGCTCCTCAAGCGTCCAATGGCTGACACTGCTGACTTGGATGTGATGCAATTACTACAAGTATTTGGACACTGGCACCGGCACCTGCTTCTCTGTACTCACTCACTGCCAAGGATTGAATGCCAGTGCCGCCAGTACCATATCCACGAAGGTCTTTTAGACTGAAGGCCTTTCATTGCACGGCACAAGGGTGCAGAAAGAAATGCTCGACCCCTTCTGGCCTTCAACGGCATATTCAAACCACTCACAAAATTCCAAGGGCCCTTCTTCCCCCATCTGCACTTCCTCCAGTATCTAGTCAACATTCCAAGCATGAAACCACCCCTTCTGTCCCCTCTTCACCCCTGGCCCGCCCATCCCCTCACCAGTCTTCAAGGGGGTATCCTACCCACTGTGTTTCACGACTAGCTCCTCCACATGGACAGGCTCCTTGTCTCCGTCACCTCAAGATTATGACGCATCCTATTATTGATGGTCAGTTTAAGTTCTCCACTACATATGTATATAGTTACTGACCTACCCTCAGGGACACCTTGTGACAAGGATGGGTATGACCTACCTGACGGCTCAGGCTCACCTCCCATTGACTTGGATGAGTTGGAGCCAATAGACTTCTATCCTTTTGAGGGATGTGCAGAATTTGAGTTTGTGGAGTTCCTCTACTCAGAGGTTGAAATGTCTGCTGGGAAGGTCGACAAACTCCTTGAACTGCTTGCGGCATTATACCCAGAACGTGCCCCAAGTATTTCTGACCACAAGGAACTCTATCAGCTGATTGACAGTATCCGGCAGGGAGATATTCCATGGGATAGTTTCTCTGTGCAGTACAATCATACCCTGCTTGATCCCAACGCACCGCAGCCTTCTTGGATGGACCAAGCTTATGAGGTTTGGTTCCGTAATCCTCTCCATGTGCTTGAGACCCAGATTCGCAATCCCGACTTCAAAGACAAGATAGATTATGCCCCAAAGCGGGTCTTTTATAAAGGCAAACGTCGCTATCACAACTTGATGTCAGGCAACTGGGCTTGGGAGCAGGCAGTGCGTTCATATTCGTAACTTTCAGGTACATTGCTGACTTCTCTCCAAGGACAAAATTGCCGAAGATGAATCAACACATGGTGCAATGTTTGTGCCCATTGTCCTTGGAAGCGATAAGACCACTGTTTCTGTCGCAACTGGCCAGAACGACTATTACCCTCTCTACATTTCCCTTGGCAATGTTCATAATACAGTGCGGTGTGCTCATGGCAATGCTGTCTCAATTCTGGCATTTCTTGCTATCCCGAAGAGTAAGCAGCTCTAATGTCAACCAGTGTTGTTGCTAATCACGATGCCTGGGTCTATCATAGCCACACGTGAATATGCGGACAAGGCCAACTTTCGAAAATTCCGACGCCAACTCTTCCATTCATCCCTGGCAACTATACTCTCACTGCTGCGTCCACACATGTTGAAGCCACGAATCACACTGTGTGCTGATGGCCACTACCGGAATGTCATTTATGGGCTTGGCCCATATTTTGCTGACTACCCTGAGCAAGCGCTGCTTGCATGTATTGTTCAAAATTGGTGCCCAAAGTGCGTTAGTATTCAAATTCCTATTAGCTTGATATGAGTGACCACATAAAATTCGACTTTCTTCACACATTTTAGATGTACCGCAACCCCTGACAATCTCGATGCGATTGGTGCCATCCCACGATCCCATGATCACACCAATGTCTTGGTCAACTCTGGAGGTGTTGAACTACGAGAGTTGTGGGACGATTATGGTATCGTTGGGGACCTCATTGTAAGTTCCGCATGTTACCTTCCTCTCACTCATTTCTGATATTTCCGGCATGTGATCCACTGACAGCCATTTACAATGGAGTTTCCGAGGGCTGACATTCACGAACTTCTGGCTCCGGACCTCCTTCACCAGATCATCAAAGGCACATTTAAAGACCACATTGTCGACTGGATTGAGAGATACATCAAGGAAAACTATGTGAAGGCTCAGGCTGAATGCATTCTGGCTGATATCGACCGGCGGTGAGTGTGGTAGTCTCCACTTAGAAATTGATATCAAGTCGACCTTTTCATCCATACTAGAATCGCTGTTGTACCATCATTCCCAGGCCTTCGCCACTTTTATCAAGGCCGTGGCTTCAAGCAGTGGACCGGAAATGACTCCAAGGGTCTCATGAAGGTAGGTTTTCCTAGTGCCTTTGCTATTCTCAAGACGGGTACTAACATCCAGCAATTAAAACACAGGTCTATCTACCCGCAATTGTTGGACATGTTCCGACAAAGATGGTCCAGGCTGTTGCGGCCTTAATTAACTTCTGCTATCTTGTCCGCAGAAATGTCATTGACGAGGACACCTTGGCAGAGATTGAGAATACCCTAGTTAGATTCCATGAATGTCGTGAAATCTTCCGTGAGCTTGGCGTCACGCCAGATGGCTTCTCCCTTCCACGCCAGCATTCGACCACCCATTACCCATTCCTAATCACTCAGTTTGGTGTTCCAAACGGATTGTGCTCATCAATTACTGAGTCAAAGCACATCAAGGCAGTCAAGCGTCCATATCGCCGATCGAACCGCAACAAGCCGTTGGGTCAGATGCTGGTCACAAACCAGAGACTCAGCAAGCTGGCAGCCGAACGCGTTGAATTAGAATCGAAGGGAATGCTTGATGGCCCTGGAGTGGTTGGTCCACTCTTGGACCTTGTGCGCTCCCGATACCCTCCTGACAATGGCAGCGTTCACGCTATCTCCCCAGAGAACAGTGTATCACCACCACCTACACAACATGTAAACCACAACGAAGCAGCAGATGAGGTCGGGAGTATTGATGATGTAGTTGATGAGCCCGAGTCCTACTCGGAGATATCACTGGCAAAGACTTATGGTGCGTGGGCCAATTTTTTGTTTCTAGAACTGGGCATGGTGACTGAATTACAATAGTTCGCAAACTCCCTCGAAATATCTATGCCCTTGCAAGAAAGATTCAACATCTAGAACTCCCACTCCTCACACAACGCTTTCTCTACGACCGCCTTCATCCACAGTCACCAATCCCGGCTTCACGTGTACCCGAAGATGAACTCCCACAGTTGTCAGGCAAGGTCTTTGTCTACAGTTCTGTCCGTGCTGTCTTCTATGCCCCAAGTGATCTCTCAGGGCTTGGTGGATTGCGCCATGAGCGGATTCGTTCAACTCAGTCATGGTACGGTGGGCCCCCACGCAGGGATTGCATTTTCGTGGGTAACAGTGACCTCCCAGAAGCACCAGGGATGAGAGGACTTCTCGTCGCTCGCGTTCTCCTGTTCTTCTCATTCATCCATGACAATAGTACCAAGTATCCATGTGCACTTGTGCACTGGTTCTCTAATGTTGGGGATGAGCCATGCGACGAGACAGGGATGTGGATTGTCGAGCCGGATTTTCGAGGCGGCAAGCCTTTCCTCGAGGTGATCCACCTGGACACTATCCTCCGTGGTGCGCACTTGATTGGTGTTTCTGGCACCCACTTTCTTCCAAATGACCTAGATTTCACATTCGACAAATCACTAGACGCATTTTCATCATTTTATGTTAATAAATACATTGATCACCATGCGCATGAGATCGCATTCTAGCTAGGAACAGAGCATTTACAAATAAAAAATACATAAAAGTGTCGAAGGGTTTTAAAAGCGGCGAATGAGTCGAAAATGGTGAGGACCCGGGTCAAAAGCGATGAAGTCCTTAAAAGTGTGAAAGTGGTCCAATGAAGAGGGGGAAAAAAACGACTTGAAAGAGGAAATGGCCGAAAGCGACTTCAAAGTGACCGTAAAAACACTTGTATTTTTTCTGATGCACATGCCGTCAAATTCTTGAGCGTCCGGTACCACACCTCGTGCGCTTCACGACACTTGGTCAACTTTCCCGGTCTTTGCATACCCGCTTCGTATCCTTTCCAGGTCACCGTACGCAAGACCTGGATGAAGCGCTTGAATTACTCTCCCACGGCGTCAACAACGAACATGTGACCTTGCCCGATCGATTCCGGTATGCATGCCGGTGGGCATCTATTGCGCGGCGTCTCCGACACCCCTCCGTTTCCACAGCGTACGAGACCGCTGTGTCATTGATCCAAGACACCCTGCTTTTTGCACCAACTGTGCAGTTACAACATGCCATTTTTGCCAAGTCGGACAACTCTCATAGGATGCCGCTGGACTATGCCTCATATCAGGTCGGCCTGCATCAACTCGAGGAAGCGATTGTGACTCTTGAAAGAGGGAGAGCCTTACTTTGGTCCGAGATGCGTCACCTTCGTGCTTCAATCGATCAACTTCTGCAGGCAGATCCACGATTAGGACGCGAGTTTGCAGCGAACAACCGAGGCCTCGAGGAGCTTACCAAGTCCGTCCCACCAAGCCACCAACTAAGCATGGACGATGGCGCAGCCGACGACGTCAAGGGGGTGGATCCATTCGGTCGTCTCTTTCTGAAGCAACGTAGGCTTCTGAAGGAACGTGAAACGCTCATTTCGCAGATTCAAGCCTTGCCAAGCTTCGACGGCTTCCTAAAATCTCCGTCGTTCGACACGCTCCGTTCTGCCGCCTCGTCTGGTCCTGTCATTATCATCAACCACTCCAGTTGGCGCTCTGACATTCTGATCCTTCTTCACAACGCGTCTCCCTCCCTCATCCCGACCCCTGGCGATTTCTCTCGTCGTGCGAGCGCATTAAAGGACGAGTTGTTGGACGCGCGAAACAAACATGGACCTGATTCAAGTTACTATAACCAAACTCTAGCTTATGTTCTCACAGAGCTTTACGACCTCGTCGGAAAACCCGTCATCAACAGACTTCGTCAGCTGAAAGTTCCAGAGCAATCCCGCGTCTGGTGGTGTCCAACCTCGGTCTTCTGTTCCTTACCCCTCCACGCCATGGGTCCAATCCCGTCAGATGATGGTGGCGACGACCGGTATTTTTTGGACCTCTACATCCCTTCTTATACTCCAACACTCTCGGCACTCATCCCCGAATCCGACCATCACGAGCCAGGCTCACCAACTTTAGGCCTTCCTTCTCTACTCCTTGTGGCACATTTCGATGTGCCCTCGCCGGACGTGTCAGAGATGTTCAAAGACATCAAGGTAGTACAGGAGCTCGATGCGCGGCTTTCAGTGAAAAGTCTTATCTCGGAAGTGTAAAAGCTGAACACCCTTCAGTCACTGTAGTAGGTAAACGACTAAAGAGTGTGGTTTGTATAGCAAGACGCGTAAATACTGGGAGTCACGTGGATCACGTGAGTCCGTAGTGTTGGGACGTGACCAGAACATTATCGTACTTCATTGTACTCCGACACTCCTCCTCGTCGCAAACACGCAGGACGATATGCATGATAGAAAAGTAGTAGTAGGTTTCAATCAAGAGTGGTAATAAGTAATCAATAGATTGGGGACGGTTGACGGTTGAAAGCGAAGAGTGAAGAAAAAGGAATGAACCAAAAAGATCTGGAAATGGAAAACAAAAATGAGGGATATTACTCCTCCTCACTATGAGCGTGCGTTGCAGTCCGCAGATAACCCGAGGTAGTCACGCAGTCGTAGGAAGTCCGACTTGCCCAGGGGTTTAGTGAGGATATCGGCTACGTTCTCCTTAGACGAGACGCGGGATACGGTGATTTCGCCGGCTAGTACTTGTTCGCGTGTGAAATGGAATTTGACGCGAATGTGCTTGGTGTGGGGGTGCCATACGTGGTCTTCGGAGAGGCGAGAGGCGGCGTCGTTGTCGCAAAGTATACGGGTTGAAGAAGATGGTAGGAGCTGTAGTCCAAATAGGAGTTGGCGAAGGAATATTGTCTCATGTGCAGCGTCGTGTAGCACAATATACTCGGCATAGCAAGAGGAATCTGCGACGGTTGGTTGTTTCCGCAAGCTCCAAGATATCATACCGGAGCCTAGCGTAAAGCAGTAGCCTCCCACAGATCGACTTGTGTCCAGGCAGTTTGCGTAGTCCGAGTCTGAGTATCCGAACAGGTTCAGTGAGTTACGCCCACCCAGAGTTAGCGAGTACAGTCTTGTGCCCTTTAGATAGCGCAAGACACGGATAGCTGCCGCCCAGTGTTCGGGCCGATAACAATCCAGGAAAGAAGAGAGGCGTCCAACGGAATAGGCGATGTCCGGTCTGGTGGCCACAGCGAGGTACATCAAACTTCCGACGAGTGAACGGTAGGGAGTGCGTTCCATCCATTCCGAGACCTCCAGTGGCGGTGGCAATTTCTTGTCCGGTCTACGGAGTTGGAGCCCGGTGACCATTGGAGTATCGACTGGGTGCGCATCACTTTGATGATATTGTTCAACAAGGCGATCAATTTTTGCTGTTTGAGAGAGTGAGATGAGGCGATTCGGTCGATCGCGGGTGATGGCGATTCCAAGCGCGAACTTTACTGGTCCGAGATCAGATATGTCCCATTGAGCCTTCAATTGGTCGCGGAACCATGAGTTTTCCTCTGGGTTGGAGGCGGCGGAGATGATGTCGTCGACGTGAACGGCAAAGATAATGGTGCCGGAGGGTGTTTGACGCCGATATACGCACCATTCGCACGGGAGTCGCTCGAAGCCCCATTCTGTGACAGCCTTGTGAAAAGTCTGATTCCATATGCGGCTGGCTTGTTTCATGCCGTAGATGCTCTTCATTAACCGCATTACCCAGTCTTCTTTGCCGGGGACTTCAAACCCTGGGGGTTGTTCCATAAACATCGTTTCACCTTCGGGTAGGATGCCGTGTAGGAAGGCGGTCTTTATGTCAAATTGTTGGACATCCCAGTCAAGATTGGCCGCTATGTGTAAGATAGAGCGGAAGGACTCGAGTCGTACCGTGGGCGCAGTGGTCTTGTCATAGTCAATGCCCCATCGTTGTGCGAACCCCTTGGCAACGTAGCGTACTTTGTATCGCACAACCTTGCCAGTGTCATCGCGCTTTTGTTTACAGACGAGCTTGCCTTTAAGGGGACGATGGCCACGCGGGACTTCCGACCGGGGTACGAGGACGAAGACTTTCAGGTCTTCGAGACTTTTCAATTCGTCTCGGCCGCCTGCTATCCAGAATTCACGTTCCGGTGAGGCAAGCGCCTGGGCCCAGGATGGTTCGTCATCTGGTTCCACAGTGGGTTCCAGGGAACCATCGCTGAGCGCGGCAAGGGCCTCGTCGACGGAGAGGGGTGTGTTCTCGAAACAGAGGTCAGCGTGAAATAAGTCGTGCGTGTCTCGTACTTCGGAGTATTCGGATAAGATGGCGTAGGCGTGATCGGCCTGAGGCACGGAGACAATGTTAGCATGCTCCTCCTGACGGCGCGCTGTGGAAGATCGTATCTCCGCGATTGCGGAGGCAAGGCGTGGGCCATGGCGCAAGCCGTCATTTGTGGCGTTGCGGGTTGAAGGAATGGGGATGCGAGAGGAACGTCGGAGAGGTGGGGGTGGAGGTGGACGAGGCTCAGGGAGAGGGAGAAAGAGAAGAGAGGGGGGAGAGGGGAGGAAGGGGTGGTAGAGGGGGTTGTTGTGAAGGGGGGGGGCGGATGACGTGACTGTTGTTGTTATCAATATTGTTATTGTTGTTGTCGGATGTGTTGATTGTATCAGTTGTTGTATTCGGGGTGACGGTATTGTTTGATGTGCTGTTTGTTGTTCTACGAGGTATAGTACTGGGTGCTATCGTAAGTGGGACGGTATTAAAATTAGGGGTATATTCGGTGGAGTTAGAGGGACGTGTAGAAGTATCGGGTGCCGGAGGAAGGGAAGAGAAAGGCGTGGAAGGGGGATCGTCGTCACAGGGAGGCTTAGGGCCGGTGTAGTCCCATGAAGACTGAGAAGTAGGAGGCGACGATCCAAGTACAGTACCGGGAAGAAGGGAAGAGGGTTGTGAATCGAGATGCTCGGTAAAGGAAACGTGAAAGGAATTAAACACGCGTGAAGAGGAGGGTTCCCAGAGACGATACGCTTTAGAGTGTGGGGCATAACCAATCAGGACACAAGGTTGAGATCTTTGATAAATTTTTGAGAGTGCCGGTGTGTGGAGCGCAAAGGCCCGGCAACCAATCTCCCTCAAATGGGAGAGAGAGGGCTTTCGATTGAACCAAAGCTCATAGGGAGTTTTTCCTTTGTTAGCTGTGGCAGCAGTCAATGTGGTCAGGTACGCAGCGGTGGCACAGAACTCGTCCCATAGGGACACGGGAGCGTTGCAAGCAATGCGCATGGCTCGTGCTTTGCCTAAGAGGGTTCTGTGCAGGCGTTCTGCTCTTCCATTGTGTGCTGACGTATAGGGGGCTGTGAATTGATGATCGATACCTTCTGACTTGCACCAATTGCGCATGTTTTGGGAAACAAGTTCACCGTTATCGGTAACGAGACTGCGGAGAATGTCGTTGGTTTGAACGGTGACGGCTTTGTGCCAAGTTTGGATCGCTTCACATGCTTCGGCCTTAGAACGTAAGGGAATGCTCCAGACATAACCCGAGAAATCATCGACTATGTTCATTGAGTATACGTTTCCGGAGCGAGAAGTTACGGCCATCGGCCCACACAAGTCCACAAAAACCTTTTCCAACCTCTTTTCGGCCTTACATCCCTCCCGTATCTTGGGTACCGGCGATCGCGACTGCTTGCCGAGTGTGCAGTGATCACATTTGGCTGGCATGAGTGATAAGTCAATCGGCATACCTTCAGAGACACCGCCTTTCGCCATCTCAATAATTGTGCGTGTATTGCAGTGTCCGAGACGGCGGTGCCAAGTCTCTATGTTTGGTACTCTTGCGAAGAAGGCAGAGGGGGCCGATGATTTCTTGTGCAGTACAGAGGGGTTCTGTGTGGTCAGAGTGTATAGACGTTTCGTAGGGGAAAGTGCGCCTCGGATGAGGACGGTATTGCTTTTGTTGGTGACCCAACAGTTGGTCGAGTCGAAGTGGGTAGTGTAGTTCCCGCTTGTGTTTAGCGCAAGAATGGAAATGAGGCGTACGGAGGATTCTGGAATGTAAAGGGCATTGGTCAGCCGCAGCGTGTGTCCGCTTGCGATTCGAAGATCGATGTCCCCGACTCCTATGGCATAAACAGTGGATCCGGCAAGGCCTTTGACGGGGTGACGTGGAATACGTTTGAGCGTTTTGAAGTCTGAAGCTTCGGGAGAGATGTGGCATGTTGCGCCAGTGTCGAGGATGAAGGGAAGTTCTGCGTTGCGTGTCATGCTGTGGCGTCCGGCAGAGTAGGCTGCCGTGTCTTCTGGCTGTGTGGTGACGTGTTGAGTGGTGGTGTTCCAGTCGACAGAGGCGTGGGCATCGTCCGTGGTGGCGAGCATGGCGAAGTATTCTTCTTGATCATAGTCAGCCATTGTTATGGCGGCCAGGGCAGTGTTTGCGTTGTCGATATTGACTGGCTGGGTGGGAGGAATGGGGTCCTGACACGAGCATATAACATTTACCGTTGATCATCATCGTGTTGGGTTTCGTGTCGGTGGGTGCTGTGGCGACGGATGTGGTCGCGGGCTGTTGTGGAGTGTTGCTGTGAGTGTTGTTATTACGGTTCCCGCGAGACTTTCCAGTTGCTGCTCGTTGCGCTGCTTGAGCAGCTCTAGCTTCGTCAATAGATTTTCCTGCCATCTGGCCACCCGGAGCGATGCAGAATTCCGTTTTGTGGTTGCTGCGTTTGCAATGAGCACAAACCGGGCGAGATTTATTGTTGGTGGTCGTGGCGGTTAGAGCCGTGTTGTCAACGGAGCCGGTAGTGAGTGGGATGCCCAGCTGTTCTCGTCGTTGAAGAAGTTGCTCCTCCTGGAGGACCCGATCCTTTACGTCGACTGAGGTAATTGACGCACTTGATTGGAGCATTTCGTTGACGGAAGATTGCAAGTGGGGGAGGGGATCGAGCGAGTTGATGTAGAGCAATATCTTCATTTTATTGTCGTCCATTTTACCCATTTTAGTGAACCTTTCGTGGAGGCGGTCGATTTCATCCAGAGTACGGCACAAGTTGAGGGGAGGTGCGAGGGAAACGTGGGCATCGAGGGCTTTCTTCATGAGGTGAACTTGGGCGTGAGGTCCTAAGTTTTCATGGGACTTGCGTAGGGCTTCGTAGGCATCATGCGCGATGGAAAATTTGCTTGCGATACCATATTCAACATTAGAGACGTGCTCCAGGATGAACGCACGAAGGGCGCGATCGTTGACTTTCCAAGTCAATGCAGCTCTAGGGTGCGTCGCCGGATCCGGACACGGAAAGGAGCCATCGAGATAATAGCCGAAGTTGCGTTGATCAACGACAAGATTCAATCGACGATCCCATTCTTCCCAGTTGGATTTAGAGCGGTCGAGCATGAGGTCCGCCGGCCAATTCGAGTCGAATGTGAAAGATTTTTCATTTATGACAAAGTCAGAAGATCCCCCAGATGCGGCGGGTGTGGTACCAGTTCCAGAAGAGCCAGCGGGAGTGGGGGTGGCTCCAGATGCCCCCGCTGGTGTGCCAGAGGAGCTGGAGGGCGGGGGCGCAGCGCCAGATGGATTGCCAGAGGTACCACCACCGCCACCACCGCCAGAGGGACCACCAGATGACATGGTTGGACAAGGTTGTTTTAAGAGTTAAGGAGTCTCGAGAGAAGAGGCGGGAGTCGAGAAGAGACAAAGGGCGCAGCGGCGCAATGAAGAGATGAACAGTCGCTGAGTGAGGGAATGTTCAGTTAGAAGAGGCCCATAACCTGTAAAAGCTGAACACCCTTCAGTCACTGTAGTAGGTAAACGACTATATTAACTATACCTGAACACCCTTCAGTCACTGTAGTAGGTAAACGACTAAAGAGTGTGGTTTGTATAGCAAGACGCGTAAATACTGGGAGTCACGTGGATCACGTGAGTCCGTAGTGTTGGGACGTGACCAGAACATTATCATACTTCATTGTACTCCGACAGGAAGCTGCAACAACGACATCGGCTCTAGGCGGCCTTAGGGATCACCAATTCGTCCACTTTATATGTCACGGCACGTTGGAGGCTGGAAAACCATTTGACGCCGGATTCGAGCTTCACGGGAACGAGCGCCTCACGTTGCTCGACATTGTCCGGTCTCACCTCCCCGCTGCCGAATTTGCATTCCTCTCGGCTTGTCACACGGCCGAGTTGACTGACGGAAGCTCTGCTGATGAGGGCCTGCACCTTGCTGCTGCAGTGCAGTACTGTGGGTTTCGGAGCGTGGTCGGAACAATGTGGGCGATGGCGAGTGAGGATGGTCCAGATCTCGCAAAGTACTTCTATAAGTCGATGTTTCCGAGAAGAGAGCAAGGGGAACCGATGCCGTACTACAAGAGATCTGCAGGTGCACTTCGAGACGCGGTGAAGAAGCTGCGGAAGAAGAGAGGGATTACCCTGGAGCGGTGGGTGAATTTTGTTCATTACGGCGCATGATCTGTGAGTCTAGGATTTGTCGGATGTGGTTTTCGTGCTTACTGCCTGTCCGTAGCAGTGCAAGGTCTCAAAATATCTCAAATGCCATATGCATGCGGTGGTAGTGCGGGTCATGGTGTTATTCAATAATGAGGAGTTTAGACTGGATGTAACTCCATAAGGCAGATAATGGTTATGTACAATGTAGTTATTGGTGTGAATGAATTGCTGGAACCATCGTGCATCTTCGCTCACCGTCACGAAGTTGAAATATTTATTCCTTGGGGAAACGCGGTGGTTTGATGCACCATTGCAACAACAGCAGGGAATGGAACACCGTTCGAATCTACGGCCGAGGGTCCGAAAACTGGTCGTCGCCCAAGGAGATGACCAAAACTTCGGCGGCCCGGAAGTCGACGCATGGAAACGTGGTACGGTAGTGGCATGGTGAGGACAAGATCTCCCATGCAAGCCAGCACCGTGACACCCCCACCCCGCGCCCGCAGGCACTCCCGGCCACCACACCCCAATAACTACGCTCATTCTTACTTTTCTTGGTACGTACCGGTCCGGTTCAGACTGTTTAGTTTATGCTTACGGGACTGAGGCCGGCGCTGGCACTGGCAGTCGAATTGGATATTATCCGCCATTGACGCCTTCGTTTGGTGGTTATTCTTGGGATGAACCCTCCCCGATTTTGTGTCGCTCAAATAGCATATGAACGATGCTCGCGATCGCATGGAGTGGCCTCTCAGCTCTCCAGCTCTCACTTCTCGCAAGACTCCTCGTATGTTTGACAATGTTTAATGGTTCAACGTCCGGATCTTCCGGCGCCTCTTCCCCCTTCGGTCCACCCGGATCCGGCGCTCAGGGCTCTAGTGAGGTTACAATGAGGCAGACCAGGGACGCACCCGACGAGACTCTAAGTCCCTCGAAGTGGGCTTCACCGATATTCTATTCCGATCTTTCGACCTTTAAAGTCACTCACTTCTCATCTGGGAAGGACAATCTAGAGGTCGTCGCGGGTGTCACACCCGATGCGGAAAACACAGCGCTTGCAGACGACCCGTCCACGTGGACAAACGCATCTACAATGCTTCAGGTCTTCTATCCTAAGGGTTCGATCAACCCCGCGAGAAGACCACAAGGCGGCTCCCAGTTCTACGCTGCACCCCTTGACTTCCGGAATGCGCGCAGTGTCACGTTTGCGTACAGTGTCTTCTTCCCAAGCGATTTCGATTGGGTCAAGGGTGGCAAACTCCCGGGGCTCTACGGCGGACGTACGGGATGTTCTGGCGGAGACGCCGCAGACGACTGCTTCAGTACCCGCCTGATGTGGCGCACAGGGGGTGCAGGCGAACTCTATCTCGTACGCCAGCAACCTTTCTTTCCTGGGCTGCGCTAGAGCTCACACTCTCACATCCAGTACGCGCCGAAGGACCGACAGACGCCTTCCTTATGCAATACACCGCCGCTGTCGGTATGCAAACAGGCTTACGGGCTCTCCATCGGTCGCGGATCGTTTCGATTTGCACTGGGATCGTGGACGCACCTCCGCCAAACAGTGGTCCTTAACACACCTGGATATCAGGACGGCGGATTCCTCCTTGAGGTCAACGGTAGGGTCGCGCTCGACCTCTCCGACGTATTTTATCGCGACGTACAAGAGTCCCCTCAGGACCCTGACTCTGGGCCCACACCCTCTGTACCTGATCCCACTGCACCGCCAGATGACGAGGACGGCCTGTTAGGGCCGTTATTAGGTGATTTGCTAGGAGGGCTCATTTTGGAGGATGACGGGACCCAAGTGCATGCGGCGGCGGCGGCGGCGGAAAAACGGTCGTCGAATGTTATCGATTCCGCTAGACCGCGCAACGTAGCCGATTCGCTGGCTCTAAAGAGGCCAGTCGAGCGTCGTTCTGACAGACACGCAGACGGTGTCCCACATGTCGCTCGCGAGGACGGTGAACCAATCGGGTTCAAGGGGATGTTCTTCAGGTACGGACTCTCCGTATTTATTACGCAGAGTGGCCAGGCTAAGTACTTTCACTCTTTGGGTCCTCAGCACCTTCTTTGGAGGACACGACAAGGAGTGGGCCACACCGAAGGACCAGTTTGTTTGGTTCAAGGGCTTTGAACTCCATATCAATGATCGGGAGTAGCATCTACCTGTTTGAATCTATTTCTTTCTGCTACCATTTATCGGTACCGGTTTCAATAAAGTGATAAACTACCCCTAACCAGAAATTAGGAGTCCTATAAGGTAGAGCGTAGCTAGTACATCACGAGGCATAGATGGTCGCCATGAAGTAAGCGAACAATGCGACGACGACAAACGAACCAAACCACAGCGTAGCTGGCACGGGCACCCGTCCCATCTCCGCTGCCTCCACCAGAGCGCTCTCCAGTTTTCGCCCCATGGCCTCCATCCCGAAATGCTCGCGCGCCCGCGCTCGAGCGCGATCTGCCAACGCAGACCTATCGGGTTGAGACAGCTCAGAGATCTCAAGAAGCGCCGCTGCCCAACTCGCAGCTTCCGGCGCTCGAAGCCATCCCGTTCGTGCGTGTGGCGGGTCGTCAATGACGCTCTCCGTGGGCCCACCGCTGTTGCACGCGAGGACCGGCAGTCCCGAAGACATAGCCTCGACCGGAACGATACCAAAGTGTTCATTCGCGGGCGTGTATAGTAATGCAAGCGTCGTAGCTGCAGACAGGAGAGCGGCACGTTGGGCAGTGGTAAAATTGAGCAGGAAGAGAACGTCTGGGTCTTTGTGCGCCATGTTGAAAGGGGGTATTGATGTCCTTGAAGAGGGGGGAGTAACGATGGTATAGGATAGGGACGCAGCTTTCGTGCGATCGATGAGCGAGACGAGGGTCATCATGTTTTCTTCGACTCGGGGGTCATAGCCACCACCAATGATAAGGCGTAAGTTCTGTAGCGAGTTTCGGGTCTCTACTTTCGAAAGTTGTTGTTTGAAAAGCGCGAAGGCGTCGATTGCGAGCGCGACGTTCTTCTTTTTCTCGAAGCGGTTGAATGATAGAACGGTCGGACGGTGTCTGATGACAGTATAAGGCACGGAAAGCGTGAAAGAACAAGAAAACGCACGATGAGACCATAACGATGTCTGGGTCCCCACTGTCACCCGTCGGCTCGTACGAGAGGAGGTTGATACCTGGATGTACGACACGTGGTTCCTGTGAGATGCTGGGGAAATAAGCCTTGAACACCCGGGAAGTGAAGCTTGAATTGGCAAGAATGATATCCGCATTTCCTACACTCCTTCAGTGCGACTTCTTACGAACCGAGGACGTCGAGACCCACGAATAGTGATCTCCTCTAGCCAATCCATGGGAACGCGATACGCTCGCTTGAGAAGACTGCCACGTCTTGTCATATTTCCCTCTACGAACTCGCCGTTTGCTAGTAGCTTATCTGGGAAGTGACAGTAGAATACGACACGCTTGTGAGCAAGAAGACGAAGAGCCGGGATGCAAGTGGACAATTGGTCCACAAAATATACAGTCGTAATTAGACGCGCTGGAGCGTAGCAGGTGATAGGTTAGATGAAGCTGACGAATATGGGCAAGGAGGATGTGAAACTTCCCCCTGATGTTGTGCGGAAACGGGGGGCGAACGCAATGTACGGTCAGGGTTCCTATGCGAATGTCAGGTTCCCACTGTAGTAGTTTCCGTGTTGTGACCTACCGTCTCGCGTCTCGTCAAAACAATGAGCGGCGTCATGATGGGACGTATATATGTCAACCGTATGGCCTAGCTTCTGAAGACCGACAGCAGCATCGACAACAAGACGTTCTGCACCGCCTGAAAAGATAGTTAGGGTTAGACTAGAAAACCACCAGGTATATGCGCCTTGTACCTATTCCCAAGTCTGGATGAATGAAGGCTATCCGCAAAGGTGCCATTCCAATGCCTTCTATGTCGTCAAGTCGGCGTGCCGGCGGTTCTGGGTCTTCGAAACTGTGCAACAGCACAGCACAGTGCGCAATGAATTCGAATTCAGTGCCTTGGAGATCCTAATTTCTGGTTAGGGGCAGGCAGCCTTGCTTACACGTGACCATCATTGCATAAGTTACACCAACGTGATCACGCGATCACGGTTTTTACGACTGGAGTATCTTCGCACTGATATTATACACTTTTTACACTGAATGTTTCAATTCTGCATCCTGTCGTATTTAATTTCTCCATATGGTAAGCAGAAACTATGATCGTAGTCTTTGTCCAGGCAATTTTGGAGCCATTCGAACGAACATCCAACATCAAAGATAGCTCTGTGTACCAGCTACAGTGCCACCCACAAACAACCACAGATCATGCGCCATAATGGACAAAATTCACCCATCGCTCTAGACTAATCCGCCTCTTTTTCCGTAGTTTCCTCACGGCGTCCCGGAGTGCCTTGGCAGACCTCTCGCAATACGGCGCCGCGCGCTCTCTCCCTGAAAACACTGACTTGTAGAAGTGTTTAGCCAAGTCCCGCCCGTCTTCATCGACCATCGCCCACATCGTCCCGACCACGCTCCGGAACCCGCAGTACTGCACCGCCGCAGCAAGATGGAGCACTTCGTCAGCGATGCTTTCCTCGGTCAGCTCGGCCGTGTGACAGGCCGAGAGGAACGCGAATTCGGCGGTCGGAAGATGGGAGCGCACGATCTCAAGGAGGGTGAGACGCTCGTCTCCGTGGAGCTCGAAGGCGGCGTCGAACGGTTTCCTAGACTCTAGCGTACCATGACACGCAAAGTGGACAAATCGATGGTTCTGGAGGCGGTCGACCACCGCACCAGCCGTCGCATCTTCCGAGATGAGACTAGTCACCCGCACATTGAGCGCTTGTATTATTTCAATCTCTCCCCCAACTTCTGGAAGGGATGGATCGGGTTGTGCTACGAGAAGTAACGAAGGTCGACCAAGTGACCGTGAAGCAGGGTTGCTTTCGAGAGACTGGACAAGTGCGGAGAGTGATGGGGTATATGAAGTGATGTAGAGATCCATGAAATATCGCTTATCGCTGTTACCATCATCGGATGGAATCGGACCCATAGCGTGGAGAGGAAGGGAAAAAAAGGCGGAAGTGGGACACCACCAGATTCGCGACTGTTCTGGTATGTTTAACTCCTGGAGTCTGTCGATTACTGGTTTTCCAACTAGCTTGTAGAGATCCGCGAGAACGAACGCCAGAGCGAGGTCGTATTGTACGGAATCGAGACCATGCTTGTTACGTGCGCCCAGTAGTTTATCCCTCAACCCGTTCGCACGATCGTAGAAGTCATCGGGAGTGGCGATAAGAGATGGGGGAGAGCAGTGAAGGAGGATGACGACGTCTGAACGCCACTTGCTATGATTGATGACGATGACGGGACCCCTCGAGGCTGCCGAACAGAGAGCATCAAACGGGAGTGCCTCCAAGAAATCCCCGAAACCAGGTAGGGCCTGGATCTGTGAAATGAGTGTATCGCGCTTCTCCAAAAGCCTCCGATATTTCACGACAAGAAGACCAAATGAGTCCATCCCTTCAGGGGGCTCGACTCCAGCTTCATCGGTGCTCGCGTCCCCGCCAGGCGCGATAGACATCGTCAGCTTCTCGAGATCTCTATTGACCGCCGCAAATTCCTCGGCTAGTGGTGAGTCTGACGCAATGAAGGTACGGAAACCCCGCATCTCGGACCAGATTGAGGCTCGTCCTCGTTCGAGAGTTTCAATGGCTTGCTTGACACGTCCTGTGTCGATCAGATACGACGCGTAATCCAGCGTCACCTTTTCACAGCTCTCTCTCATCGAAACGAGCCGGGCGTGCTGGATTTGCAAAGTTGGGGCAAAGACTAGAGAACTTTGCATCAGGGACATGGCGTTCTCATACGCAGTTGCGACAGATGGGTGACCGAAACGTCGCGCAACCCCTGCCCACAAGCACGAATACTGAAATCGGTCAGGTAAGCTGGCGTGTGTACTGTTAGCAATCATGGGGAACAGCTGGGTGTTAATTTCATCCAAGTCTTCATTGCGATGGAGCAGCCGCCAGCGGGCGACTAGAGAAGGAAATGAGCAATTGGGTTACTTGGTACTGGGCCCTCCGTGCGCTTGGAATTTTGAGAACATCGCGGCGCAAAGTTATTGCCTCGTTGAGATACCCCACTGTTTTGGTGCGCTGGAATGCACAGAAGAGGACCTCACCGAATAGGACAGCATGTGAATATCCAAACGGATTACTAGATTGGAGAGAATCATATATCACTCGCGAAGTTTCAACGGCATTGTCGATGTCCATTATTTGGTCGTTATGCATAGCGAAGGCGATCTCTTTAAGGTGTTGCCGGTGCATATTATCGGCCTCTCTAGCTGGAAAGTCAGGAAAAAGAGCAGCAGACCATTCGGTTAAATCCACCCCTATGCACGGGAGCGATAAAGGGTTGACAACTTCTTCTGGACCACGGGAGCGCATTTCTTCAAGGCCCGGTGAGATGCCAAAGTAATCGAAGCGCCGCTGTGCATTTCCCCACAGGGTCTCGTTGAGAAAAGTGAGGAGCGGGTCTCCAAGAGCAGCAGAGCCGAGAAAGCGACGAAAATGGTATATTGCCTCCTCCAAGTACTCCGGGTTCTTATAAACGACCGATCGGAAGTTCGTGAGCATTGTGAGTAGCGGTGTGGCCAAGGCGTGTAGTGAATCTAGATGATCTGCGGTTGCATGAGAGGATATGGTTTGTTCAAAGGCGGCTATTGCCTCATCGCAATCTTCATTCGAATAGGTCATGACGAAGCGCATAAAAAGACACATCGCAAGAAGATAGGAGGCCTCCTGCAAGCCAGGGTCGGCGCGCGGCCTGCCTCAAGCATTCGATGGCACAATTGAGGGGTTGTTTTTCTGTACGGAGGCCAATCAGAGCAGCACCTGCCAAAGCCTCAATGGCGCTCGTGGAGTGAGCGGCCGAGCTCTCGGACGCAAGGAGTCCGTGGCATAGGGTCGTCATCTCCTCAACGTCTCGCACTACGTTACCAGACCCCAACACTATCTGAATTCCCAACGCCTGCACAAGCCATGTCGTAACTTGATCGGGTGAGATATTGAATGCTACGAGGGGCTGGTCCCGGAGGTAGCGGAAGTATTCGGCAGAGTATTTGGCGTCTTCGGGCTGCTTGAACGCCTGGGAGCGATGAAGAAGGGCGAACGCAAGATGGAGGAAATTCTGAAGGATGTTTAAACTCGGTCCTTCTCCGGGTTGTTGTGAGAGGAATATCGCTTTCGTATAATAAAATATAGATTTGTCCAGGTCCTCTTTCCGACCTGATACTTTGCAACGCACGAAATGCACTATGGCCAGAGTTTGGATACAGGTACGGTGCCGAGGATGCGACCGAGGAAACAATGAAAGGGATAACTGAAGAATGGCGATGGTATCATCGATCTCGTGGAGGGGGGCTGTTAACGAAGCGAAAATTACCGTAAGGACGAATGTTGAAAGGGGGCCCAGGCTCGGGACTTACGTTCAAGTTCGGGTTGTGTGGTGTCCATGATACAAACGTCGGCTCTTGGGAATTATTGGGAAAGAGAAGTCGTGATAGTGGTCTCAGGGTGTCCCCCGCAGCACCGATTGAAAGCATGCTGGACAGTGTCGATACTCACGCCTTCAACATGTGTAGGCACATTTTGCCACGGCGAGGCAGTCGGATGCATAACACGACCATCTGGCAGGTCGACCAAAAGTATACTTGTCCCTAGCAGCCCAGAAGTGGCAGTTCATGAACTGGTGTTACTTTCCGCTAAGAGTCGCGCATCCTGCAAACGTGAAGAGCATTCATCACCACGGTACTCAAGACACACTCATCATCGTCGCAACTCTTACAATAATAAGTCACATCCACGGACTTGCCTTTATCTTCTGCGGGACATACAAGTCCAAGAGTTCGGTACTATTGGTCCAACTCGAGGTTCCGGAGCCCCAAAGTGCACCGCTTGGTGTCTCGAGTGCATGGACGCACGCAATCGTGCATACGACTATTATATGGCTAAATTGTCCTATGTACAAACCAACGTGCACTACTCCACGGCCCTTGCCCCCTGCTCTTTTCTTTCTTAGCAAACCAGGAAACGGTACAGGCCAGGCAACGGAGCGAAATGTTAGCAGAGAGAGCCCAGAAGAGAGGGACGAAGCAATATGGCGCGCGTCTAGCTACATTATATTATTCGGTCTTGGCACTTTTACCCTTCTTAACCCCCTTATCGTCCCCTGCCAGCCACAACGTCGCAAACAACAAAAAGCCAACGCTGGTGCTGATCGCTCCGGTGTAGTAAGGCCACGCTGCGCTCAAGAAACGTGGGTAGCCATCGTGACGCGGTGGGACGACTGGCACCGTCATGCTCGCCTGGAGAGACGTCCATCCGCGACGGCGGTAGTCGAGCACGAACTTGAACACGCCGTGGCGGTCGGGGACGCGGAACGAGGCGCTGTACAAGCCGGGCTCGCCCGAGACGGGGACGAGCGCGGTGCGGATGTGCGGGTCGAGCATCGTGAACTCGAGCTGGACGTCATGCAGTCCGGAGTAAGGTTCCCATCCGCTCTCGGGATCATACCGGGAGATGTGAGCCTCAAACACCTGTGGATGACGGACGGGTTAGCAGCGTTATTGCAATCTAGGTTTGGTCCACGCACGATATTTTCGTTGATGGTGTAGTGCTCGCGTGGCTCAGTCTCATTCAAGAGGTGATGTGTTGTGCTGTCGATGCGGAGCACAAGGTTCTCCTGGAACGTCCAGGCTGCTATATCACGCGCGAACTGCGCGTTTCCAGACTTGTCGCCTCTGCAAAGAAGTCAGGTTTAGGGGAGCTGCGGAGAGGAACCGGTTTCACGCACGATGGAAGCGGCTTGTTCGCATAGTCATCGGAAAATAGCTCGATGCCGCCAACCCAGGTAATACGTGCGCTATCACGGGTCTGGAAACCAGTCACGATACCCAAATTACTACCCGCCCAGAGGCCTTCTCCGCCACGCTCGGCATAATCGAACACAACGTCAGCACCTGAGTCCGAGTCGGTATCGGAGGCGAAGCTCTCGGATGGTGCGCGAAGGATAGGAACAAGCAGGGGATTGTTGCCATGCGCGAAGGGAATACCAGGAGAACCATACAGGAGGCGTGTTGGGAGTCAAGAAGGGATGCGCTGGAGGTACAGAGACCGGGATGACGCCTGGCGGCGTATCCCGCGCGGGGAAATGGGAAATGAGAGGGGTTCCAGGAGGTGGGAGGATCAGGGAGAACTCTGAGGCGAGGGTAAAGATGGGGGTTTGCTTCTCGGAGAGAGCGACAATGAGGTTCGTGCCCGCGTTGAGGGCAGCGACGAGGGACTGAGGGGTGACATCCTGGGCAAAAGCTGGAAGAGTTCAAAAAGCGGGTGATTCGACGCGAAAAAAATCTCACATTTTGTGTCTGGAGCAAAGAGAATTATATGATTAAAGCCAGGGATGTCATCTTCAATGATACGTGGTGTCTCGGTCTTGGGGGCACGGAAAGTCAGGTCATAACCTCGTTCTGAAAACTAGTGAGTGGTACTGGTATTATCCTTCGAGTTATTCAGAGCTTACTTTCAAGATTGTCAAAGAAGATGGTGAAGTTGTCGCGGTTCAAGTCAGGCTGAAGCAAGACCAGTACCGAGTTACCAGTACTTGACCCTGCCCGTACGGCAGAAAAAAGACTGAATAGAGAGAGGCAGACTGCGCCAAGAGACGACAACATACTCGTGTATGTAGTCTCCGACGAATGTGGTGAAGATGAGGATGAAGGCGAAGGCTGAGCCTGTTGACAACTCACTTTTGCTGCCCACGCGACACGTATCTAATTTTGCTAATTTTAGCCTTCACCGAGACCCCCCCCCCCACTCGCTTCACTGTACTGCTTCACACAAAAAATAAAATAAGATAAGGGTTCGTAAATTTCGAGATAGCACGTCTCCGTCAAATGTTTACTAAATATTGTTCAGAAAGACGGAAAAAACGACGATGTAGTGTCTACGTGTTATTCTTCGCGGACCGGTTCGGGCCGCACACCGAACCCGAGCTTAAGTCCGGGCAGCCCGGACTTTGGTCTCGACACTCGGTTGTTTGAGTCCTCAAGTCTCCGAGCACCACCACCACCACCACCCACTACTCCCACCCCTCCCAAAATGTCACCCTCTGATGAGCTTGCGTATCTCAAGTCTCTCGTTGGCCAGCTCACAGACAAGATCAAGGAGCTCGAGGGAAAGGCGACAGCAAAGAAGCCGACGCCAGCGCAACAACTCCGCACCATCCTCGTCGGGCCCCCAGGCGCAGGTGCGCGTTCCTTCTTTCCTCTTGGCTTTGTCTAACTTCAGTTGGCTGACGCCTGCGACGACGCGCCCTGAGCAGGCAAGGGCACACAAGCGCCGCGAATACGCGACGAATTCTGTGTGTGTCACCTCGCGACGGGTGACATGCTGCGCGAGCAGGTGTCGAAGAAGACGCAGCTCGGTGTTGAGGCCAAGAAGATCATGGATGCCGGTGGGCTCGTCTCGGACGACATCATGGTGGGCATGATTCGGGACCAGCTCGAGAACAACAAGCAGTGCAAGAACGGGTGCGTTACATCACACAGCGCGCGCGTCAAATTGCGGTTTCCACGCGCGATATGATATGTTGACACATAGTTTTATCTAGCTTTGTGCTCGACGGGTTCCCGCGCACGGTCCCGCAAGCCGAGAAACTCGACGCGATGCTCTCCTCGCGGAAAGAATCACTCGACTCGGTCGTCGAGTTGACCATCGCCGACCAGTTACTCATCTCGCGTATCACTGGCCGCCTCATCCACCCCGCCAGTGGGCGCACTTATCACAGGGAATTCAAGTACGTTTCACGCGTTTTTTTTTTCTTCCCCTTGAATTTCACACGTTTCCGTGTGTTTTTCTTCTTCCGTTACCTCCCGTCTTGTACTTTTCTCTACCCCGTCCCCGTGCTAACCTCCGCCTTTACCCCGCACAGCCCACCGAAGAAACCAATGACGGACGACGTCTCCGGAGAGCCGCTGATCCAGCGTTCTGACGACAACGTCGAGGCGCTTACGAAACGTCTTGGCGTCTTCCACGCGCAGACCACCCCCGTCGTCAGTTATTACAAAAAGAAAGGACTCTGGCACGGGATCGACGCCGCTCAATCACCACCGGTCGTATGGGATAATCTCCGCAAGGTGTTCGCGAAGCAGCCACCAAAGCAGCAGTGACGACGTTCTCCTCCCCCTATCTGCCATCCTTTAGACATAGTCTAGCACAGACCTCGGACGCGGACTAGACGGCCCCGTGAGGCGTTCTGTCCATAGATTATATCATATGACGAGGGTAGACATAGTCTGAAATCCAACCAAAAAAGAGAGAGTAAGATAATGTCCAACGGACAAAAGAGTGTTAATATTGGTATCCCCAAGTCACCGTGTCTCCCGAACCCAAATCCACACTATAGCAAGCACACTCGCGGCGAAACCGATGATAAACGCACATAACACGAGCACGTCGCGGTAATAATTATCCTCGTCAAATCCGAACAACTAACGTCGAGGGTTCAGTTTTACCTCGGCGGACAAAAACAAACAACAACAAGGACGCACGATATTCATGATGAGCGAAGCGGAGACATTCACGGGCACGCCCTGTAGGGTATCCTGTATCGAGAGTCCCGATTTGACCTCGTTGACCGAGAGCGCCTCGAGCGCATACTTGAGCGGGCACATCCACTGCAGCCACCGGAGCACCTGCGGGATCGAGTTGAGGTGGACGAAGAACCCCGCGAACGTCATTTGGTATAGCCCGCTTAGCGCGCTAAGTAGGAGCGCGAGACCGCCGTCGGATACAGCTGCCCCGAGGAGGAAATTCTGGCCGACGCACGCACGCATCAGGAGGGATTTTTGTTTGTCACAGGTGCGAGGAAAAAATCTTACAAATAAGGTCATCGTTATCGTGTATAGTACGAGGATGAGCAGGAATTTGAAGAAATTGGCTGCGTGTGGCGCGAGACCGGCCATCCAGTACGTTCTGGCGTTGCATACAGTATGCGTCGTCAGTGATAAACGCCTTCCTGGATCGGTCTGTTATGCTCACATGGTAGCAACGACGATAGTGGGAACGACGCGCAACGGCACGACGTCGAAGAGGAAGCGAACCAATAGCCACGCCGTTGGACTGAAAGACGCGCATGCGCGCACAAGTTGTCGTTAGGTCCCACTAGTACCGACGATATGTAGGGAACTATACGGACTTGTAATACGCATTCGAGCGTTCACGGACAAACAATGGGCGTGTCTCGAGTACATTGTACAGCGCACTTAGAGACGAGAACGCGATCAAGGAGCCCTGTTCGTGCGTCAGGTTATTATGGATGAGCCAGGCATAACAGAGTTTCACCGCAGACGCACCAGGAAGAAGAGACACCCTACGCGCGACTGGAAACCCGCGATGTTGTTGCCTGTTTGCCAGTACAGCCCTCCACAGAACACGCCAAGCAGCGCGGAGATGACAATATGCGCGAGGAAGAACGTCTTGTCCCTAAAAAAAAAAGAAAATAAAGGCTAAATCGCCGGCGCGCGCTTCGGAGAGTTTTTTTTCAAACGAACCGTCGTAGGACTTTCCACTCTCTCCCCGCGAGCACTTGCAGCTGCGTCAAGAACGCAGCCGCGTTCCTCGGCTGCGCGAGTTTCCGCAGCGCACTTCCGCGTTCGTGTTGGTTCGCAGTAGCGTCGGTGATGGCGCCTGCCTCCTTGGTCGGAATCGGACTGTCTGGCTGCTGCGCGGGTGGAGGAGCATGTGCGAGGTCGAGGAGATGGTCTGCGACGTTGTACCCGGGGGTACAGGGCGAGCCCCGCTCCGCAAAGTACTCGGCCGGCGCAAGACCTCCTGGTCCTTCGTACAACGCACGCCCGCCGGCGAGCAGGACGATGCGGTCAAACGTTTGGTATATTTGCGAGTTGGGTTGGTGAATAGTGGCAATGACGGCGGTCGGGTTGTCTACGTCGTGCGCGACTGAGTGCAGGACCGCGGTGACTTTGGCGGCGGAGACAGAGTCCAAACCTAAAAAAGAAAGAAAGGCGTTGTTCAACATCAGCCAAGTGAAAAAGGACACAAACGCACCAGAAGTAGGTTCGTCGAGGATGAGGACGTCTGGGGTGGCAACGAGCTCAAGCCCAATGCTAACCCGTCGCATCTCTCCGCCACTTATTCCGCGGGCATGGGATGTTCGTCCCCCGATGCGCGCATCCCGCACGTGGGTGAGGCCTAGCTGCTCTAGCACATCTTCAACACGCTGGCGCTTCTCAGCGTCCGTGACGTATTCCGGCAAGCGTAGACGCGCAGCAAAGAGCAGCGCCTCGCTGACGGTGAGCATCGCTGGAAGAACGTCCTGTTGGGGCACAAATCCAATGCGAGGTGTCCGTGTCTCGCGCGACGGATCACCAGGGAATCGCACACTGCCGAACGTGTAACCCGTTTTGCTCTTGGTTGCCAAGATTTCAATAAGTGTTGTTTTTCCGGCACCTAGATAGAGAGCACTATTATGAACGGACACTTTTGCATCGAGAAGAAAGTACGCACCGCTAGGGCCCAGGATTCCCAACAATTGCCCTGGCTCCACACGACCACTGATTACATCCAGAATAATCTTATCGCCGTCTACGGTCTTCGTCCCCCCAAGTCGTAATGACGACCCGCTACCACCCCCCTGGGGCATGACGTACGATACGTCCGACCATTCCACCGCAAAACCTCCATGTCGCCCCCCTTTGCCTTCACCGAAATTGGCCGCATCAAGTCGTCGTTGCTTCCTTCGAGTCCACCATCCGATGAAGAGTCCAAACAGCGCCAGGGCGATGAGCGCACCGATGGCCGCAAGACCCCCGATGACCCCGCCACTGAGCGAATTTCCATTGCCACTCCCGTCGCTGGAGGTGCTGCTTGTAGTATCGATGACGCCCTGCCGAACGCATTCGCCAAAGTTACATCCAGTAAGCGATAGACCGGAGGTGCCGAATACGCTCTGCAGTAGGCTCTGCTGGAAACTGCATGATGCGGTCCCACTTGTGGAAAGTGGGTCGCACGCAATCGTTAGCTCCCCGTTGAGCCCATCGATAGTATTGGTCAGGTTCAGCCTCCCGCCACCGCAGAAAGCGGCGCCGGGACGACAGGTGCACTGGAGGCTGGAGCATGTCCAGGTCGCACCCTTCGAATCCGAGACGCTCTGCGAGCATCCGTTGGCAGCGCAGTAAAACTGCTCGACGCCGTCGTACCATAATTGCACATAGGCAGAACCCGAGGCGCCAAAGGAGGTAGAGTTAGGCTGAGGAGTTAGGGTGGTGTCCAGGGTGCGAAGAATCGTGAGAGTCGACGAGAGCGGAAATAGGTTTTGGATGGTGGGGTTCTAGGTATTATTAGTATAAAGAAGCCCCGAGGAGAGAAGGACGTGGATACTCACGATGACCGCACAACTCATCTCACCCGCGGCGAATACTTGTGGAGTGGTACTGCACGTGAGGGTCTTATTGAGACCGCTTTGCTCTGGGATAACGCTGCTGCTGGTGTTCCCGCCGGCGGCGACGAACGAGCTCTGGCATACTGTGGGAGCTTGGCACACATTGCAGCCCGTACCCGTCCATCCATCAGGGCAAGCGCATGCCGACGCAGAAACGTTGCCAAATGATGTTGCGGACGCGCCAGAGACAAGCGATCGTTGCGTGCCCTGGAATATGTTACCCCCCGCAAGCAGGAGCCGAACACGTTGCGCCACCAAACCCTGGGGGACACGCGCAAGTAGAAGAGCTGATAGGCACACCGTAGTTCTCGCAAGTGACTTGGGCGCGAGCAGAGGCTGCCAAAGCAAGCCAGACAATGGCCCAAGGGATTCCTGCCATATTTTGAACAGGACCCTAACGTTGCAGAGTGGGGAAAGTCGCGATGGGGCTAAAGGAATGACACTAACAGGTTCAATTTACCATCGACAGGGTTGATAGGTTAACCCCATATAGCTTGCGGAAAGAGCCGTCCAATACTAGTAACCGCGGCCCGGATGTTGCGGAGGTAAAAGTCAAATACACTCCGAGTCCAACTTCTGATCTTCAACTACTACCGAGACCTCCGAGACCTTTTTCGAGAATCTATGGTAGAACTTATCGGCACCTTTTCAGAATGATGCATCCTTATCGACTGATTACATCTGCACATGCTGCTTGAATCCTCGTTTCACTCCAGAATGACGCATGTAGGTATTTCAGTTCTAACAAATGGGGAGTGGTAGTCTACAGTGTGGCGCGCGGCCGATCAGAACGTCCTCGATGAACCCCACGGCCCACACGTCCTTGGCGGGTGGTAATTTCACGACTGGATAAATAACCATGCCAACACTTGATAAATGACATGACACCTCGTGGAACGCAAGAAGTAGTTGGGTTACTAGTTTGCTTTGTACCCCCGTTCCATTGCAGTATTTGAGCATGCTACACTAACCTCTTTGCTCCAAGCTCAGAGGCTCGGCAAAATCCGGGGGTGACTGGCAAGGGCTGGGACACGAAGCACACCCCTCGGTCGAAGAGATTAGATCTGTCGATGCTGATTTAGTTATCATCCACACGCCGTCCGTCATACGGACACCTATATATGGACTTCAGAATGCAAGACGTTGAGAAGTGCACGGTACTCACCAAGAGGAAGACTGTAATGGTCAAAGTGGTTGTTGCGTGGCAGATATGCACTCGTCCGACTCTCCGATCCGATGGGATCATCGGCGCGTGGGCGATGGGTGACGACCCCCACATGATGACTCATACACGTAAACGCCATGGTAGGGACGACATGTGCAGAGAACTCATCAACCACGTGGCGGCTACTGTCTGTTAGGAGAACTATTCCATCCGCTGACTCGCCATATCCTGAAAGTGGGCGGAGGAGAAACTTCACATGGAGACTATTACGCGGGAAATGGGGCCCTTGGGAAGAGAGCAGAAGTTGAGGATTCGGTTGATTGAGCGAAGAACCGAGGGGAGATTGTTTCTTCAAGTTGCTCTGCTCAAACAATGCCCAGTCAATAAGAAGCGCACACGCAGACGCGTCGAAGTATCACGGGAACATTTGTTATCAGAGACGATACACAATCGATTGTGTGAGTGCTGCCCTGTACCGCGCTCCCATAGATGCAAAGGCGTATAGGGGTTCGCGAGCGAGCACCGCGAGCCCCGTCAGAACCGGCACCATTGCAATGCCCGCCAGTGCCCGTCTCGCCTTACGCCCCGGCAGCTTCAAACCCCGGGCCCGTGTAGACCAGATCACTCCTACCCCATCTGCAGCGTGTAGAGCAACACCGAGGACAAGGATGGTATACAACACTGTGCTCCGGAGAGGCCAGCCACTGAGCGCCGCCTTGACGAATTCGTAGTCGAGCTCGGACGGGCTGAGGGACGAGATGGGCGGCGCTGGGTCCGCGGGTGCGAGGCGGTGGGTGATGAAATGCACGGGCAGGATGCAGAATGCGATGGCATATCCGGTCACGGAGAGCGCACTCGTGAGTGGGCGCGAAGTGCGCGGAGAGAAAAGACGCTTGAGGATCGCGCTAGAAGAGTGTATGAGCAGCGGCCCAAATAACAGGTACCGCTCTCCAAGCGTGGTTTGGTAGTACTCGCGCCCTAGCAGCTGGCCGTGGGTTTGACGAATACGGTAAGTATTCATTGGAAGAAGAACGGGGGAAGTGAAAACGGACCATGGTTTGGGACGAGAGCGCGGAGCCACCGAGGTTAGCTGCAGCGGGTGCGGCGAGGTGTACGAGAAGGAAAGTCGTGATAAGTGGTGCAGATCCATGAGTGAGAGCGGTCAGCACAGACGATACACGAGTGCGCCAAGGCGCGCCGGTGTTGGGCTTGTCTGAAGGATTGGACACCATTGAGACAGTGATGTCGGAACACTGTATGAAACAACTAGCGATGAAGTTTCAGATAAGAGTTGAGAAACCCCGCTGAGGAGCACCGTGACCGCGTACTCGAGTCCGACTTGAAGTTAAGTCTGGGTCTGTTGGGGGCGTTGGACTTGGGGACACGAATGTCTTGAAGCCGCGGCGGGCCGCACTTAACGGGTGTAGCGCTTGTTGTGAATACGATTAGTCAGCGGAATTCTGTGATGATCCCGTGACCCGTTTGTCTCGGAATACTTATAGTGACGTTCGAGATACGTTTCGAGATATTGAGTCTTGTACAAGTAGGACAGACGCGCAAGCGCAATCCTTGTAGTATAATAGTGTTAGAGGCGCGGGAAAGCACGACTAAGTATAAAATCAGTAAGGCAATATACAGAAAGTGAAGTAAAGTACTGACCTCAGTCTTCGGGAGAAAAGACTGAGGTGTTGCTACTGAGGCTAGGGAGTATATAAGTTGAAAATTTTTACCGCTAAGTCTATAGAGGTATAGCAGAGCTGCTGTACTCGACTTGGTCGTTTCCGACCCCAGCCAGCTCGGAGTCGCCCGACGCTTACTCGGCGTGTGTGGCTGATACGGAACTCCAACATGGTGGAGTACAGAAGGGCCCCGGGCGCGACCGCCCTTGTTGCAAATAGAGTGATCATGACGTCCTCAACGAACTGCACGGCGCTGTTAGCCCCCACTCTTGCTGGCACACATCCTCGGTGGATGGTGATATCACGAAGTAGATAAACAACAACTAGCTGGCGCCACTGGCACGCCAATACTTCAAGTCGATAAATGACACGACACCTCATGGAATGCACGTAGTAGTTGGGTTACTAGTTTTCTTTGCACCCCGAATTTTCCTTAATTTTGTCAGAAGTCACCCCCCTCCCCGTTGCAGTATTTGAGCATGCAACTGTACAGTAACCTCTTGCTTCAGGCTCAAAGATTCTGCAAAGTCCAGCGGTGGCTAGGACAAGGGCTGGGATACGAGGCACACGCTTCGAGTCTAAGATCTAAGAGCCCAGATCCGTCGATGCTGTCAAGCTGGTTTAGTTATGATACCAACACATAGACATCGGAATACGAGACGCTCAGAGTTCCACAGTACTCACCGAGAGGAGGGCTGTCATGGTCAAAGTGGTTGCGTGGCTGATGTGCACTCGGCAGACTCTTCGATCCAATGGGATCATCGGGGTGCTGGCAGCTTGAATGGGTGACGACCCCCACAAATGGTATCTTTACATCTTTACATGCAAACGCCATGGTAGGGGACGAAATGTGCGGATAACTCATCGACCATGTGTCGGTCTGCTATGCTAAGAGAGTTGGTCCAACCGCTGACTCACCAGTGGCCATATTCTTAGAGTGGGCCGAGGGAGGAGCCTCGCATAGAGAACTGTGAATTACGCGGGAAATGAGGCCTAACCCACACATATCCCCTCAGGGAGAGAGAGCAGAAGTTGGGGGCTCAGGAGAAGAACCGAGGGGATAGCGTTTTTTTCAAGTTGCTCTGCTCAAGCAGTGCTCAGTCAATAAGAAGCGCACACGCAGATGCGTTGAAGTACCACAGGAACATCCATTATCAGGGGCGATACACAATCGATTGTGTGAGCGCTGCCCTGTGTCGCGCTTCCAGAGATGCAAGGGCGTATAGGGGTTCGCGAGCGAACACCGCAAGCCCCGTCAGAACCGGCACCACTGCAACGCTCGCCGGCGTCTCGCCTTGCGTCCCGGCAGCTTCCGGCCCCAGGCCCATGTAGACCAGATAATCTCGACCCATCTGCAGCATGCAAGGCAACACCGAGGAAAAGGGCGGGATTCAGCACGGTGCACCGGCGAGGCCAGCCGCTGAGCGCCACCTTGACAAACTCGTAGTCGAGCTCGGACGGGCTGGGGGACGAGATGACAGGCGCTGGGTCTGGGGACACGAGGTGGTGCGTGACAAAATGCACAGGCAGAAAGAAGAATGCGGTGGCGTATCCGGTCACGGAGAGCGCGCCGGTGAGTGAGCGCGGAACACGTGGAGAGAAAAGACGCTTGATGATCGCGCTAGAAGAGTGTATGAACAGCGGCCCGAATAACAGGTACCGCTCTTCAAGCGTGGTTTGGTAGCACTGGCGCCCTAGCAGCTGGCCGTGGGTTTGAAGAATACGGTAAGTATGCATTGGAAGAAGAACGGGGGAGGAGAAAACGGACCATGGTTTGTGACGAGAGCGTGGAACCACCGAGTTTGCTGCAGCGGGTGCGGTGCGGTGAATGAGAAGTAAAGTTGTGGTAAATAGTGCAGATTCATGCATATATTCATGAACGAGAGCGGTCAGAACGGACGATCGTGCATCATGATACACGAGTGCGTCAGGCTGCGCCGGTGTTGGGCTTGTCTGCAGGATTGGACACCATTGAAAGACAGTGATGTCAGACCAGATCTGACCAATGTATGAATGTATGAAACACTCACACACTCACACAGGAAACAACTAACCAAATTAAATGACCAAATCGATGAAATTTCAGAGAAAAGTCGATCATCAGAAAAATGGAATGTTACTAGAGAGCACTAGCTGAGACTGGCAGCACTGGCAGCACTGAATTTTGGTGGGCGCTAGTCGCCCTTAGTAGTAACGACAGGTCAGGTCCATTTTACTGATGCATAGAACTCGCAAGGAGGGAGCACTGTGACTGCGTACTCGAGTCCGACTTGAAGTCGGGGTCCACGGATGACTTGAAGCAGGCCGAACTGACGGGCGTAGCACTGGTGCCACTGCCCTGAGACCGTGACTATGTTGCTCAAAACTTGAGCTCGAGTTCGAAGGACGCAGCTTCGCACACTACTCTTGCCGCTGTCCGTCCTTAATGTTGGGCGCAATGTGGCGCCCTGCTACCGCCCTACTATGACAGCTCCTGGATGTTACAGACAACGCCTCATAACTAAGAGTTCAGCAATATTCACCAAAACTGGAACAGACGCAGAACAGATAATCTCGGGGGGAGCGTTCCCGCCAACTTGCCGGGTATAATAAGCCATCTGCGGTCGTTCTACACCATCACCATGGTCGCCCACACAGTCCAGATGCTGCATCTTTGGACATTGTCCTGAGTCTCGTCAATCACCGCCGGTCGTCAGATGATCTCGCTAATAGGGACTTGGCCCTCTTCTGGTGACTCTCTCCGACCTTGGCGAGATGTTCTGTGTTGCAATACACGATGCCAAGGCCCCTACCGCACGCTTTCCTCAAACCTACCAATAATCTAGCTTGCTTCAACGTTTTATTTGGCCGCTCTTACATAGGTTCCCGGACAGTGCTTGAAATAATATAAAAGCTCAAAGAGACGAAGGGTACACCCTTATGCCAACCACTAGCCAACGCACATTCTCGAATTACAGCCTCACCATGAGGCTCACTTTCACCCTCATCTCTCTTGCGACACTCCTTTCCGTCGCATCTGCGGATACTGTTCGCTACAACACTTTTTACGACAACCCCTCGACTTCGCTGAACAGCGTTGCGTGCTCCAACGGTGACAACGGTCTGATCACCAAGGGATACACCACCTTCGGTTCACTGCCCTCGTTCCCCGCCATTGGTGGTGTCAGCGCTGTCAAGGGCTGGAACTCTCCACAGTGTGGATCGTGCTGGAAGTTAACGTACAATGGGAAATCGATCTACGTCACCGCCATCGACACGATCTTCGACGGCTTCTCCATCTCACTTGGAGCCATGAACGAGCTTACGAATGGGAGAGCACGGGAACTTGATGTCGTCGATGCTAAGGCCACGCAAGTTGACAGGTGGCACTGTGGGCTGTGAAGCTTTCAGAGGTATGTGACCATTACAGTCAGCTTTAGTCTCCATCCGACTTTATTGTTTGCAGCCCGTGTCTGTTTGGATCGTGATCTTTTCCGAATTATGTAGTCAGTTGCGTATGGAGAAACAGGAGTGCTAGTGTTTAGTGCTTGTCGAATGTATTGCTGTGTTGCGGCGAGAATTCCGTGAGCGTAAGCAAATCAAATACCTCAGTCATAAGAATTACCGAAGGCGGTACTCCTCTATGTTAGGCCATTTACACCTCCCCTGGATAGCTCGAGACGCGGGGCACTTCGGTGCCATTTCGACACGTGGAAAACCCTTCTATAAAGCAGCCTGGATCTGGTCTCACCGCACCATCTTCCACTTCAGCCGAGCTTCAGTAAGAAGCATGATGTTTCGGAATGTTTGGCTATAAATTTCGTAGTGCCCCCAGGAAGGCACCTAACGATGATCCCGAGATCAGGACAGGGTTAGATCCGAATCCGTGCCCTCGTTTCGCTGGACCACACCTTTCTTCGACGCATTCACGATTTGAGCCTTGGCGTTAAGGTGGGCGTGATAACGTTGTTCCTCTTTTTGTTAGATGTCGCCCCCTGTGGTGTGAAAAGACATAGTTATGGGCAGCGCAGGCATCGTTCGGTGACGAGCATTAGTAGTAGTGATACGTTTGACAGAACATTCAATACTGAACGACGTTGTAGCTAATGTATTATGTCCGTAAGTATTTGGTTATGGCTTCCACGAAAAGTCCATAGTAAAAACATCGTCACAAAGAGGTGCTGAGTCTCCTGATAAATCGGATTGGAGCGTGAGGCTTAGTGTAAGTCAACCGCGTACCTCGGCAAGGCTCACAGCCCACAAAGACCCTTGTCAACCTGCGTGGCCTGAGCCATCAATGACCCCCAAATTCCTTTGCTCGTCCATTCGTCAGCGTGTCCATGGCTTCAAGTGAGAGGTTGAAGCCGTCCCCGGCGTGATCGACGGCGATGACGTTGATCGACTGGCCCCCGAATGATATCTTCCAACACGACCCACACGCTGTAGAGTTCCAACCCCCGATGGCTTGGGCAGCACCGATGTTGGGGAATGAGGGGAGTGAACCGAAAGTAGTGAATCCCTTCGTGAGCAGGCCGTTTACAACCGTCTGAGCAAGCGACGGTGGAGAGCGAGGCTTGGGAATTGTCGTACGCAGTGTCGTAGCGAACGTTGACGGCCGATGCGACAGAAAAGAGTGCCACAAGAGGAATAATTGTTGAAATGAGCTTCATGATGATAATATGATCAGAGAATGCGTGTCGGTTCTGTTGGATGAGGAAAATGCTCGCTTCGTCTTGGAGCTTTTATCCTTTCAGCACTCGGCGAGGAGCATGTGCAAGAGCGGCTAAGAGAGACCTTGAAACGTGTGCGGAATTTGCGGGTCTCCCAAAATTGCATGGTAGGGTGGTCTTGCACAATGTGGGGCTTACCAAGACTAAACCACAAATGAGTTTGGTGTGTCAGGCGGCAGCACAGCAACACCAGAAGAAGGCCAGATCCTCATCAGCGGAATCATGTGCAGGCCGCTCATTGGCGGGTCTTGGGACGATGTCCAAGGATGCAGCGTCGGGGCCATGTGGGTAATGTATGCTATGACTAGGTCGGTGACGTTAAAGCGCCTCCACGACGGGAGGTTGTGCCCGCGAGGATCACGAGTTTGCATCCGTCTAGATCACGGGGAAAGAAGCCCTGCGGCATCGGTCTTGATTGAATAGTACCCGTCTCCTTCAAGAACACCTCGGTTAGCGAGGTCGTGGTCCGTGGTAGCTAGGTGTTTTTGAAGGCGTACAGTACTAGGTTGTCGCATTTCAGTAACTATTAACGGTCGTGCATTAGGAAAGAGTGCAGAAGAATGCAGACGAAGAGCTAAGTTATGCTGGCCAACGGTCGTTATGCTGGTTAACGGTCGGCCCGTTGCATCGGTCCGACTATTTCAAATCTGTGGCTATGAGCTTGTAGTCGGGAAAATCGGGGCGCCCGTGACAGTTCCAAGGATGGGTCTTCCTGTGGTGACTACAACTCCCTTTGTTCCACGCCCCCATTGAATAAAACATGGGAAAAACTATGTCGCGTGCCTGTTACCTCGGCATAGATCGTGGATGTTTTGATAAAAGTCAGGAAAGATGTGGCCGCGCTGACGAACAGCCAAGCGAGTAGCGCGAATTCGAATCATGTTCGATTGGCCTTGTGCAAATGCCGAGAGAATTGTTAGGAGGCCTTCTGGGTACAGTACAATGTGAAGCCCAACAGAGTGAGGGCATTTCGAGAACTCAAGGATGCCGTGCGAAGATCAGGTCTCGTTTATAGAAATACACCACGTGCTGATAAGGCACAGAAGTTGTCCCATGGTCTCGGGCTGACAGGGGACGCGTAAATGACATGACAGAGATGCGTCTCGTCACGATTGAGGCATTTTTTATGCTCAGATATCCTACCAGCGTAACAGATTTCTCGTTCATACGACATAGAAATAAATTTCGACAAGCATCCAAAATATTCAACACTAGCAAAAGCTGTCTGCCGTACACAACTGACCTACATTTCCCTTGATGTTTCCAAGAGGAATCCACGGTCCAAGCTTGAGGTCCAAACCCCGGTCACGAAAGGCACAAATCTTCCAAAAAAAATCGGATAGAACCTGAGAATAAGTGTAACGGTCACATACCTGTGAAAGGCTCACAGCTTGCAGTAACTCTGCGTCAAGTTGCGTGGGCCTGAGCATTGGCGATGTCAAGGTGCCGTTGCTCTCCCCATTATGTAAGGGTTGTCATAGCCTTACGGAGTGATGATGTCGAAGGCCGTCTCCAACCCTTCGTATGGCGGGGTGACACATGGATCACAGTTACCTCTATTCTTTAGCTCCCGGCACGACCAGCACAGTGGAGAGTTCCACGCCCCTACGGGTTTGGCAGCACCAATATCTGGGAACGAGGGCAATGAACCGAAAGTAGGGAATCTCTTGGTGATCGTGCCGTTTCTACCGTTGGAGCATGCAATGTTGTTTAACGAAGTTTGGGGATTGTCATAAAAAGTGTTAAAGCGAACATTGTCAACAGATGCGACTGAAAAGGGTGCCACTAGAGAGATGATGGTAGAAATGAGCTTCATGGCGACGATGTGGTGCGTTTGCTGATAGGTTGGTAATGAGAACTCTCCCTTCACCTTTGAGTTTTTATACTTCAAAGACTCGGGCGAGGACCTTCGCAAGAGTGGCCAAATAAGTCCCGAGAATATGCTAGAGAACCGGTAGGTCTGTGGAAAGCGTGTGGCAGGTGCCACTTACATATTGCGGTGTAGCTCGTCAAGAGTCATGCGGTAGTACCCACTAGTGAGACCATGTGA
>WTXK01000078.1:0-158495 GCA_025769895.1 Lactarius psammicola | reverse complement strand
GATGCGGATGATCTATAGCCTGTTGTGATAGGGATGCATAATTGATTGCTATTTCTCGAAATAAAAGCGTTTTGGTTCTTGAACCAGTCGAAAGCTTGGGTGGTGCCGCCTAATCCGTTCGCTTAAAGAGTTCTATGCCGCCGTACTGTATTGAGTCCATGAGTCCTCACATCACATCATACAGTGCCCAATCGGTCTTTCAACGGAAAAAAAAAACTGAAAGAAAAAACCGAACTAAGACATAAAATTTGCACAAATGAGTCACTTGAACGATGAAACGAATGAAACACGCGGAACTTATTTGTCAAATTGCTGATGAAGAAAGCTTGTTCGTCTCCACCTCGGCATTTCATCATGTTTGGGGTTCCAACGCCTGTTCCGACGCCTCACAAGTCTGGGACAACACCTTGACGAGTGTGGGATCAGCCGGGATTGCCACAATAGGATTGAGCGATAACGCTGGCATGCGGCCACCGCGTGCGCCTCAGACGCTCGAATAACCGTACTACTCAGTCCCTCACACATTTTCCTATTGCACCGCACAAAACATCCTCATAGCTAGTATGGCCACTGCACAAGACGCGGAGCACACGCAAATTTCCTTGAATTCGTAAGTAGATGGCCTTTGACCGATGAAATTTTTGGTGATCACCCATTGCCCAGCCCGGGTCCCTCGGCATCGCAAAAACGCAGGAAGGTGCCTCAATCCCTTCTTTTGTCTACCAATGCCCAACTAAGATCCATCCTTTGACAGTGCTCGAATCGCCGAATCGCAGGGGAGCACATCCCCGTTACTGAGTGTCGAGGTGACTGGTATGTGCTTAAATCGTAACTCATTGAGGCCTTCTCAATCTCTTTGATAGTCCTCCGAGCGGAAAATGTGCCCCGTATCAAGAAGCGATTGGTTTGAAGAGGCAATTCTATGTCACTGTAGCCAATCTTGCGACAATGAGGAAGACGGAAAGCGTTCAGATTGACGGACAGATGGTGCGCTGGGAACCAGAGGCTCGGTGCCTTGTAGGACTTTCCTTTTCCCATCTTATTCTTCAGCTAAAAGTTCAGTTCAGTTCTACACAATGGTCTTCGCATATTATACTGTGTCTTTATGCGAAGCGGCTCGCACAACGTGATGACCTTGTCGGGACGCGTGAGATTCCGGTACCTGTCGCGTCCCAGAGTGGTCCGTCCTTATTTGGATTTCCCGTTGTTCAACTCACTGAACATCTCGCGCGTAGGCGTCCCATTCGTTCTCGCCCATGGCGACGGGACAGTTGGACAGTCGACACAGTCTATTACGCTCTACTTGACGATCACTGTGTCGGCGAATGTCCCCCCCTCCGATCTTCCCCAACAACCCCCCCGAAATGCCTGCCAAAGGAGATGGCACTCCCGCCGAAGAAACTACTAAGCCATCTATGGTCCCAGACTCCGGGGGACCCATTCAATCCTCCGCTCCCGAACCTATTTTACCTTCGCCAGGTCCCTTTTCCGTCGATGCTGGCACTCCTATGGCACATGCCAAGGAATCGCCCACGGGAAGGCCATGATCGCTCTTCGTCGCGCTGATGAAGCTAAGAAGCCAATTGACCAAAAGAAGACATGGAAAGAAGTTGTTAGTAGAATCCAGTGGATGATGGACACCGTTAGTCCAATTGCGGGAGTGCGTTGCGATACCCATTTTGCATCTCCTCGACTGAGCAAATTTTCGCTCTCAGCTCCACCCGTTTGCAAGGATGGCGTATGGCTTGGTTACAGCCATCCCCGAGGTGCATCTGTTTGCGTTATTTATCATCGGAAGGAATCACTTATGACATGTCCATTCTGGTGCCAGGCACTTCTAAAACAGTATGAGCGTGACGACAACGTCATCACTCTGCTTGAAGCCATGCACGACGCGTTTGATTTCGCGCACCACGAAGACACTTTGAGATCCATCAAGCCCGACTCCAAGCAGGCCGAAATCCTTACTCTCGTGCTACAGGACGTCTGTAATTGCGGTGACTTCATCCAGTCGTACGCAAAGAACCCACAATTCTGTATGTTGTGTTCGTCTTCTCCATTGCCCGGTGTAAACGTGTGGTTTTTAGGGAAGCGGACGTTGAAGAATGTGGGCGGAGGAGTTGCCCAAGAAATTGAGAGCTTGTCCGCCGCCCTTGTCGAGCATCGAAGGGCTTTCTCGGATCAAGCAACCATCACCACGGAGATAACTGCGTTCCAAATTCTGGACGGCGTAGGAATGCTTTCAGCCAAGGTGGACCGGATGTCCACTCAGCTCGAGTGGGTGTCGAGCCAAGTTGTAGACGACAGTACGTATTCCTGATGGCTTGTCGGTTTTATGGGTTGTCGATCTGATAATCGTCGTAGAACTAGATGCAAAAATCAACGATATCCCTTATGGGAAAGCCCCGCGGTTCGTACCTGAGAAAAGCTGTCTTCCGGGAACGCGCACAACCTTCCTGGACTTCATCGTCAATTGGGTGAACGATCCCACTTCCGAGCGTAGTCTCGTTCTTCTTGGGCAAGCAGGCACGGGAAAGTCATCGATTGCGAATGAGATCGCACGTCGCTTCGATAAAATGCACCGTCTTACGTCATCCTATATCTTCTTGCGGAAGGAGCAATCCGAAGGCGAAGCTTACCACCTCTTTACAACTCTTGCTCGCGATCTCTCCGACCGCTATCCATCGTTCAAAGCCGCTCTAGGAAGGGTCATTAAAGACAATTCCTCTCTTCGACTCCGTACCCGTGACTATCCCACGCTTTTTAAATCCCTCATCCTGGAACCGCTTAAGGGTCTGCACTTCGTCGGTCCTATTCTCGTTGTCATCGATGCCTTGGATGAGAGCGGAGATGTGACTGGTGAAAATGGGTTACACAAATTTCTTGCTCAAAACCTCCCTGGACTGCCGCCGAACTTCCGCGTGCTCATCACTTCGCGGCCGGAGGATGGCGTCGAGTCGGCCTTCGTTGGAGCACCATCAGTCAGCATTAAATACATGAACGATCTTGAGTTGGCTGCTAAAACGGACGATGATATTCTCGCCTTTCTTCTGAGGTTTCTCCCTCCAGTCGAATTCAAAACGTATGGCGCTGCTCTGGCAAAAAAGGCAGAGGGATTGTTTCAGTGGGCAGCGGTTGCATGCGGATTCATCCTTAAACCCCCGAGTTCCTTTGGTTTTAGCAAAAAGAAATGCATAGAGCACCTTTTGAGACCCTCCGCAGGTCACCATAGGCAAGACCCATTGGACGAGTTGTACAAAGAAGTCCTAGAAGGATATTATATACACCAAGAAGCGCGACTTCTATTCCGCTCTGTCGTGGGGCAGCTCATCACCGCATTTGAACCCCTCTCCATCCGTTCCCTGACTACCCTGCGACGTCACACCTCTAATGATGACGACGATTATGATTCGGTTGCGGAAATGCTCCGTTACCTCGGCTCATTGCTGACTAATGTCAATTCAGCTGATCCAGACCTTCTCATCGTCCCTCTCCATACATCATTCCGCGATTTTCTCACAAATAAAGAGAAGAGCGGCGATTTTTGTGTTAGCCTTCGGGATGCACACCGTCAGTTGGCCCATTCTTGTCTCGGTCTACTGCTCAAAGACCTCAAATTCAACATATGTGATCTCGAATCATCATATCTCGCTAACAAAGACGCTGAGGACCTTAACTCCCGCGTCAATAAACACATCTCACCTGCACTGTTGTATGCCTGTCGTTTCTGGGACGATCATTTGGAACATATTGGCTTCGAAACCGATCTGTTTGGAAAACTTCAAACTTTCTTCAAGAAGAAACTTCTCTTTTGGTTGGAGGTCCTCAGTTTGACAAGCGATGTGGGTCTTGCTTCGGCAGCGTGCTGGGCTCTGAACGTGTGGTTAGCCTCTGGTCAAGCTGGTCAAGGTGTGAGTATAATTGTTGATTCAATGAGGTCGGCGAACAACTAATAGCTACGATCGCAACAGGTTTCTCAGAGAGGGCTAGAGGAATTCAGGTCGTTCGTCAGTGATGCCTCTGTGTTTGTACGGAATTTCGGGGGGGCCATAGCCAAGAGCGCTCCACATGCCTATCTTTCTGCCCTACCATTTGCGCCGACTGGCTCTGTTGTCTCCACCCATTATTCCAGCTCATTTCCTCGAACGTTACGCGTGGAACGTGGGCGATTGTCTCACTGGCCATCATTGGAGTTAATGATTTCAATATCTGGGGGCGCTGTCAGTTCCGTTGCATTCTCACCAGATGGCCAGCGCATCGTCTCAGGCTCTTCCGATCGAACAATTCGTGTGTGGAACGCCACGACGGGAGAGACAGAGGCTGGCCCGTTCACTGGACACACGTCTTCGGTCGCGTCTGTGGCATTCTCGCCAGATGGCCAGCGCATCGTCTCAGGCTCTTACGATCAAACAATTCGTGTGTGGAACGCCACGACGGGAGAGACAGAGGCTGGCCCGTTCACTGGACACACGTCTTCGGTCGAGTCTGTGGCATTCTCGCCAGATGGCCAGCGCATCGTCTCAGGCTCTTACGATCAAACAATTCGTGTGTGGAACGCCACGACGGGAGAGACAGAGGCTGGCCCGTTCACTGGACACATGTATACGGTCGCGTCTGTGGCATTCTCGCCAGATGGCCAGCGCATCGTCTCAGGCTCTTACGATCAAACAATTCGTGTGTGGAACGCCACGACGGGAGAGACAGAGGCTGGCCCGTTCACTGGACACACGGATTCGGTCGTGTCTGTGGCATTCTCGCCAGATGGCCAGCGCATCGTCTCAGGCTCTTACGATCAAACAATTCGTGTGTGGAACGCCACGACGGGAGAGACAGAGGCTGGCCCGTTCACTGGACACATGTATACGGTCGTGTCTGTGGCATTCTCGCCAGATGGCCAGCGCATCGTCTCAGGCTCTTCCGATCAAACAATTCGTGTGTGGAACGCCACGACGGGAGAGACAGAGGCTGGCCCGTTCACTGGACACAAGTCTTCGGTCTGGTCTGTGGCATTCTCGCCAGATGGCCAGCGCATCGTCTCAGGCTCTTTTGATCAAACAATTCGTGTGTGGAACGCCACGACGGGAGAGACAGAGGCTGGCCCGTTCACTGGACACATGTATACGGTCGTGTCTGTGGCATTCTCGCCAGATGGCCAGCGCATCGTCTCAGGCTCTTCCGATCAAACAATTCGTGTGTGGAACGCCACGACGGGAGAGACAGAGGCTGGCCCGTTCACTGGACACACGGATTCGGTCACGTCTGTGGCATTCTCGCCAGATGGCCAGCGCATCGTCTCAGGCTCTTACGATGAAACAATTCGTGTGTGGAACGCCACGACGGGAGAGACAGAGGCTGGCCCGTTCACTGGACACACGGATTCGGTCACGTCTGTGGCATTCTCGCCAGATGGCCAGCGCATCGTCTCAGGCTCTTACGATGAAACAATTCGTGTGTGGAACGCCACGACGGGAGAGACAGAGGCTGGCCCGTTCACTGGACACACGGATTCGGTCGTGTCTGTGGCATTCTCGCCAGATGGCCAGCGCATCGTCTCAGGCTCGAGAGATCGAACAATTCGTGTGTGGAACGCCACGACGGGAGAGACAGAGGCTGGCCCGTTCACTGGACACACGGATTCGGTCGTGTCTGTGGCATTCTCGCCAGATGGCCAGCGCATCATCTCAGGCTCTGACGATCGAACAATTCGTGTGTGGAACGCCACGACAGGAGAGACAGAGGCTGGCCCGTTCACTGGACATACGGATTCGGTCGCGTCTGTGGCATTCTCGCCAGATGGCCAGCGCATTGTCTCATCAGGAGGTCTATCAATTCGCGTATCAAATTCTACGACAGGAAGCACGGAATCAACCAGTCACGTCGACTTCAATGACCACTCCGTGATCAACACCGAGGGATGGATATGTGGTAGTAATGGTGAACTCCTAATGTGGATCCCGCGAATACATAGGGTATGTCTTCACCGCCCAAGTAATATCTGGGTTGCTGGCGAATACGAAACCCGCATCGATCTTTCTACATTCGTGCATGGACCTAGTTGGGCGACTTGTATTGATACCTAGATAGAACCGCTGCAGAATTCGTAGTCTATTTAAGCGTTCTGAGGTGTGATGTAACACGCTAGATAAGAGCTCATTGGGGAAGTTTACATTGAAGACTATATCAGTTAGTTACTACCGTCAAGGTGTTGGTGTCTCAGATACTTGGGCATAATCTTACCAAGTAGGTAAGTCATTCTGTCCTATCGTGTGTCCTATCGAAGTTTAATTGCTGAGGTTCATCGATGCGTACAGCAGTGATAATATGGCAAACCAAACCGTGCAACTTACTGCTTTTGTACTTCGAAACGAGCCCCCACTCATTAATTGAGGTACTGGAGCTTGGACTGAAGGGGTAACCACAGTAAATAAAGGGAGATTTGGAACACTGTTCGAACTCAGGGACATGATCGGGTCGTTGTCCTCGTCAACATACGCAGAGTAAGTTACGCACAAGCTTCAACCAACAGACGGACAAGCTCGCTCGCTCGTATGATGATAAGCGAGCACTGGGAAAGAGGGGAGGGGGGAGAACTATGGATAATGTTAACGGTAGTTGAAATTAGGTCGCCCGACTCGCCATACAAACGAGTAGATTGGACGGGCCGACTTCTGAAATGTATACGAAAAAAGGAAAGGGAAAGAAGGTGGTAGTATATCACATGTTATATATCGTGGGGCGTGTTACTGCCTGAAAAAACAGGCAGAATAAAGGAAAGCAAAGCGGAAAGAGAGGGGCGAGAGGGGCAAGAGAGTGAGACACGAATCCTCCTGAACCAGCCGAAACAAATAAAATCCGTTGCGTGTCCCGCGCGCAGGGGGTGAATTATTGTTCTAGATTTACATACCCAAACGGTACTAAGGTACTCATTTATTACTCTTAACCTTTCCCAAAGCTTTCCGTATCCCCACAAAAATAAGCTACCCTCTGTGAGTGAGCACAACCACGCGAATAACGAAGCGCACTCTCGATCACGAAGAAGGGTTTGCGCTCCAGACTCTCATAGCCCTCGTATGGCAGTAGGTCCGGGTGATTGAAGCACGTGTGACTGCGTTGGAGGCCGTTTGCGTCCCCGCTCTTCCAGACCGTGAAGCGGCACGGGCGGTCGCCGCCCTGGATGCGCTTGTGGCCATTGACAGGCACGCGCTAGGTGCCTGTGGTCAATTGGAGCAGGCGCGCCTTGCGCTCCGCAGACCATGAGCGGAGGCACGCCAAGAACCACTCAATCACCCGGTCCGTCTTGTCATACTCGTGGTAGTCGGTGAACCTCATCTAGTGGCCCATAGCGATCTCTGACATCCCACCGATGAGCAACTCCAACTAGTGCTCATCGAACACGCAGGAGATCTAGTGGCAGCATGTCTCCGAGATCCTCCATGAATGCATGGAACTGCTCCGCGATCCGGCCCACAATACGGTGCACCACAATGAGATCGAAGTATTCTCTGTTTGTATCCGTCACGTCTTGCGCCGCCCCTCCCGATCTGAGCTCGACAACGGTGTACTTGCCGAAGCGGTCTTCGGCCGCGGAGAAGGGCCACATCGAGCACTACAATTATGTCGTCCTCCTTGTGACAAAGAGACATCAGCCAACAACACGACCATGACCATGACCACTGTGGCGAGGCAAAGACGCCAAGTGTACGAGTTCAGTGAAGTAGGTAGATTAGGTCAGCGACCCGTTTTGGTAGTGTCAGGCGGACACAAGGAATATACTATCAGCGAGATAGGCTCAGGGTGAGCGCGCGGGAATACACGAATAAGCTCAGCAGGAGCTCGGAGGGAAAGGGTGAGCAGGTTGCTATCTTTTCGAGTTGAGGACTGTGTCTCTATATACATGAACGTTCCGGTATCTAGATTATAGTAAGAGAGCCTCGAAGCTCATTAGACTGCCTCGAGGCTTGTCGTGTACGAAGCGATGTCGCGAACACGGGGCAAAGCGTTTGTGGTTGAGTTGCGGGTGTGGTGGGATTGGTGGTTTCGAGCGTATGACAAGGGTATCCCTTACACCACGAGCACGCACAGAATCCAGGTAAGGCCTTCTTCGAACAACTCATAGTAGACCGCTTCATGTCCACCTTCTTGTTGAGGACCGTTTTGTAGAAACCCGACATAAAGTATGCATCGAGGAACCGATCGTGGAATACGGCGAGGCCAAGGACGCGGTCAATGAACTTGAGGTAGTCGAAGTGCTCCGCGTTCCTGCCTGAGGCCTGGCTGATCTATACCATGTAACTATCGTACATTGTAGGAGAGGTGCCTTACAAGTACGCACTCGAGTCGAGCCATGTCTTGGGAGTACGGTGTAAGGACGCTGAAGGATCCAAGCGAGTTCGTAAGGTGGAGTGTATTCCACCACCAAGAAGGGGAGAGGTAAGGAGCCAAGGGCAAGGGAGCGAGACAGAGACCAAGACAAACGACAGAAGACGAGTGACGTCTGAGGCGGCGAGATGAGTGAGACGAGCAAGCTTTGGTTGTGAGTGCCCTCGTTTGGGCCAGACTCGAACCGGGATCACGCGAAAGGAGGGAGAAACAAGTAACGACACGGCGCTCTCTGTATTAAACCAGAAACCAGTTGGTTAAATACAAAGAACCTACCTAAACCTAAGGTAAGGTAAAGGAAAGTGTAGGAATGGGGAGGAGTCGAACAACGAGCGAGGCGCGAGGGCATTCGAGATGCAAAAACAGAACGGAAACAAGAAAAAATGGGAATGCACGGGACGTGGTGACATGAAAGATGGAGGTCCGAAGTAAGGGCGACAGCGTGTGCACTAAGTAGAAAGAGGTTAAGAAGACTCAGATAAAGGAACGAAGCCGCGCCAATGTCAAAGACAAAGCGGCGTGGCCAAAGTGATCAACGAGCAGGGCGACTTGACATGACAACAGGGGGAAAGATGAAGAGATTGGGTATCGAGTGGCGATGGGCAACGAATGGATGAGGCACGGGGACGTGCAGCCTGTGAACGGGTGGAGAGGGGACTCAGTATACATCCATTTGCAATGCGGGGTGAAGCGACAAGTGTGAGCAAATTAACGAGCGACGAGAGTGTGCGTGCGTGTGTGAGGTAAGAGAGAAGGGATGGGGGGAGAGCGATGTCGATCATGGAATAGCCCGAGGGAATATGAGGGCCGTTGGTGCGACGCCGCGAGAACTGAGTGCGAAATGGCAGCGAGGCCAATCCGATGGCGGTACTGAAATGGATGATTTCAAGCCCAACTCGTCTTGTACAGTATGAAGGAGGAAAGAGAGTGAGAGCATAGGAAGGGCGACAAAGACAAGATGCGTAAACGTCACGCCGGTGGTGATGCCAGTAGTATTGGTGTCCACTTTACCTTCGCGTTAACGGTTCCCGTCTGCGTTCCCGTCCGAGTCCACGTCCGGCGAGTCTTTATCTCCGTCTCCGTGTTTCCAGTCTCAAATTCTCTTTTCTCATCAATACTATCTACACTTCCCTTTGGGTCGACATCTGTTACTTCACTAAACTCGTAACACTTGGCGTCTTTGCATCGCCACAACATGCACACGCATGGCATAACTTCTCATGTCGTCCATTGAGCTCCTCACTACAAGTGACTGAGCGCTATCCTTGTTTAGCTGAACCTCCGAAACTCGCCTTTCATTCGCAAGTTCACAACGCTGCTGAGGCTACTTGCTGTCTCCATGACTCTGCATTCCTTTTCCGCGCGGAAGACTGTTCCCGGAACGGCATCCATTTCCACTGGCACCCGTGTGTAATAGGAGTCCTCTTCTTCAGCTTTTTCAACGCGTCTTGTCTCTCACCCATTCAGTATGTACTCTCTTGCATCTACGAATTGCGGCATGCCTTCAGGACCGTCTTGGAAATACCCGTAAGTGATAATAAATTCCGGTCGCGGCATTGGTAGAAGAAAAAAGTGATGGGCACGGACGCAAGCCCACACTGTGTCTTCATCTCAAGACCGCTGCACTCTCGGCAGTCTGTCCTCTGTCTTTGTACAACACCTCATTTGCGCCTACTACCAACTGGCTAGACGCCCCCACGACCCCGTCAAATGTCGCGGGCGTTTGACTGACCAACGAGACGCTGCGCCAGGGCCGCTTTTTGAGGATCATGTTGGGCTAACCATGCTGACTACGACACATGGTGTCAGTATGGGCCGTTTTCATATTGGCATCACCGATATGCGTTATTATATTTCACGGCTGTTGCTGTGATCAGCAGCTTCCTTCAAGGTTTATTTGCTTCCAACTCGCTGCTACTATGGGCCGACCATCGTGTATCATCAACGAAAGGCAAAGTGGCGCTCAAGGTGTGCGGTAAAAAGTATTTTTCGCAAGCTTAGTTAGTTTGCCTACATGTAATGGCGCTCGGCCACCTCCCCGCGCTCTACATAAACTCTGAGATAAAAATGGTAGATCAGTGTTTTCCTCTTTGTCTTTTATGGTGTAGTAGTCGTCGTCGTAGTCGTGGTCCCTCCATGCTGAACCTTGCCGCCAGAGGAAGCCATCGAGTAAAGCAGGTCTTTGTCCCCGCTCTCGTCCACCAACGAACGGAACCTACTTACCGTTCTCCATTTTCAGTAGTTCGCTGGGCTTGCCAAATTCGACTTTTTATTTTGTTTTTGTTTTTTGAGTCCAAGCAGAGTAGGTGAGAGGAGAAACTCACAATTCGACCTGCATCCAGCACCATCTATTTTGTTTTCTTCAGCTTGTGCCTACGGTGTGGGGAGTGGAAGGGTGACTTCAACTTTATCGGCGTCGATGATCGTTTGTAGTCGATGCGCGACCGTGATTAACGTTACATCCCCTTTAAGCTCGTTCCGGAGAGATGTCTGTATGATCGTATTCGTCTTGTAATCTGAGAAAAGTACTACATCAGCACCACCTCTCAAAAGACAAACAGTAAACTGTTACCAATAGCAGACGTCGCTGCAAGAGAAAAAAGGGATCAGTTCCAAAGTAGACACAGAAGAACACAAACGCACCTTTGTCGAGAATGAGCAACTTGCTACCCCGTACTATCGCACGCGCGAGCGCCAAGATCTGCCGCTGCCCAACGTAGAGGTTGCTCCCGCCGCTCGCAATCTGGATATCAAGCGTGAGACGGCTATCCTCGTCGTCGCTCTGTAGGGAGAACAGCCCCGAGGCGCGCAGCGCGCCATTCAGCGTCGCGTCGTCGTATTGCGAGAACGGGTCCAAGTTCTCTCGCAGTGAGCCGCTCAGCAATTCGGGCTGCGTGAAACAAACAAGTTTAGTGAGGACAAAGGGGAGAAGTGGCAGAAGTCTTCACGATTTGGGGTATGATGGTGATATTTGAGCGGAGAGCGTCCAGGTTGATCGAGCTCGTGAGTTTGCCGTCATAGTATACGCTACCCTCCGTGACAACGTCAGAGAGCTCTGAAGAATGTTTAGCAGGCGCTGCTTCAAGAAACGATCAAACTGAGAAGGATACCTTGCCGCTTCCTGTACGACCGACTTTTCCTCTGGTTAAGAGCCGCCACCTAAGATACTGCTATTGGCATTCACCAACACCCACGCGTTCACCGGATTTGATGTGGAAAGATATGTCGTGGAGAACCTTCGGTCCATCCTGGTGACAGGGTGATGTTTAGTAGCGCCAGACGTGCATCGCAAGGGTCGACATGTCACATACGAGAGAATAACGCGCAGAGAGTTTCTCGACCATAAGATCACCGCTTGCGGGCCAGTAGGCCGGTGGGATGCCTTGCATGGTCGGCTTGGGCTCCTGCTCGGCGTTAATGTACAAGTGTATACGCTCCAAGCTGTATATAGCGCCAATCAGCATCTCCTCGCACACCTACTCAGAAAAAGCAAAGCTCTCCTCACTTGTTGCCTAAAAGAACGATCGAAGATATGAAGAGAAAGTCACGCAAGGTAGAGTGTCCTTACTGTTGACCTCGAATTCGTTGAAGATGCGCACCCACCAGAGAATCATGCCACTGAATCCAACTATAAATGCCAATCAGTGGTCGCTGGTTATAATAAGAATATGCAACGTACTGGCCATGGTGAGAGAGAAACCGATATCCGAGGGAAGGGAACGTTCACGCGGTACGTAAATAAGGTAGGCCGCGAGGCCTGCAGCGAACAGTCCACCCAGGAAGTCGATCCGCAAGCTGATCCATCTGCAGCAGAGTCATCCCATGTTAAATCCTCGTCGTTCATCGCAGAGGCGGCCCGGTGAACTGGACTTGCCTGTTCATGTTGTAGAACGACCACCCGGCCCTCGAGTACCTATCGATCCGCCTGTATGACTCTTCGCGGAACGCATGTTGTGCGCCATATGCACGGATCGATGCTTTTTAAGGAGTGGAGTCAGAACAATTCCACTTTCGTGACGAGGGGTAGACCCACTGAGTCTAGCGACAGAGGCCCCAAAGTGGCCGAACACAGGTGCCGTGGCATTGCTCATCTCGCGCTTGATCGCGATCTGGGCTTTCATGTAGACACGGCCGAGCCATACGCCGAGCACGGCGATGGCGATTCCAGGAATGGAAAACACCGGTGTCAGGTATACCATAGCGAGGAACTTGAGAAGCATAGTGGCCGAGATTTCGATGAACCAGCTAAATGTGTTGGAGATTGGGCCATCCACTAGAGAAGGGGGGTTGTGAGAAGTGTGCATTCCGCCCGGGAGGATAGGGTAGATACGTACAAGCGCGGATGTCCGGTGTGACGCGAGTGATGACTCGGGATGCTGGGGTCGTGTCCAGCCACCTACAATCCCCGAGGAGCTTATCAGTAGAGGCAAGTGCCAGGACATTTGGAGATGCACCTCGAGGTTGTGCCCAGGACAGACTCGATCAGGTTCTGATGGATCGACCTTGAGGCCCTTACAGTGCCAAACACGTATAGCCCATACCCCGCCGTATAGCAGGTTGCCGCCACAAGTAAGATAAGGCCGTAGACTGAGAGGTAGCTAACAAACGAAGGACCAAAGTCATCAGCAGAGAATGGTGAAAACCGCCAATGTAGAACACTTACAAAGTGATATTAACTTGCTCTGGTGGGTAGATGTTGTATTGCTCGGCCTAGTAACCCATGAACCATGTCTGCACAGTCATGAGGGCGTCACAAAACAACATGCCACCGGCAAACACAATCCAAAACAGGACTGGGTGTGATCCTCCCAAACCGTTAATAAACAACTTGACTTCATTTTTGTTCGGGGTATACCAGTGAGCTTCACTATCCGAAATACATAAGTTTTAGACGGCGGGCTTACCTGCGTCCCAGCTTACGTGTCCCTCAGCGATCTCCTCAGCTAAGATTAGTTTACCGTCCGCTGCCTTCGCTGTCTCGTCGGGCTCCTCCGCGTCGATCTTCTTTTCGTCATCCTTGATGGCGCGGGCGCCCTCCGCGAGCTCCTTTGCCAGGGTCTTGTCCTTCTCAAGCGCGTCTGAGACCGAGCCGCGGCTAGCAATCCGACCGTCCTTGTCGAGCGAAACGACGTAGTCCGCAAGGGGGCTAGCCATCGCGATGTTATGTGTCTACGATGCGTTGGGAATTACAATAGGTAATCGGATGCGAGCGGAAAGGGGGGACTTACGACGAGCAAGATCGTTCTTCCGCGAATCAAGTCGCCTTGGAAGCACTTCTCGACAATCCAGCGCGCAGTATGAACACCCAGAGCGGCTAGAACCTTTGGAACAACAATGTCAATAATCCGCGCCACGAGAATGCAGCAGGAAAAGCACCCACGTCATCCAGGATGAGAATCTGAGCTGAAGAGTAGACCGCGCGAGCGAGAGTCACACGAGCTTTCCGACCACCACTACAGGACGAACAAAGTAAATCAGCAGGGGGAGGGGAGGTCGCGACGTGTGATAGTCGGCTTGTTACGTTACCTTAACGTCAAACCCTTCTCTCCGACTTCAGTCTTGTCTCCTGCATCGAACAAGCTGAGATCCCGTTGCAGACTGCACTGGTGAATGACTTGAAACGAATCGATGCATCAGGCACTCAGACGTGATGACCGTGAGAGCGAACTACCTTTGTTGTATCTTTCCTCGTCGTATGGAGCCCCAAACAAGATATTATCCTGCTTTTCACTTAGAACCAAAAATCGCAAACGCGAGCACCTTGGTTGTCCTCACCCTGAGTCTCATTCTGTACCCACGACTCCTGCGCCGCGTAGCTGACCCCGCCCGACCTTGGCAGATGATACCACGAGTCGGGGCTCATTGGGACGAAATGCATCTCGCCAAGCAGCGCCATCAGCAACGACGGCAACGACGTCTTACCGGAGCCGGTCGGCCCGATGATCAGGTTGAAGCAACCACGCTTAAACAGCAGTTCGCCGTGCACGCGGAGAGTGAACCGACGCCGGGATGGCGTGAGCGTTCCGTCGGTATCGTCATTCGACCAGGTGAAGCTAGCGTTCTGGAACCCGATCACGTCCTGATCGAAGTGCGACGCATCCGTCAGCATCACGCGCTCGGAGCTCTTCTCGGCATCCGCGAACTCGTCTAGTAACTCGGTCTGCCAGAGGGCTCTATATGTCAACCAGTAGCATAGACCGATGTTCGCTTACATTTTGCAAGAAATCATTTACGCGCTCGAGGGAGACCCTCGCCTGTAAAATCATAGGAATCATATAGAAGATATTGTGAAGCTGTTCGCGGAGAAGGTCGAACACTGCAAAATATGAGTCCCATCACTACCCACGCCATCAGCGAAGGTCCTCAGACTGACCGGCCATTGACGAAAATACGGCCGATGCTGTAGACAAAGTCAGAATAGGCTTCCCTCTCGGAAAGGAACACGAAGCTTACGTGTAAGTGCGCGCTTCATAATTGCGGTCTGCGAAGCTGGTTAGTTCAGACATTAGCCCGAGCGAGTCAAGCTTACGCACGTAAATGACGTATGTGACAGCCATCTTCCCAGTGTCGGTCAGAAAAATCAGTAAGCACTCGAAGAGCGAGGCGACGGACTATGATGACAGGTATGAAAAAGCTGGACGATAAAGTTAGAGGGGTTATGAGAGAAGCTGGGAGCACTCACTTAATGTTTCCGTTGACCAAGTTCAAAATCTGGCGCAACTTGATGTACTGCAGTTCCTGCTCCCTTTTCTCAGCTAGACGCGCGGCGATCTTAGGCTCCCAACCAAATAGCTTGATCATGCCGTTCGAAGCAGGTAACCGTTCTGCAGGGAGATAGATAGTCTGTACTTGACAGTCAGCAGCTTGCTCGAGGGCGGAGGTTGCAGAGAGAACTGGAGGGGGAAAGACGCACAGACATCGAGTAGCTCGTGCCATCTATGGATCTGGGGAGCCAATCGCCTGCAGGGCGATGTAGAGAACGCCGCGGCCCCCAGCGCTTGCGCGTACAAATTACGAAAAGCGAGAATAGATCGGATCAGGAAACGGTAACGGACGCACTTGTAGAGACATTATACCGGTCGCCGAGGGTTTGGAGGAAGTAGGGCCCGGTGTTGTCCCGGTAGCTCGGCCGAGAAAAGTACGCTAATGTCCCGGGGACCTGCGAAGAAAAGCGTGGTGTGGTGAGCGATCTGTACCAACGCTTGTGTACTACAAGCAGAGAGAAAAAGCCACATGTACAAATTTGCGTGTTGAGGCTCGCTCGGAGCCTGGGTTGCTCGGGTCGTACTCTCCACCCCTGCAGTAAAGGTTGCGGATACCCCGTCGGTGCGATATTCGTCCACGAATAGCCGAAGGTCATCCGATATCGGGTAATCATTAAGGTTTCCCGCAACGTTCTGGTCCGCCGCGGCGGGCACGTAGCCAGGCGTCCTGTACAGCCAGCGCAGTAACAATGGGGTGACATGCCCATTGCAGTTCAATAACACCGTCCCGAACTCTCCTGCTGCCGCATTCGCCGGCGCCCTTGTCGCCCTGCCAGGTCCGTGAGCGGTCTCTGCCACTGCGTGCGTGGAAAGCCGATGTGTGTAACCGGCGCGATGATTTACACATGCGCAAGGAGCGCCGCGGGAAGTCCGTAGCTGAGAGCGCGGAGAACGGTGTCGTTCATCGCGGTGTGCTGGTAGAGTTGGCAGGACGACGCGATCAAGAGATCGTTGGCTCGGACACCTATGAGCGTGAGCCAACTGCTGCCACGTTTCGTTGAAACGGCGAGGAGTGCATGCCGTGGTATCCACGCCAGGCGTTGACGAGCTCAGGTGTTCGGGTATGGCGCTACAAACTCGGCGACCTGCTCCTTTAGTGGATGTGCACCATATCAACAGCGGGGCAGCAACACATGTGGGTACTGCGTGCGTGGGGGTGTTGGGGAGAGGACGTACTTAAGATATCTAGGATCGCCAACCTCGCTAGCCTCATACAACAATTCAATCAAGGCGATCTAGTGGTGTTCAAGCCCCACCACGAGAACGCCTTGATTGAAGTGGGGTGCAACGTGGAAGTCGGAGGTGGTGCTGACGGGCGGAGGACCTGAGTTAAGAAGAACCAAAGATTGAAAACTTGAGACGCTGAAAGTCCGGCTTGGGGGTGGAGCTTGTATGGTGCGTCAGCGTTGTAACAGAAATCGAGAGTGCGGGCGGGTATGAGGATGGAGGTGTCCAGCAGAGTTCCCTCAGACTATAAATACGATAATGCCCCTTGTATTACCCAGCTGGGAACATAAATGCTTCCAAAAAAGAAATTTATGGAAAGAAAATGCAACAGCCCAACCAAAAAACCGACCTCGGTGATAATTCCACTTCAAAGTCCCACATGTCTGGAGTTGTTCTCTGAGAAAACTGAGGAATCGTGCAACACTGTACTCAGTTGAAGACCTTCATTACCCACAACAAAATATTAATATTTTATGTCTGATAAGTGTTATTTCTCAGACTTTCTGTTTGTTGAATCGGCTTGAGAATCGACTCATTTTGATTCTTGGCCGCGGTGATCATATGGAATGGCTGGACCGTCAAGAAGTGTCGTCCCCGTCCTGAAAAAAGGCCGCCACCGTCTAACCTTCCCATAGAAGACTTTGGGAAACGTGACGGCTAGCGTATTGGAGGCGTCAGTTGCGTCAGTCTCCCGGAGAATGGACCGTCCCGGCAGAAATTGATCGGTTTGAAGATGCTACGACTCATCTTAGGAAAGGTACCTACTAAATATGTACCCAAGGGGCTGACGGGCTGTACAGTTGCCAAACTCTTTTAAAACCGTAGGTTGGATTGTACGTACCTCAGTCCGTTTCGTTCATGACTGAGGTGATTTTTTATGTTCAGTACTTCAGTACTCACAAAGACGATGCTAACTTGTATATGGCGCACAACTCATTGTCGCGCTTCTGTCGAACGCCACACCTCCTTATAATGCAAAATAGAGGACGGGGTTTGTGGGATATTCCCAATGGTGGGTGGAGTCACACATGATAGTATTCGAACTATTAATCCCTCTTGCAAAACAGTAAGACCTTTCGTATACATGACATCGCGAGCAAGACCGCGAGCGTTATGATAGAGATAGGGTGACTACGACAACCCGCACAAGTCGAGCTATTTCTTAAACAATGGCTTGCAACCTCAAGAAGTCTGGAGTGCCAACGCCGGTTACCTGCATGTGCGTAGCACAAAAAGGAACAACACCATCAGTTATAAGTTGCGGTCGCGACGCAGTTTCGCGAGCGCTTCAGTAGCGCAATACGTACCGGATCCCATCCCGCCACGGCGGAGAAGCCCTGCGTACCACAGCCAGGGTTTGACCCTGACGTGATGTCGTTGAATGCCGACGCACTGGTGGAAGCGTAGATCAGAGGGTTGAGGAACCCGAGCGGCGCTTTGCCTTGGGAGATCAAAAAGTCATTCAGGAGTGAAAAAACACCTGCGACGGTCTGTCACAATGCGGTGAGCTCCGTGTTTTATAGCCCTGGAAAAAGCTAGGGGAGACACGTACTGGTGCTGAGCAACTAGTGCCGGCGACGCTGATAGTGCTCCCGCCAACGACCACCTGGAAGTTCTGCGCCTGTGCAGCGATGTCTGGGTACGCGCGGCCGTTGGGACTATATCCGGTGTCGGTCAGCCGTGGAGGAAATTCGGATATCATAATCGGGGACGTACTTGAACAGGCCTTGGTTCTTGGTGCCGATGCTGGTCAGATAGTTCGCGACGGTGGTAGTTTGGTAGCTCGGGCGCGTGAAGTAGTTGGAAAACCCGCCGCCGGAGAAGCTCACAGCTACCTCGGGGCTAATGTGAATTGTGCCACCAACGGATGTAACGAACGGGCCTATCAAAAGAAGTCCGCGTTGCCGCAAAGTCAAAACACCGCACACCACCAGAAAAGGAGAAAAAATCGCCTTACAGGATGAAGGGAATTCCGGTTGGAATTGGACCCGGTTCGTGCCGTCGTTCGTCCTACAATTACCGCCACCGACGCCAGAGTCGCCACTCGAGAAGAAGACGCTAGACCCACGAGAGCCTAGCTGAGCGAACAAGTTGCACACGCTCGTCGCGTAGTCTTGTGGCACCGTCTGCTCGTCGTCACCATATGAGGTGCTGATCGTCTGCGGGATCGTTGTCCCAGCCAGTACAAAGTTCAGCCAGTCCAAGTATGGTTCGTTCGTGTTTGTCGGCGTGTTTGAGTCGGGGATGAAGGGCGGAGAGCCGCCTGTGCTGTAGTAGGTGTTCGGCGTCGGGAAGGAAATGGCTTCAGCATATTGGATGTCGAGGTTGGCCTATGCGAGAGGGAAGAAAAAAAGGTTAGCGGTGCAGGATTGTACGTCGGCTACACATTACTCACCTCGACGCCAGGGTTAGTCTGGTCGTTCCCACCTCCGTTGACCTGGACGACGGGGAACGACGCGGAGACAGCGTCAGGGCGGAAGCGGTTCATGAATGTCGTCAGATCCGCATGGTTCGCAAACTCGTCTAGGTAACCTGCGATGCCGAGCTTGTTTGTCGACGTCGCAGCGGGCACGTACGCCGCCGTGTTGTATAGTGCGCGCAGGCACGTCGGCGTGATCGTCGTCGCGCAGCTTGCTGGCACAGTCGCAACCAAGCCGGGCTTGGCTTTCGCTATTGCCTCCCGCAGCTCCCGGTCACCGTCCTGCAGCGTCGTAGCGTTGGGCTGCAGGTGCAAGGTGCGCCGCATTGCGCGGGGTGAACCGAAATAGGTTGTCGGCGCAACTGTCTGTACGACCTTGTGAAGTGCAGCAGGTACAGAATAGCCGATTGTGCGGAGAACGGTCTCGTTCGTCCCGGCGTGTCGGTAGAGCTGGTACGACGCCCCGAGGAGATCGTTTGCTTTGGATACGGGCACGCCGAGGAGCGTCAGCCAGTTGCCACCATGTGTCGGTGAGACGGAGGAGGATGGAACATCATGGTGTTCAAGCCAGGAGCCGACAAGGTCCAGTGTGTCGGGATGGGGCGCGACAAGGTCAGCAACTTCCTCCTTGGACAGGTGCATGCGATATCTATCCAGGAAAGTAGGTATGAACATACGCGCAAGAGGGGGATGAGAACGTACTTTGGATGGTCAGGGTCGCTGATTTGATAGAGGGTGTCAATCAATGCATTCTCACGGTCGGGTTTGAGTGCAATACGGAGGTCTATGGTGGTTCCCTTGGGAGGGTGGCCCTGACATTCCCAGTTTTTTGGGACGGTGTCCCATGCATGCTTGACTTGCATGTCATCCCATCGCGGAGCGAGGGGAAAGGCAAGGGTGAAAGGGACCGCAGCAAGAACGGAAAGTGTCGGTAGCCAGTACATGGAGCAGTCTGTGAACGACACAGGACTCCACGGAAGCACAAAAGATTTTATAGTCCATTTGTCAAAGGCTAGCTGGGAACAACTAGTGCATACTATGCGCTAACATTCAATGAATCGAATGTCACCGTGGGAAATTCACATCCAGTTGCAAAAACCTGACCAATCATAATTTATTACAGTAGAATACCACGCAGCTTCAGTGGTGATCGTCGTGTGGCGGACTTGCATGTGCATGCGTGACCCCGTCACCGGGGCACCAAGGACAGCTATTCCCCGTGCTGCACCATGTTGCACTTGTCTGTTGGATTGCTTCGTGTGGGTGACAATGTCAGGTCAAGCTTTGTAGAAGACGAGTCTGCACGTGGTGTCAATTCCCGCATCGGGTAATCTTATACCTTCTGATTATTTATATAGAACCACTGCGCAAATCATAGCACGCTTTCTCTACCGGCACACGCGAGGTACCTAGAAGAAAGTTAATCATGCTGCCAACTTGACTCCGAGATTGTGTTCACGCTGGGAACACTTTAAGCACGATAAGAGTTCTCGACGGAAAAACCGGGCCCGAGTTAAGGTCACCGTCGTGGCATTGTGGGTGCGGGAAGTGACCAAGCGACTTCTCGTTTCTCAGGCTTCACTAGCTTCACTTTGGCACGCGTCTCCAACGGACCCGTGTCCTAGACCAGGGCTTTGTTTTCTAAGGAAGCGCGGCTTGTGCTCAGTCAGGGATTCACAATAGTCACACCTCATGCATCGTACATGATTCACAGGAAAGATTTCTCACTGCGCGCGCTGCGCGCCTCAGAAAACTACGTCAATGCCTCAGGACTCTCACTTCGCAACTTGATTTTCTATACGATCTCCGTTGTGGTATTTCCTCCAGATGTGCTGGAGTTCGTTAATGTCTGGCTTGAACGCCACTTCGTGCTTCCTTCCGCCGTCTCAACGAAACGCGACAGCAGCTGACCGACGCTGACCGGCGTTCCCGTATCCCGAACCAACGATCTCCTCAGCCAGTCGCACCTTCTCTGCTTGTACATCGGGACGGACAACACTGTTCTCCACACGCTCACTTACGGACTCCCTATGGCGCTTCTTGGATACGAGCAAACCGTCGCGCCGATCACGCACTTCGGCTTTCCGTGCATGCCACGACAGAGACCGTTCATGCGCCCCGGAAGGGAAGCAGGGGTACTAGAAATGGCTGCTACCGGAGAGCTCGGGACGGTGTCATTGTCGAGCTGCACTGAATACACGCCGGCTGTACCAGGTACTTGGCTACTACGTGCCCATCGCAAGGGACCGGATCGTGCTCGGCGTTCCGGGCTACCTAAATGAAGCCCGAGCCCGGATGACCTTCGGCTATTCGTGAGTGAATATTGCTCCGACGGGACCTCCGCGACATGCACCGTCGTGCTGATCAAAGACGGGGGCGGTCCAAGCAACCCTGGCCCCAAGGCAAGTCTCAATATCCGGTACACCGATGCCATGGCGTACCCGACCCTGCATGTACTCTACAGCGCCGGTGGCTCGTCGTACGAGGACGATCCGTTGATCAGCTGGCTCAACCGTGACTACGCGCTCGGTCGGGCGTGCGTCCCACAGACGATGGGTACGTCTTACAGCCCACGTATTATGGCGTCCACGAGCACCAAGTTCTGTTTGATCACGCGTTGTATGAGCAACCTGGTCCCGCAGCTTGGCGTGCACGAGGCGATCGTCCTCTTTATAAGTGGCGATGGCGGCGTCGGTAATGGGGGCTGAGGGTCGCGGCGATGATGTTGATAGCGATAACATTTCAAGAACATATATTCGTACCGAAATTATAGCGGCATATACTATAGTCTACTGAGCCGGAGCCCGCCGTGGCCTGCAGGCCGATGTAAGCCAAAGGTTTCGTTAGGAATCAACACATTTCTCAGTTCTTCATAAACTCCATTTTCCACAAGGGTTATTTCTCAGAATCTTTTCGGCACTTTTGATTCCTGGCCGCAGTGATCAAATGGAATGACCGGACCATCAAGTGTCGTTACTGTCCTGAAAAAAATCCACGATCGTCTACTTACAGGAGCCTTCTACCCATTACATAGAAGACTTACGAAGAATGCTAAAAGACGGTGTGTGTGGGGTATTCTCAAAGGTGGAGTCACACGTGGTGGTCATTCAAACTTTGAATCCCTCGTGCGAAAACAGTAAGACCTCCCGAGATGCACACGATGTCGTGAGTGCTACGATAGAAATAAGATGATCGAGATAGCCCACAAAAGTCGAGCCATCTATCAAACGATGGCCTGCAACCTCACCAAGTCTGGCGTGCCAACGCCGGTTACCTGCGTGTGTAAAGCACAAAAAAAAAACACCATCAGTTATAAGTTGGTCGCCACACCGTTGCGCAGACGCTTCAGCGGCGCGATACGCACCGGATCCCATCCCGGCGCGGCGGAGAAGCCTTGGGTACCACAGCCGGGGTTTGAGCCTGACGTGATGTCGTTGAATGCCGACGCACTGGTGGAAGCGTAGATCAGAGGGTTGAGGAACCCGAGTGGTGGCTTGCCATGGGAGATCAAAAAGTCATTCAAGAGGGTGAAAATAGCTGCGGCGACCTGTCACAACGCGGTGAGCTCCGGGTTTGTGGCCCAGGAAAAGGCTAGTGGAGACACGTACGGGCGCTGAGCAACTTGTACCGGAGACACTGATAGTGCTCCCGGCAAAGACCACCTGGAAGTTCTGCGCCTGTGCAGCGATGTCGGGGGTACGCACGACCGTTAGGACTGTATCCAGTATCTGTCAGCTGTGGAGCGCTTCCATACATCTAAAACCGGAGACGTACTTGAAGAAGCCTTGGTTCTTAGTGCCGATGCTAGTCAAGTAGTTCGAGACGGGGGTGCTTTGGTAGTGTAAGGTACACATCCACGCTGCGTGCGCAACAACGCCAAACGGCCACCACCTCGGTGCGTTCGTACGCCAACAACGACTCGGCCACATCGGCCTCGGTACCGCCTCCATGATTGTGTCCGCTCGCATTAGTACTCCGGTTCGCATTGTCTGGTCTGTCTGTGTCTATTTTATAGCACTTGTATTGTCTGTGTCCTGTGGCCGGTCTCTCATGTATATAATTCCTCGGTCTCGGTGTCTCAGATAATAATCATCTTCTCCATCTCCGGTTTTAAGTGTCTATTCGTCTGCTATTCTGCGTGATCATCGAACCCATACATCGCACCCGTGCCAATTCTAGTTCTACCCTCGCACGCTACGTCTCCGAACCGACTACTCACTTCTCTAACCCCTTTTGTCTACGTCTTCCCCTTGGGACGACACGCTCATAACTCGCACCAATCACACATCTTGGAGCCCACCGCGAGGGGAAGTCAGTAGACATTTCCTCAGTTTCATCTCACTTGCTCGCTTTCACTTCATACCTGTCTCAAGAATCTGTTGCTCTCTTGTAAGGCGACATTCTCATGACATCAAAATCTTTGCCACCGCGTGACAAATCGGGAAGGTTCATCCCTGCCGGACAAGGTGGTGGAACTCCCATCGATCCCATCGATTCCACCAGCTCTGCAACCAAAGACACCTCCAATGCCCAAGCCATCCCCGCCCGTGCTACCTCCCCTGCTGGCTCTGCCGCGTCCAACGGTTCCGCCTCCCCCACACGTTCCACCTCTCATGCCCGTAACGCCCTCTATGCTTGTCTCGGCTTCGATCGCCCCAGATCTCCCTCACCTCTTAAGACACCCGTCCTCTCCCAAGACGAATACAATGATCAGGTGCGCGAGCTCGTCTTGGCAAAACTGCCTAAAGATGACTTCAAGGCTCGCATACGTGACCTCATGGCCCGGACCCGCCTACCTGACGAACTCCCCCCCTCGCAACACGCGTCTGTGCCCACCTCCCCCCCTCGAGCAACCTCCCCCTCTAACGGCCGCCGAGTGCAACACAACCATATTTCCTATCCCTCATTCCCCGTCTCCAGCATGTCTCACAGTTCGTCCACAGGTTTGGCTGCCATGCCTGTGGCCCGGTCGCAACGTGCTCCCCGCTTCTCAGGTCAGGACGACGAGATCCTGGCCGAGTTCCTACGCGAGTACGAAGACCTCGCTGATGGTAACGGGTTGTCGGAGAGGTTGAAAGTGGAGATGGTTTTACGCTACGTACCCCGCTCTCTGCGCAATCTTTGGATGACCTTGCCAGGTTATCGCTCAGCAAGCTGGCACCGCTTCCGGACCCAGCTCGAGGAACTCTACCCCGACATCGCTGCCAGTACCCGGTGCACACGCCAGGGCCTCACCGAGTTCGTTGAACTCTCAGCAAAGTGCCGCGTCCGCGACGAAGGTGATGTGTTGAAGTACTATCGAAACTTCCTCACTATCGCCCTCCCCCTCCTCAAAGACGACAAGCTCACAGACGATGACTTCAATGCCGAATTCTTCAAGGGCTTCCACCTTGACGACCAGGACACCCTTGCTGACCAGGTCTTCAACATCAACCCGCACCACCCTGCAAACCGGCCATTCGACATCCAGGACGTCCTTTCGGCCGCACGACAGTACTTTGCCTGCGACCGGTTCCACAAGCCATTGCAGCGCCGAATCCAGAATGACCTTCGTGGCTGTTCAAAGACTCGTCGGGGAGACCCCGAGAAGCTCATCCAACGACTTTTCGGCAACAAGTGCACACCCAAGGCCGCAACACGCGACGACAACTCGGAATCCGAGCAGGAGGATGACGACACTCCGGCTCCAGAACGCCCAACCTACGAGACTTGGAGCGTCCGTTTCAAAGACCCAAGCTCGGCCCGGTCGCAAACCAACGAAGAGGACGACTCCCTGGTGTTAGTCACGAAGCTGCAGAGCTTGTCAGTCCACGAGCCATCCTATCTTGTGCTCTATTCGCAGTGCCAGGAGCGCTTCCCCGGCATCGCCCAACATCTCCCAAAGCCGGAGCTCTTTCCCTCTAAAGCACCCTCCATAACGGCCACGGTAGCTTACCAGTCGCCCCCTGCCCCACCCCGTCAACCATGGGCCCAACGGGCACCTGCCCCTCCTGCTCCTTCCTCCGTCGCTACAGTCGCTGACAAGGACATTTTCTTTAGCGACAGGAACGGTGCACGAACACGCGGCTGCGCCTTCTGCGGCATGCTCGGGCATCGCATCCATGGCTGCCCAGCAGCGGAAGAGTATGTCGACACTGGACGTGTCAAAATCGTCAATAACCGGCTCTTCCTGCCCACCGGTCAACCCATCCCAAACGACGGCCGTGGACTCGGACTTCAGGCGAGTATCGACGCCTGGCTGAGCGCTAACGTGCAGCCTGCTAGCAACGGCACCACACCGACCACCCAGCGCGATGCACCGCCTCATGCCACAAGCTACAGCTTTGAGATCGTCCCGGAGCCTGCGGTCTCGACTGGCGCATACATTACCGAGGAAGCTGACTCTGATGCAGGTGATGGCAGCAACGCGTACACAACCGAGTGGTATGACATGTACGAGGTGTTCGCAACTAAGAAGAAGGACTCGAAGCCCTCAAAGGTGTCATCCGCCCCCCCAGCAAAACCGCCTTCCCCACCCCCCCTACCCCCTGCACCAGTGGCCCCATCGGCAACCTCAACTTCCACTAGCCGCATTCCCCAATACAGGTACCAGGCGACCGCCGAGGACCAAGCTCTCACCAAGGAGCTCCTCGGATGGATCCTCGAAGGCAAGCTCGACAAGGCCACACCGGCGCACATTCTCGCTGCTAGCCCCCCGGTTCGCAAGGAGCTGGTTGAACGTCTCAAGCCCCGTCGCGTTGAGACAGCTTCCTTCGAGCATGTTACGATTTCTTGCCTTGCGACGTACTGCTAAGGGGACTTCTTACCATTTTCCCTGAAGTTGACGCCACGCGTCCCTCTATCCATGGATTCCTGTCTTTGCAACTCTTTCCCCTGTTTCACATGACTTGTCTCTATTCCCGCATGCCTTGTACGTCATGAACAGTTCTATCTTTGTTTTCTTTGTCATTGTTCCCCTCGACGTCACCCTACACCCAGACCCCTTACACATCTGCCTTCATGGACAGCCTTGCCTCTTTATCTTTAACTTCCTTCCACACCTGACGTCCCTTGTGATCCCCTTTCTTGGCTGATAGGCATTGCGCCTTTACTATACATTGATTACTGCTTCTATGATACGTTCTGTGATGACCCATGATTGACTACTATACGCCATGCATTGGCTGCCACTTGGTCCTCTGACCACCGCGCGTCACTGATAGTAGACCCAGACCCTTGTCTTATCTTTGACACCATACGATACCTGTCGCGCCCATGTGTTCCTCATGGCGCCATCTGTTTACCTACTATGTTGCCCTGTTGTTGTCTCTTTGGGGCTTGTACTAGTATATAGGTCGTAGTCAGACTGGCTTGTACAGCAGTTCTGACTTCTTGTGTAAATACCACATCAGTACTCACGAAACCATCTTCGACTTGCCTTTGCGCTTAAGTCCCTCGCTCGCCTTCGTGCCTGAGCATCGTCTACTCTGACTAAGGTCGATAAGCTCTCGAAGCTAGAACGACTCTTATTCATCACCGAACTGAGTCCTAACCGACTCGCTCTACCAGAACCCTTGACAGTTGACTTCGAAGTACACGTCGTACTTAACACCCCTGTGGTGGTGTTACAGAGCAGGTGGACAATGACTCAAATGACCCAGTCACTGTGCTCGAGCTTGCGGCCAAACGGGAAGCTGAGTACTCACTCCCTTTGCGAGAAGTCGATGTGCTGGTAAACAACCACAGTTTGGAGGCCGGCGTCCTTGATCAAGGGTCCCAGATCGTTGTCATCCGTGAGGACCTAGCAAACGAAGTTGGCGCAACAATCAACAGGCAGCGCACGCTGCGAATGGAGGGTGCGACTGGCAGCACGTCCCGCACGTTAGGCTGTGCCGAGGACTTAGAGATGCGCATTGGGAACATCACCTTCATGATCCACGCGCACGTCGTCCGCTCAGCACCTTTTCGCCTTCTCCTCGGACGCCCCTTTCATCATCTCCTGCTCTGCAGACTAGAAGACCACCCTGACCGCGTCAATGTGTCCATCTGTGACCCCGCGGATCCTTCACACTCCTTTGCAGTCCCCTCCCGAGCCCGCCGTGCTGCCGAGATTGGCTTTGTCACCGCCTTCGCCTGCCAAATCCAACCCGAGCCCCCGCGCATGGAGGCACTAGAACGCTATGTTGCTTCTCCTCACCCCCCCTTTATGCCCGATTTCCCATCAACTTCTGACCCATCTGTTGCAGTCCTGGCATACAAGAAAGCTGCCAGGAAGGTACATCCGGTCGCAGCTTCCCTCCCCGAAGACTTTCGCGTCATCCGGCGCCGCCCCGAGGATCCCCTCCTTTCCCTCCCTGCCCTCCCTACACATCCACCGGAGTTCTCGCCAGGCACGCGCATCACTCAAGAACGCTTTGATGCCCTCGAACTCAACCGGTTCGACTTTCTGTGGCCCGAAGAGGTGAAGCTAGCAGCTCACATCCTCAAAGTCAATGAGAAGGCACTCGCGTGGTCCGAAGCCGAACGGGGACGATTTCGGGACGATTACTTCTCGCCCGTCAAGATCCCAACAATCGCCCACACACCCTGGGTCCACAAGAACATCCCAATCCCAACCGGCCTTCTCGACAAGGTCATTGACATGTTCAAGGAGAAGATCGCGGCCGGTGTGTATGAGCCTTCGGACGCGTCGTATCGTTCCCGCTGGTTCTGCGTCCCAAAAAAAGAATGGCTCACTCCGGCTTGTGCATGATTTGCAACCCCTCAACGCAGTCACTATTCGCAACGTGGCCGTTCCACCCTTTGTGGACCAGTTTGTGGAAGGCATTGCGGGACGCTCATGCTATTCCCTACTTGACCTCCTCGTTGGCTATGACCACCGGACTCTCGATGTTGCCTCCCGTGATCTTACTAGCTTCCAGTCTCCTCTCGGTGCCCTTCGCAATACGACACTCCCACAGGGCTCGACAAACGCCGTCGCCATATTCCATGGTGATGTCACGTTTATCCTTGAGCCCGAAATCCCGAACGTTGCTAAGCCCTTCCTAGACGACACCGTGGTCAGAGGCCCAGCTTCACGCTATGAGACCCCGGAAGGGGGTTATGAGACCATCACCGACAATCCCGGTATCCGTTGCTTCATATGGGAACACCTCAACGATGTCCACCAGGTCTTCCACCGACTGGGTCACGCGGGCGCAACTATATCCGCGAAGAAGATCTTCATAGCGGTTCCCGAGGTCATAGTCTTAGGCCACAAATGCACGTACGAAGGACGCACTCCCGACGACTCAAAGGTGGCAAAAGTTCGCACCTGGCCCCCATGCAAGACCGTCTCCGATGTCCGTGCCTTCCTTGGCACTGCAGGAACCATGCGCATTTGGATAAAGGACTTTTCCTCCATAGCCAGGCCTCTCGTCGATCTCACACGAAAAGACGCTGATTTCGTTTGGCAGGACGAGCACAACCACGCAATGCAACAGCTCAAGACGGCCATCACCACATCCCCAGCATTGATCCCTATCGATTACATGTCCAACCGCAAGGTCTACCTTGCCATCGACTCGTCATTTCGTGCCGTTGGATGGATCCTTTCGCAAGACTGTGAGGACGGCCAACGCCGCCCATCGCGTTTCGGCTCCATTGGCTGGAATGAACACGAAAGCCGTTACTCGCAGCCTAAGATTGAGCTTTACGGTCTATTCCGCACTCTCCGAGCCCTCCGTATGCACGTTGTTGGAGTTACTAACCTTGTCGTAGAAATGGACGCTCAGTACGTCCGCGGCATGCTCAGTAACCCTGATGTGCAGCCAAACGCAGCCATCAACCGTTGGATCGCAGCAATCCTTCTGTTCGATTTCAAGCTTGTACATGTCCCAGCAGACAAACATCTCGGACCAGACGGACTTTCAAGACGCGAGCCCGTGCCCGGTGAGGACAACGACGAAGGCGACCCAGAGGAGTGGGTGGATGACATGCTCTCACTCGGAATTTGGCTCGACACTTGGGACGAACGACGCTCAACACGCTCCAGCAGAACAGCGAAAGTTTTTCAGGCCACCAAGGGAGTAGGTGCACTGAGCGATGACCTAACATTCCCACCCGCTACAGAGAGAGCGCGTGCTCGCAATGATGAGTTGCCGGACATCTTCAAGTTCCTCGCGAACGGCAAACAACCCAGTGGACACACCACGGAAGAACTAGATCGCATGTGCCAGCGGTCCCGTCAATTCTTCGTGTACGATGGACGACTCTGGAAACGACATGCTCAAGGACGGCACCAGCTTGTACTCACACAAGTATCGCAGTGTCACTCCGTCACCCGCAATGCGCATGACAAACTTGGACATAAGGGCTTCTATTCCACGCTACATGCCCTTCTCGATCGTTTTTGGTGGCCCTCACTTGCTGACGACATTAGGTGGTACCTCAAGACATGTCATGAGTGCCAGATTCACCAGACGACCAAAGTCCGGATTCCACCCACTGTCGCCACACCAGCGCCCCTCTTCCGCAAGGCTTACGTCGACACTATGCTCTTACCCCCTGCTTCTGGCTTCCGGTACCTTGTCCAAGCTCGATGCTCACTCACTGCATGGCCCGAATGGCATGCACTCTGTACCGAGACTGGACGCACCCTAGGCGCGTTTCTCTTTGAAGAGATCCTGTGTCGTTGGGGAGCTGTCGAGGAGATTGTGACTGACAACGGAACGGCCTATGTCGCCACACTCGATTGGCTCACAAAACGTTTTGGCATCCAACACATTCGGATTTCAGCATACAATTCACGCGCCAACGGTATCGTTGAACGACAACATCGCACCATCCGTGAGGCTATTGTCAAGACATGTGAAGGCAACATTTCAAAATGGCCATCGGTAGCGCCGTACGCATTTTGGGCCGACCGAGCCACCACGCGCAAGTCGACCGGCCACTCCCCATTTTACATGGCACATGGCGTCGAGCCTGTGCTCCCATTCGACATAACCCTTGCCACTTTCCTTGTCCCGAACCTCACTAACCCCTTGTCCACAGCCGAACTCATTGCGATGCGGACTCGCCAGCTTCAGAGGCGCGAAGACGACCTTGCGGCGATACATGCGAACGTGCTCAAGAGTCGCTTTGAGTCCGCTCGGCAGTTCGAGCGGCAGTTCGAAAACACCATACGCGACTTCGATTTCCAACCTGGAGCCCTCGTCCTCGTTCGGAACTCAAGCATCGAAACGGACTTAGGCCGCAAAGCCAAGCCGCGTTACATCGGCCCAATGGTCGTCGTGCGTCGCACTCAAAACGGCTCGTACCGCCTGGCCGAACTTGACGGTGCGGTCTCGAATCTGCGCTTCGCCGCGTTTCGCTTGGTCCCTTACCACGCCCGTACCCGCACGTCCATACCGGTGACGCGTTTGGTTGACCGAAGCGACATTGCACGCATTTTTGCCGATGAAGACGTTGTAGGAGCGGAAGGATTGGATTCAGAAGAGGTTTGAGCGAGGACGCTCAAGATTTCGACCCCCTGGCTGATGTAAGGTACACATCCACGCTGCGTGCGCAACAACGCCAAACGGCCACCACCTCGGCGTGTTCGTACGCCAACAACGACTCGGCCACATCGGCCTCGGTACCGCCTCCATGATTGTGTCCGCTCGCATTAGTACTCCGGTTCGCATTGTCTGGTCTGTCTGTGTCTATTTTATAGCACTTGTATTGTCTGTGTCCTGTGGCCGGTCTCTCATGTATATAATTCCTCGGTCTCGGTGTCTCGGATAATAATCATCTTCTCCATCTCCGGTTTTAAGTGTCTATTCGTCTGCTATTCTGCGTGATCATCGAACCCATACATCGCACCTGTGCCGATTCTAGTTCTACCCTCGCACGCTACGTCTCCGAACCGACTACTCACTTCTCTAACCCCTTTTGTCTACGTCTTCCCCTTGGGACGACACGCTCATAACTCGCACCAATCACACAGTAGCTCGGGCGCGTAAAGTAGTTCGAAAACCCGCCGCCGGAGAAGCTTACTGCTACTTCGGGGTTAATGCGGGTCGTGCCACCAACGGCCGTGACGAACGGGCCTATCAAAAGAAAGCCGCGTCGCCGCAAAGTCAAAACGGCGTGCACCACAAGAAAATCGCCTTACAGGATGCAGGGAAGATCGGGTCGAATTGGACCCGGTTCGTGCCGTCGTTCGTCCTACAGTCTCCACCACCCACGCCAAAATCGCCACTCGAGAAGAAGACGCTAGATCCGCGCGTGCCTAGCTGAGCGAACAAGTTGCACACGCTCGTCGCGTAGTCTTGTGGCACCGTCTGCTCGTCGTCACCATACGAGGTGCTGATCGTCTGCGGGATCGATGTGCCAGCCAGTACAAAGTTCAGCCAGTCCAAGTATGGTTCGTTCGTATTTGTCGGCGTGTTTGAGTCGGGGATGAAGGGCGGAGAGCCGCCCGTGCTGTAGAAGATTACCGGCGTCGGGAAGACCATGGCTTCGGCATATTGGATGTCGAGGTCAGCCTATAAGAGAGGAAAAGAAAAAAAGGGTTAGCAATGCTGGATTGTACGTCGAGCCACGGATTACTTACCTCAATACCAGGGTTAGTCTGGTCGTCCCCACCTCCGTTTATCGGCGCGACGATGAATGACGCGGAGACAGCGTCAGGGCGGAAGCGGTTCATGAACGTCGTCAGATCCGCATGGTTCGCAAACTCGTTGAGGAAGCCTGCGATGCCGAGCTTGTTTGTCGACGTCGCAGCGGGCACATACGCCGCCGTGTTATATAGAGCACGCACGCACGTCGGGGTGATCGCCGTCGCGCAGCTTGCTGGCACAGTCGCAGCGAAGCCGGGCTTGGCACTCGCCATTGCCTCCCGCAGCTCCCGATCACCGTCCTGCAGCGTCGTAGCGTTGGGCTGTAGGTGAAACGTCTGCCGCATCGCACGGGGTGAACCGAAATATGTTGTCGGCGCGACTGTCTGTACGACCTTGTGCAGCGCCGCGGGGACGGAATAGCCGATTGTGCGCAGGACGGTGTCATTCGTCTCGGTGTTTCGGTAGAGCTGGTACGATGCGCCGAGGAGATCGTTTGCTTTAGATACGGGGACGCCGAGGAGCGTGAGCCAGTTGCCGCCATGTGTCGGTGAGACGGAGGAGGATGGAACATCATGGTGTTCAAGCCAGGAGCTGACAAGGTCCAGTGTGTCGGGGTGTGGTGCGACAAGGTCAGCAACTTCCTCCTTGGACAGGTGCATGCGATATCTATCCGGGAAAGTAGGTATGAACATACGCGCAAGAGAGGGATGAGAACGTACTTTGGATGGTCAGGGTCGCTGATTTGATAGAGGGTGTCAATCAATGCATTCTCACGGTCGGGTTTGAGTGCAATACGGAGGTCTATGGTGGTTCCCTTGGGAGGGTGGCCCTGACATTCCCAGTTTTTTGGGACGGTGTCCCATGCATGCTTGACTTGCATATCATCCCAGCGCGGAGCAAGGGGAGATGCGAGGGTGAAAGGGACCGCAGCGAGAACGGAAAGCGTCGGTAGCCAGTACATGGAGCAGTCTGTGAACGACACAGGACTCCATGGAAGCACCAAAGGTTTTATAGTCCATTTTCTTGTCAAAGGCGAGCTGGGAACGACTACACCGCGAGGCTAATTTGAATGAATCGAAAATCACTGTGGGAATTTCACATTTAGTTGTGACCAATCAGAATTAGCTGGACTATGTAGTATAATGCCAGCAGCTTCACTGGTGCCCATCGTATGGCGGGTCGTGTGGTGGACTTGCATGTGCAAGTGTTACTCCGTCACCGGAGCGCTAAGAACAGTGATTTCCCGTGCTGCGACATACCGCACTTGTCTGTCACATTGCTTTGTGTGGGTGACGATGTCGGGTCAAGCTTCGTGGAAGACGAGCCTGAGTCTGCACGTAGTGTCAACTCCTGCATCAGGTTATCTTATACCTTCTGACTATTTATCTAGAACCATTGCACAAATCATAGCACGCTTTCTCTACCGGTACACGCAAGGTACCTAATAGAAAGTTGATCATGCTGCCAACTTGACCTCGAGATTGTGTTTACTCCGGGAACACTTTATTCACGATAAGAGTTTTCGACGGAAAAACCGGGTCCGAGTCAGGGTCACCGTCGTAGCATTATGGGTGCGGGAAGTGACCAAGCGATTTCTCGTTTCTCAGGCTAGCTTCATTTTTGGCACGCGTCTCCCACGGGCCCGCGGCCTAGGCTAGGGCTTCATTTTCTAATGACGCGCGACTTCGGCGGCTCAGTCAGGGATTCACAATATTCACACTTCATGCGTCGTGCATGGTTCACAGGAAAAATTCTCACTGTGACTGCACGCGCTGCACGCCTCAGGAAACTACGTCAACGCCTCAGGACTCTCACCCTGCTACTTGATTTTCTATACGATCTCCGTTGTAGTATTTCCTCCAGACGTGCACATCGGTACGAACGGTACTGTTATCCGCGTAATCGGTTACGGACTCCCCGTGGCACTGCTCGGGCACGTGCAAACCGTCGCGCCGACTACACACCTCGGCTTTCTGTGCACGCCATGGCAGAAACCGCTCATGCGCCCCGGAAGGGGAGCAGGGGTGACGGAAAGGGCTGCTACCGGAGAGCTCAGGACTTTGTCATTGTCTCGCCCCACTGAATACGCGCTGGCTGTATCAGGCACTTGGCTACGTGCCCACCGCAAGGGACCGGAACATGCTCGGCGTTCCGGGCACCTAAATGAGCACCCGACTAGGAGCCCGGATGACCTTCGGCTATTCGTGAATGAATACTGTTCCGACGGGACCTCCGCGACGTGCACCGTCGTACAGATAAGAGGCGGAGACGACAGTGGCCCTGAGGCGAGTCTCAGATCCAGTACACCGAAGCCATGGTGTACCCAACCCCGTATATATTCTACAGCGCTGGTGGCTCGTCGTACCAGGACGATCCGTTCGTCAACTAGCTCAACCACGCGCTCAGTCGGACGTGCGTCCCACAGACGGTGAGCACATCTTACGGCCCATGTCTCACTGCCTCCACGAGCACCAAGTTTCGATGGGTCGTGTAGTGTATGTGCGATCTGAACGTGCATCTTGCCGTGGACGGGGCCAGCGCCTTCTTTGTAAATGGAAATAACGGCGTCGGTGCCGGGGACGGATCACGACGATGGTGTTGATAACGTTGCGAGAACTGTCGTATATTTATACATAAATTATAGCAGTATAGTCCTACTAAGCCGGGCCGTGGCCTGCAGGACGATATAAGCCGAAGGCTTCGTTAGGAATCAACACCTTGCTCAGTTCTTCATTAAGCTTCATTTATCATAAGGGTCATTTCTCAGACTTTGTTTCGGCTCTTTTTGATTCCTGGCCGCAGCGATCATATAGAATGACTGGACCACCAAGAAGTGTCGTTCCCTTTCTGAAAATAAAGCCATCACCATCTATTTATAGGAACCTTCTGCCCATTCTACAGAGGACCTTTGGGGAACGCTCTAGCCAGAGGATGGTGTCTGGGAGATTTTCTCAATGGTAGAATCACACGTGGTGGTCATTCGAGCTTTTATTCTTTCGCAAGAAAGCAGTAAGACCTTCTGAGATGTACATGACGCTGTGAGTGCTATGATAGAGTTAGGGTGATCAAAATAGCCCACAAAAGTCGAGCTGTCTATCAGACGATGGCCTTCAACCTCAAGAAGTCTGGAGTGCCAACGCCGGTTACCTGTATGTGCGTAGCACAAAAAGAAACAATACCATCAGTTATAAGTTGCAGTCGCGACGCAGTTACGCGAGCGCTTCAGTAGCCCAATACGTACCGGATCCCATCCCGCCACCGCGGAGAAGCCCTGCGTACCACAGCCTGGGTTTGATCCTGACGTGATGTCGTTGAACGCCGACGCGCTGGTGGAAGCGTAGATCAGAGGGTTGAGGAACCCGAGCGGCGCTTTGCCTTGGGAGATCAAAAAGTCATTCAAGAGCGAGAAAATGCCTGCGACGGTCTGTCACAATGCGGTGAGCTCCGTGTTTTATAGCCCAGGAAAAAGCTAGGGGAGACACGTACTGGTGCTGAGCAACTGGTACCGGCGACGCTGATAGTGCTTCCACCGAGTACCACCTGGAAGTGCTGCGCCTGTGCTGAGAGGTCTGGGTACGCGCGGCCGTTGGGACTATATCCGGTGTCGGTCAGCCGTGGAGGAAATTCGGATATTATAATCGGGGACGTACTTGAACAGGCCTTGGTTCTTGGTGCCGATGCTGGTCAGATAGTTCGCGACGGTGGTAGTTTGGTAGCTCGGGCGCGTGAAGTAGTTGGAAAACCCACCGCCGGAGAAGCTTACTGCTACTTCGGGGTTAATGCGGGTCGTGCCACCAACAGCCGTGACGAACGGGCCTAACAAAAAAAAGTCGCGTCGCCGCAAAGTCAAAAAGGCGTGCATCTCCCCCAAAAAATCGCCTTACAGGATGCAGGGAAAGCCGGATCGAATTGGACTCGGTTCGTGCCGTCGTTCGTCTTACAATCACCGCCACCAACACCAAAGTCGCCACTCGAGAAGAAGACGCTAGAACCGCGCGTGCCTAGCTGAGCGAACAAGTTGCACACGCTCGTCGCGTAGTCTTGTGGCACCGTCTGCTCGTCGTCACCATACGAGGTGCTGATCGTCTGCGGGATCGTTGTCCCAGCCAGTACAAAGTTCAGCCAGTCCAAGTATGGTTCGTTCGTGTTTGTCGGCGTGTTTGAGTCGGGAATGAAGGGCGGAGAGCCGCCTGTGCTGTAGTAGGTGTTCGGCGTTGGGAAGGAGATAGCTTCAGCATATTGGATGTCGAGGTTGGCCTTTGTGAGAGGAAGGAGAAAAAATGTTAGCAGTGCAAGATTGTACGTCGAGCTACGGATTACTTACCTCAACGCCAGGGTTAGTCTGGTCGTCCCCGCCTCCGTTGACCGTCACGACTGGGAACGCCGCGGAGACAGCGTCAGGGCGGAAGCGGTTCATGAATGTCGCCAGATCCGCGTGGTTCGCAAACTCGTTGAGGTAGCCTGCGATGCCAAGTTTGTTGGTTGACGTCGCTGCGGGCACGTACGCCGCCGTGTTGTATAGTGCGCGCAGGCACGTCGGCGTGATCGTCGTCGCGCAGCTTGCTGGCACAGTCGCAGCCAAGCCAGGCTTGGCTTTCGCTGTTGCCTCCCGCAGCTCCCGGTCACCGTCCTGCAGCGTCGTAGCGTTGGGCTGCAGGTGCAAGGTACGCCGCATTGCGCGGGGTGAACCGAAATAGGTTGTCGGCGCAACTGTCTGTACGACCTTGTGAAGTGCAGCAGGTACAGAATAGCCGATTGTGCGGAGAACGGTCTCGTTCGTCCCGGCGTGTCGATAGAGCTGGTACGACGCCCCGAGGAGTTCATTTGCTTTGGACACGGGCACGCCGAGGAGCGTGAGCCAGTTGCCGCCGTGAGTAGGTGAGACGGAGGAGGATGGGAAATCATGGTGTTCAAGCCAGGAGCTGACAAGGTCCAGTGTGTCGGTGTGGGGCGCGACAAGTTCGGCAACTTCCTCCTTGGAAAGATGCATGCGATATCTACCCGGCAATATCTGTATGAGTACGTGTGTGCAGTAAGGGAGGGAAACGTACTTTGGATGCTCAGGGTTGCTGATCTCGTAGAGGGCGTCAGTCAAGGCGCTCTCGCGGTCAGGTTTGAGTGCAATGCGGAGGTCTATGGTAGTCCCCTCGGGGGGGTGGCCCTGACATTCCCAGTTTTTTGGAACGGTCTTCCATGCATGCTTGACTTGCATGTCATCCCAGCGCGGAGCGAGGGGAGACGCAAGGGTGAAAGGGACCGCAGCGAGAACGGAGAGGGTCGGTAGCCAATACATGGATGAATCGGTGAACGACACTGAGGGCAGGACAGAAGGGAAGCACAGAAGCTTTTATAGTTCATTTTCCTGTCAAAACCAGCTGGGAACGACTAGTGCACCGCGAGTGCCAACATCAAGGCCCGACGTATGGAGGAAATATTAATTGAATTTCAGTTGTGAAAATCCGACCAATCAAATTTCGGAATTTTCACAACCGAATCGGATTACATAATAAATGCCACAGTGAAACTCGCTTCACTTGTGCTCGCCGTATGGTGGCCACGCGTGTGCATGTGCGCCTCCGTCACCGGAACGCCAAGAATAGCGATTTCCCGTGTTGCACCATGTTGCACCAGTCTGCCGCATTAGTCCGTGTGGGTGGGAATGCCAGGGCAAGCTCCGTGGAAGACGAGTCTGCACGTGGTGGTCAACTTCCATCAAGTATCACATACCTTCTGTCCATTTATCTAGGGCCACTGCGCGGATAATAGTTGGCCTTCTCTACCGGCACACACATGGTAACTGGGAGAAAGTCGGTCATGCTACCAACTTGAATTCAACAGTCTGTTCACACCGGAAACACTCTATGCACGATAAGGATTTTCGAAGGAAAAAACTAGGTCCGAGTCTGGGCCACCGTCGTGGCATTGTGGGTGCGGGAAGCGACAGGATGACTTTTCAGGACGATTAGGCCGACTAGGACGTCCGAGTGCTGCGGTGGGATGGTCAACTCAATCAAGTACCAGGTAATGCCATGCTCGCACCCTTGCTATCCCGGATGATCAACTTTCCCTCGGGCTCCCCTACCTAATCCTTCGCCCACGTACCTGAGGGAAGAGTAAAGCGTCACCGCGTCACACGTGAAGCCGGGTTGGAGAACTGTCGACCCGCGAGATCTAGGCGAAAACCTGGGGGTCGCGCCCAGGGACTAGTGTGATATTGCTTTTGTTGACGGGTGTTCTGAATTCGGAGGGCCTAATCATGGGCACTGTAAGAGCGAAATGGCCATGACGTTACGCGACCTTCACGGCCCAACATTCAGCCACGTGACGCTCAGTAAAAAAGGCGAAGTCGGCTGATGTCAGCTGGTAGTCGGATATAGTCACCGGGTAGTCAAACGTAGTCAAATGACGAAAAATGACTATTTGCAAGATTTTTGACTAAGGATTGACTATGTATTGACTACAAATGACTACAAATGACTATGAACGACTACGAATAGTTCGGTTTGGGGGCTTTTCCAAAGTCAAAGCAAGTCAATACACAGTCAATCTGAGTCATTTTTGATAATTCCATAGTCAATTTCAGTCCAATTTTAGTCGTTCCAAGACCGATCCAAGTCACCAAAAGTCACTTTCTTAGTCAAATTTTGTCCTCTCTTAGTCGTCCTGTGTACTTTTTAAGCGTTTGGTAGTCAAATAAAATTCAAAATTTTCATCTGGCAGTCATGCCAGGTCTGGGGGTACTCTATGTGTATGTACGTTGACAGGTCCAAATGCTAGTAAATAAAAAAAAACCCCAAATCTTGTCAAATATGAGCGCAGCAGTGCACAACACTACGCCGATGCAGTGACTTGCATTGGGGGCCCTTTCTTTGGCTTGCGCCGCTTGCAAATTGAGGTCAGTGTCTGATACCCCACATAATGAGAAACTTACCTTCTTGAGAGTTTCTGTGACAGTCAACTTGAGGATGTGTCGTAGTCTTCAGGACCGGTTTTTGATAGAAAGGGGTGGCAGGCACTACAAGACCAATGGGTTTTGGCTTTGGTGTCGGGGCAGCTAGACGCCAATCAGCTTGTGATTTCAACGAACTCACCATCCGTTTTGACCATGGTTACAGGGAGACCAGAGATCTGGTGCAAAGAGAGGAACTGCTCAGTGATCCGACTGGCTTGATGTTGTCATGAGCGCCATCGTAGTCGTTGTCATCGTCATCTTCTAAGCACAGCACATGAAGCACCAGCAACACTTTGGTGACCATCTCTTCTGTGACATCTCCGAGCGCGGAAGCAATTTACCCTGCCGTTGCCCTGCTTATATGCATCGTCTCCACAGCGGGAAATTAGGTGGAAGAATGGCAGCCACTCGCTTGTCTCCATATCATCTTGCCGACTAACTTCTATTTGAGCCCCAGCAGATGAAGAGATGACCCACGTTAGAGGGCATAGCATCAAGTTAGCTGAGCACATGGACCACGTATGGGACTTGGAAACCTAACCCTAGACCCAATACCGTAACAGAGAAATGAAGTTGATGGTTTTCACCTTGTAGACGATCAAGTTCGATGTAGACCTTGTAATTAGAAAAAGTTACTTGTGCGCACCTGAACTGGACAAGCTCGACGTCGACTGTGTGAGCGATGAACCGAAAAAGTTGGCGAGTTTGGACCTCCTGCGTGGAGTACCCTATGCTGACGCTGTCCATTCGAGGCGTACCAAATCAGGGTGTGCTTCTGGTCACCAAACACATTGACTTGACAAGTGCTCGCAGCGTTAGTATCATCCTCCACGTGTTTGTAGAGCTCGCGTTCGAGGTGGCATATAGAAATAAGACTGAAAAAAAAAAGAAAGAGAGACAACTTGATGCAGCTGCGGCGAGAAAAGTCAGGACTCGAATTCAACATGATGCAAGCACAAGTCAAATGAGCACGTGCCCTTTGCAAGCTCCGCACCGGAGCCTGCCGCTTGCCCTTGTGCTTTCACTGGCGCTCCTACAATATACTGATTCTTGTTGATCCTGTGTCAATTGTGCAACTACGATGCCTCAAAGCACTTCAAGATACCCCTGCAAATGCTTCAAGTGTCGTTGTAAGGCCAGCTCAAGTGCTGAGCCTGAAATTGCCCATTTCAGACATCCTTGCTATCGCATCGCATCGCATGCCAGCGTTCCCATTTCAGATTCGAATTCTCACGATATCGCCACACCTACTTTGACAACGACTCGTAGGCCACCCGTTCCGAGGCTGCGCGTCCCCGTGCCTCGTGTCGCTAACCATCGCCACTCAGTACTATTACTCATCGATCACCTCAGCCATGATTCTTTTCTGTGTGCTCGCTGTCTCGGCCTCAGTCTCTCGGCATCAACGTTGTAAGGCCAACCCGAGCGTTGGGCCTGAAACCACCTATTTCGTACGTCTCGGATTGCATGGCTGAATTGCCATTTCGGACTCACATTCTCACGACATCGCCACACCTACTTTGCCCATCATTGATATCGCTTTCCCCCCTCTCTCTTGCTCTCACTCTCGCTTTCACCCTTGTCGCTTGTTACCCATTCGCACACACCAAAGGCCCAATGGACGCCAATGTCGGTTGCCTTGCAAACGGCCATCTCGAAGACAGGCAGCGTGTTCCCGCGCCTCGTGCATTCATCGCCACTCCGCCTCCGTCACATTGCCCACAGTCTCGCCCTCTTCACCAACCCCCTTGAGCTGTCAAGAAGCTCCACTCGTCGATCGCCTTGGCCATGCTACGCCTTGTGTCGGCACACGCGCCACCTCAGCCTTGGTCTTGAGTCTTTCGTTTTGGCTTGTCTCTGCATTCTCTTTCGCCCGTCTCCCTATGTCATCTCTTATTACTCTCCCTTACCTTAGCTTGGTAGCTAGAGGTTTCTTTTGTATAAAACCTTACTGTCTGCTGAATAGAGAAAAGGAGAGCACTCATGTCGCCTCAATTTTCCCCTTATATTTTCGCGCGCGAACTCGGTATGAGTCATGGAACCAACCCTCGCTCGACATTGTCTTGCTCTGTCTCGCCGCTTCGGACGGCAAATGTTTCTAGTCTCGTCTCGTCTCGTCTTATCTCCCTCTCACCCTTCTCGTCTCCCCCTCTCTTTTGGAGTGGAACTCGCTCTGCCTTCGAACTCACACTACTATCATATAGGTACCTTTGCAACTTTTTCTCTACAGCCTCAACAACACATTGTGGAGACTTCAGAATCTACATAGTCATAGAATAGTCTATATCCTATCATACAGCACCTTTGTTTTTTTTTTTTCATAAGTCCTTCAAAGCACAGCTGACGGGGCACGTTTGCAAACTTTTGTCACGCAATGTCACACCATTGGCGGCATTCGGAAGTGTGGAAGACTTGGTGGCATTTCAGCTTTTGTGGCAAAATCAATGTCCGCAAATTTGGGTTTTCACGCACGCACGCATTCTCCAATCAGTTGGAGCACGCTGTAGTTGGATCGACATCAAGGCATTATAATTTTACTAGGTCTATGGGTAACGAGCATGGGGGTATAGCAAAGTATTAGAAGGATGAGGTTTGGTCTGATACGTTGAGAGTTGTCGCAGGCACTGTGCTAGGATAAGGGGGAACCGGGAAGGGAATGTAGGGGTAATCTTGAAGGGTTGATGGCCCAGGGACAGGAGTGTTGCCAATGCGGGCTCGCTTTCTGAGACGTGAGTTGAATAACCCCTCGAAACGTGGGTCAGTCTTCAGCTTGGGGTTTGCTTCAAACTCCTCAGTTATCCTCTTGAGGATATCGTCCTTCTTTCCACTGTCCGGCAACCCGAGTGCGACTGCAATATCTTCAAGTTCTTCTTTTCGTCGCGACTTGTTGAGAGACCCGGTGAAAGTGTGGAAGGGATTGGCCCTGCGTTTGCGTCGTGCCTGTTCCTCAGCTGCCTTCCGGGCTAGTTCTTCGTCCAGGCGCAGCTTCTTCAACTTGTCCTCTTCCTGGAGTCGTTCCAACTCAATAAGACCTTCTTCGGACGTCAGAACTCTTGCCTCAGCGTTGTCCTTCTTTGCCAGAGCTTTAGTACTTTTCTTGTTCTCCTTTGCATGGAGCTGCGCCTGGAGACGTGCAATCATCTGGCCGGCAAAGTAACAGTGTGTCTTCAACTTATCAACCTCGGTCTTCAAGCTCTGGACCTCGTGCTTAATCTCCTCAACAGGAGACGGTTGGCCAGGTTGAGATCCCATGACAGACAGACACGAAGCTGATCGTGACATTGAGCGGGTCTGGTGACGGTGGGTGTGATCACGAACATGTGGAGATGAAAGAGATGTGTCCGTACGACGATGACTGTGTCCTCGCTCCCTAGTCTGACTGGGGGGCTCTCCTCCCTCTTCACAAGGAAAGTGACTTGGTGTCGGGACATGGTGTGACGGTTGTGGAGTAGGCTGGATGGGGGGGAGACTATGTGGAGGGGGAAGTGATGGGGAGGGGGAAGTGACGCTCGGTGTTGTGTTTGTTGTTGCCCGAGCCAAAAGTGGAAAGTCGTTACCGATTCCCTGATTAAGAATTGGCCCGTGAGGATTGCCCACATCCAACTCCGACGCCTCCTCAGCTTCGTCGTCTGAGATCCAGTCAACAATACCACCGGTACCCTCACCAAGGTCATCATCTGAATGAACAGATGTCGATTCGGGGTCCCTGTCACCAGGTAGGATCATTGTGATCGGAAATGACGCAGGCAGGGGTGGTTTAATCGATGTTGCAAGACTTGGGGCAAAATCCTTCGACGTGAACCTTCCTGGGTCCAATGGTGAGATCCCACTGTTCTTCCAGGCAGTAAGGATGGTTGACTCTTTGAATGACTCGGAGCGTGCAGCCATATAGTGTCCGACCACTTGTGGTCGTGTTATTCCCTCCCCGGTCTCCTCCATGGCAATTGTGCACTGATTTTGCCATGCACACTGCAACGGACCGAACACCCCAACATCCAGAGGTTGAAGACGATGCGAGGTATGTGGGGGGAGGCGATAAAGCTGAATCCCATTTTCCAGTGCTGCTGTGCACAGCTCAATTGTCTCATGTGAGCGGTGCCCATCGTAGACAAGGAGGATTGTCTTTCCGCTTGTATTCCTCGCCACTGCTTGGGGAACGAAGCATCTCTTAAACCACTCGGCCATAATATAGTTGCTTGTCCATCCCTTTTCGGAGAGGGCAACCCTGCAAGCACGGTAAGCGTCAATGTCTTCATAAAAGGTGACTGATGCTTCGCTTACAGAATACCCTCTTCTTTGAAGTACCCTTCGTGAAGTGTATTCTTACCGCTGAAGACAAAGCCTGGCTTCAGGTTCGACCCATCGGCTGCAACACATTCGATTACTGTAACAAGTTCAAGACTCGCGCCTTGTGTCCTTGACCGAATGCGCTGTTCTTTGGAGAAGAAGTATTTAGTGCCATCAAGTTTTCTACCACCACCCAGCTGTATCCCCTTCTTGTCCATGTTATACAGGTTTTCGAGAGGTACATCATTTGCTTTTAAAAGATTGTCGAGAAGTTTGAAGTGTCGACTGACAACTGTAGGATTGAAGTTACGTGCACGCACAGCATCAAGCCCAACTGGACGCTTCAGCGCTAGCTCTGGATGCCGCTCCAAGAACCCATAGATCCAGAACCTTGATGGTATGTGTGGTATTCCCGTCTTCTTAGTCTTTTGCTGAAGAACATCACTGAGGTCGGCAACCTTCACGCGAAGAGCTTGCTTTGAGAGGGGCTGTCCTATTTCCCCCATATGTATAACCCAGTCGACAAGAGTCTGTTCCTGCGCCTCAGTGAGTAATCGCCTCTTTACTTGAGCTTTTGATTGAGGTCCATTCTTCTCCTGGTGTCGACGGCGAAGTGTAAAGTGGGAGACATTGAAGTGACGTGCAGCTGCAGCGATGGTCTTGAACTTCCCATCTTCAAAGGCCTGCTTGGCTTCTTGCACCCTGGCCTCCTTTTCTGTTGCCAATCTTCTTTTATCAGCACACTTGTTGACTCTCTTTGAAGATCTGCAGGGCATATGGTGTTGCGGTGTGTGACCGGATCGTCGGTTCAATTACTGGTACCGGTGATGCCGGCTGTGCTCAAAAGAGGAGCTTCAAATGGTCACAGCCTTGTCACTCTAGGGTAAGTTTTCTGCCTATGACTTGATCGCCTCAAGATATTTACTCCAAACTTGTCATGGTTGTTAGCTGTAGTGCGCTTCACAGTCCTAGCAGAAAATTTTGGTGAAGTGATGGGGAGATCGGTGGATCTGTGTGGTGTCAGTAGTGGCTCCAGACCACCTCCGCAACATTTTGATTTTTCTGTATTTGGATATCTTCACGGATCCTCAATTTTATATATGATCTCACAACTATAGAACATAAAGAATCTACTGTATTTTTTTTGAGATGAAAAGCTACTGGGAAAGTGCTGATTAACTCAGATCTTCAAAAGTTGCAAGTGTGCAAACAGTTGCAAATGTGTTGACATGATAGTAGGACCCTTCAGCGTCCTTACAACATTTAGTCTTGCGTTTTGCTTTCACTCGTACTTTTCGTTTAGTGTCTTGTTTGTTTTGTTATGTCCCTATGCCTCCTTTCTTTACCTATACCTTACTTAGGTTAACTACAGGTCTCTTTTGTACATAAACCACTCGTTTTGTGCTAAATAGAGATAGGGAGCGCTCGTGTCACCCCAATTTAACCCCCTTCTTTTGAACTCTTCCGTGCGAATTTGGTTTGAGTCAGGCCCAAACGAGGGCACTGAAACAAAGCTCACTCAACATCTCACTCGCTCTTGCTGCTACGGACATAACCGAGTTTCATTATGTAAGAAAAAAAGACAATTTCAGTCGGCTCATGCCCTAACTAACGCCAGTTTTCTGTGACTAAGTTTGACTAGATTTGACTACCAAATGACTTTCATCGGGCTTGGCTGGACTTTGCAAAATTTTTGACTACCGGCAGTCTCGGCTCGACCTGAATTGGACCCACGGTGACTACGGGTTGACAACTTCGGACTACCGATGACTAATTCCGGTTTTTTCCTTTTTTACTGAGCGTGACGCGTGACTCATCGCTTCTTTCCGCCACGTGCACGCGCGCGGCCGGGGAAGACTGGGAAGACCGTGACGGCGGTGCACTCACAATCTGTCACCAACTATGTTCTCTATCCTTGACCTGTATCCAACACGTCTGCAAATATCGCGACGATATCCCACTATTCTAGGGTCACTACCGCGCCAATATCGAAACTTGACTCATAACGCCGAGTTCGTAGATATTGATCAGTTGACTTGCGAGCTAGCTTGCGGGCCCCCAGTCAGGAATTGCAGATCTCGTGCTATTGATAACCTTTGATAACGAAAAATTTGCTATAAGAGCTCTTCTGGTCCCCACCGTACTCTCCCTCAGTGTCATCCCCAGATCTCTTCCCGGACCCACCGCCTCTCTCACGCACGCTACCCCTAGCACCGGCCATGTATCGGAAATTGACCTGCCCTCGTATTCGCGATCGTGTACATAACTGTCGTTTGTCACGGTGTGCTAGCGAGTATGGCGCACTGAGGAGAATATTGGCCTGTGACGCAGGCACCCCCGTCGGTGTCAGCCAGCCGCCACCATGTGTCAAGGTCTTGAAGGAGAGGAGGATGTCACGCCATGGTGTTCAAGCCAGGAGTTGACGAGCTCGAGCGTGTCTGGGTGGGGCGCGACAAGCTTGGCAACTTCCTCCTTGGACAGATGGGGCGATATCTACCCTCCGACAGGTCGGGATACATAGGCGCGGATGGAACGGAGCAATGAACCCACTCTGGAGGATTTGGGTCGCTGTCCCTGTAGGCCGCACCAATCAACGCGCTCTCGCGGTTGTATTTGAGCGCAATGCGGTGAGTTATCGGTGTGGCATTTGGCTCTGGCGTTCCCAGTTCTGTGTCCCATGCGTACTTCACTTGCGTGTCATCCCAATGCGGCGTGAAAAATCTTTCGCAAATAATCGATCATCGATCATCCTTGGAACACCATCATGATTTCGATGATTCTCGCTAAAGTTGGAAGTTATCAAGGTTTTAAGGATCTATTCCTTTCCCGCCGCACTGTACGAGTCGTGCCGACTATATATTTCGGTTCGCCCCACCTGCAGCCCAATGCTCCGACGCTTCCAGATAGCCACCAGGAGCTGCGGGAGGTCGATTGCGAATGTCAAGCCTGGCTCAGCTGCGACTGTGCCGGCCAGCTGCGCGACGACGACGATCACGCCGGCGTGCGTGCGTGCGCTGTGCCATACAATATGTCCGTGTATGTGACCGCTGCGATGGCCCGAAATGTGCTACCCCAGCAGATTTGCGAGCTCGTAGATCTGACAACGCTCATGACTCGCTTTCGCCCCGACGCGACCTCCGCGAGGTTCAACGTCGTGTGGGTCAATAGAGGCGGGAATGACCAGACTACTCTTATCCTGGACGTGAATGGTACTTGTCTCGGCGTAGACCACAGCGAATTTACTCATGCCATTTCATTCTGTCAACGGTCATCCATTACTAGCTACCTATCATCTGCCCACTTACTACCACCTATCTGCCGACCACCTTTCACGTATACTCCTTACAATCCGACTTTCGTCCACGTTCACGGTAGAATATCTATCTATTGTCACCTAGCTCGCTCCCGTATCCGTTTAATTTGCGTAACTTGGGAAAAAAAATGTTACAGTAGCGAGTTTGGTTACTTCCATCATAAACACAATCCAACCAACTACTTGTTTTTTTCCTGAAGAAATGAGAGGAACCCAATTGATCGATGAGCTCGGACAGGCTCAGCTGCGAGTTTGGACGTCATTCCGGCCCGAGGTCCTCGGAATCACCTTATAATGTGCAACCTTCCCCCGCAGAAGGATTTGAGCCTGAGATCTTAGATCTCGGTCGTTCTTCTCAAGTTCTGCTTGTCTGCTCCGACACGAATCCCCTCACCATGAATCCCCTCACCGCGCCTCCCTCCAAGTCGACCGGCGACAAGGATGACCTCCGAATCAATAGTTTGGCAACGTATATAGTAAAGATAACTACCACTGGTGGCCCGGCCACGAGCAGTGAGGCAGTGCGGGCGTCCAAGCGGGCGTCTCCTGCCAGTGGCAAACGATTTTACTATTCCCACAGTACCACTACTAGTATCGACCCCAAACACCCTTCCCTGTCGCTGTTGCCATGTATCAGACACCTTCCGCCGTTTCCTCCTCTTCCGATTTCCAGGCCATCTTTTATGCTTCCCTGAAAGCGTACGAGGAGAAGACGAAGAAAGACCTTCTCGCGCATCCGTTGATGGCCCAGTTGCAGACTTGCAACTCTCCTACCGACATTCTGGCCGTCCTTCGTTCTCAAGTCCAACAGTTTGAGCAATCTACGCGCGGCAATGACAAATTAACAAGATGGTTGAACCCGACCGTCAACGTCCTCTATGCGTTCTCTACGGCGCTTGGCGAGGGTGTTGGCCTAGTGAATTCCATTCGGACGATCCTTCTATGATATAATCTCTGATATCATATTTCTAGCTATTCTCACCTGCGAAAGTGATTTTTGCTGGGGCTGGTGTCCTCCTATTGGTAGTAGTTATTTTCCTGAATCACCCTTACAGAGACTGACCTAATACCGAACTCTCCCAGGCGGCAAAGGACGTCGTTGCGAGCCGAGATGCGCTCGTCGATATTTTCGAGCGCGTCGAAAGCTTCTTCAGACGACTCGAGACATATACTGAGGTGCCGACGACGGAGGCGATGAGGGACGTCATTGTGAAGATAATGGTCGAGGTCCTTAGTATTTTTGCGATTGTGACGAAAGAGATGAAGCAGGGACGAGCGAGTGAGTCGACCTCTGATGATGCGTTTTCCCTCACTGATAGAGCTTCAGAGAAATACCTTAAAAGACTATTCGGAAGAACCGATATCGATGACGCGCTGAGCAGACTGGATAAGTTGACGCAGGAGGAGGCCCGGATGGCGATTATGCAGGTCCTGAAAGTTGCACACCATGTCGAGGACGGAGTAAAGACTGTCGGCGACAACGTTAAGGACATTGACGACAAGATCAATGTGGCTATTGAAAGTACGTTAAGCAACTCACAAGCACCGTTCTTAACCCATATCCGGGCCATATGCGACTAGGCGGCAGGGAAACAAAGGCTCTGGTGCAGCAGACGTTAATCAATATAGATGAGACTAAGCGTTCGTGCTTCTTTGGCCCGTTACTTTAGTTGCTGGAGCTGAATTGCCACTACAGGGACCAAGGCACGGCGGGAACCACCGAGCGTGGCTGTCTCCGCCGGATCCATCGACTAATCAAAATATTGCGTGCAACGCTCAACATGAGGGGACGGCAACGTGGTTCTTCCAGGGAAATATCTTCAAGGAATGGGAGTCCATGTCTACCACATCCTTGCTGTGGATCCATGGGAAACGTGGGTCCCCTCTGTCCCTTCACAGCCTCCCCTGATCTGATCGCTTCGAATCATTGTAGCGGGTTCGGGGAAGAGCATCCTTTGGTTCGTTATCATTTGTCAGGTTCACCTATGAGGGACTTACACCGTCCAACTAGCTCCGCAATCATCCAGAACGTCATAGTGTTGCAGGAGGCTGGACTTGCCTCTATGGCGTATTTCTATTTCGATTTTAGGGACACCGATAAACAAAACTTCGACAACTTCCTCCCTTCGCTTCTAACACAGCTCTCCGCTCGTTCCGATGGCCGTTGCGATATACTCTCCCACATTTATAAGACACACGACGATGGCGCACGTAAGCCCAGCACCAGCACGCTGATCGCATGTCTTAAAGAGATGCTCGCGCTACCTGATCAACGCCCAATCTACATCATATTGGATGCGCTAGACGAATGTCTCAATACCTCTGGAATTCCATCCTCCCGCAAGAAGGTCCTTGATCTCTTAAAGGACCTTGTCGGCTTGCAGCTTCCAGATCTTCATATATGTGTCACAAGTCGTCCAGAGGTTGATATCCAAACTGCGCTTGAACCCCTAGCATTTCACCCAGTCTCCATTCACGACCAAAGTGGACAAATAAAGGATATTGGAGATTATATCAGATCTGTCGTCTACGCGGACTCAGATACGGCGATGAGGAGATGGAGGGACAAGGACAAAGAACTGGTTATCGAGACGCTCACGGAAAGAGCCGATGGAATGTAAGCGCGTTTAAGGATGCCGACGACACTTACTGATCATTTGACAGGTTCCGTTGGGTTTTCTGTCAACTGGAAGTGTTGCAACATTGCCTTCCGCAAAGTATACGGAAAACCCTCAACGAATTGCCGAAATCTTTGGATGAGACATATGAGCGCGTGTTGAAGGAGATTGGCATGGCCAACCGAGACCATGCTCATCGTCTCTTGCAATGTCTTACCGTGGCAATTCGGCCCCTGCGTGTCGATGAGCTAGCAGAAATACTTGCGCTTGACTTTGAAGAGGCCAAAGGAGCGACGCCGAGTTTAAACGAAGATTGGAGGTGGGAGGATCGACAACGAGCTGTGTTGTCTACATGCTCTAGCTTAGTCACCCTAGTTGACGATGGTGATTCCCGGGTCATTCAGTTTTCCCATTTTTCGGTCAAGGAATTCTTGACTTCGAATCGCCTCGCCACTTCGCAAGGAGACGTTTCGCACTTTCATATCATGCCCGAGCCTGCACACACGACCCTCGCCCAGGCTTGCTTAGGGATTCTACTCCAGTTGGATGGTAGCTCCAGAAATAGCCAAGTCAAAGCTAGCTTCCCCTTGGCCAGATATGCCAGTCGGCATTGGGTGGAGCATGCCCAGTTTGGAAAGGTGCCGTCACACATAGAAGATGGGATGCGGCGTCTTTTTGATTCGGACAAGCCATCTTTTTCTGCGTGGCTCCGGTTGACACGACGTCGACGTTCCCTGGACTAATTTCAGACATCACAGCGAGACGGCACATCTCGGATCGACACTGTATTATGCTTCGTTGTGCGGGTTTCGTGATCTGGCAGCGCACATCATACTGGAGCATCCAGAGCAAGTAAATGCGAGGGGTGGTCGTAATCACACTCCACTGGTGGCGGCATTATACAAGAGAACACTTTAACGTGGCAGAGCTATTACACCAGCATGGCGCAGCCTGTGGATGCTTACCGGCCCGGGCTACCGTAACCGAACTCCATTGCAAGCTGCATCATTGGAGGGACTCACCGATGTTGTGCGGTGGTTACTTGACCACGGTGCAGATGCGAATTCGCAACAAGACGATTACTGGACTCCACTTCATTCCGCCGCGGCGAACGGACATCTAGGGGTTGTTCAGATGCTACTAGTAGGGCATAGCGTACACATCGATGCTGCGAATGACGTTGGCCATACTCCATTGCACCAGGCATCAAATTGCGGTTACGTGGAGACCGTGAGGCTATTACTCCAGCATGGAGCGGATATCTGCGCACAAGATAAGGACCACTCGACTCCATTACATCTGGCGTCGTACAAAGGGAGAACGGAGACCGTGCGCCTGCTGCTCGACCATGGCATGAATGTAGATGCTGAGAACAAGGATGGAAGCACCCCGTTGCACCTAGCGTCGTCCGAGGGGAGAACCGAGGTTCGTGTGCCTACTGCTCGACCGTGGCGCGAACGCAGATGCTGAGAACAAGGATAGAAGCACCCCATTGCACCTAGCCTCACACTGGGGGAAAGCCGAGACCGTGCGCCTACTGCTTGACCGTGGCGCGAACGCAGACGCTGAGAACAAGGGTGGAAGCACCCCGTTGCACCTAGCGTGGAAAACTGAGATTGTGTGCCTGTTGGTCGACAGTGGCTGCGAACGCAAATGCTAAAGACAAGGTCGGATGGACACCGCTGCACCTAGCGTCATGCTGGGGGGAAATCAAGACCGTCCGCTTTCTGTTGGACCGTGGCGCGAACACAGATGCTAAGAACAATGATGGAAGCACCCCGTTACATCTAGCTTGGAGAGTCCGATATTGTGCGCCTGTTGCTCGACCACGGCGCGAACGCAAGTGCCAAGAACAAGGACGGAAGCACCCCGTTGCACCTAGCGTCGTCCAAGGGGAGATCCGAGATCGTGCGCCTGCTGCTCGACCGTGGCGCGAATGTAGATGCTGAGAACAAGGATGGACAGGCCTCCTATCCAGGTGGAATCAGGAATGGGGAGCGAGATCGTAAGGTTGACAGAGCACAGCGCGCAAGTAGAGAGAGAGCTGTAGCCTACTCTACAGGTCCGAGAAGAGTACGTCGAGGTACTGTGATTGTAGATCGTTCCTTTCTGCGGGTATTCGTATAGGTACCTGGAATGTGGTGTATGTGATGGATCATAGCGATCGGAATAATAGCAACTCGGAAACTCAGCGGGTCCTTACGAGAACGAGTACTTACCGATGCCTTCGCCCAAAGCCTTAACCTCGTTTTGTATGTATATAATTTGAATATCTGCACACACGTATACAGACAATCAAGCAGACGGAACTTGAAGCTGGACTCGAGGCTAGTCATCGGATGTAACTTGGGAAGCTCGAGCGCTACTAATATAGGGTTCATTCATGGCTAACAATAACCACGAGATTCTATATTCACACGGCCAGATCCAGCAATTTAACATATGATTTGGGAGATGGAAGTAGTCTGTGCACTCGGGAAAAGGTCGTACTATAAGGGAGGCCCGGATACATGCGGTGTAAGGAGTACACACGCTGCGCATAACGTTGAATAAGCAGCCGTCATGTTGCAGACGGCTCTAGGTTTTCCTTGTCAATAATACACTACTCTCGATTACCATCATTTCTCCACTTGTGCGCACAGGCCCCAAATCTGCTTCTATGTCTTCACAAACGACGCATTCTTTCCAACAATAAAACACCTGAGCTTAAATATGAAAAAGGGAGGAGTTTTTGGTGTGACTGCGGAGAGGATTCTCCGGTCGCATCTTTGCGCTAACTGTTCTTATGGAGTATCTCGGTCAACCCGGAATGCCCCCCCAATGCGATCCCAAATCTCTCATCGCCTCGTTATTGCCGTCATTCGTCTAGTTGCACCCGCCGCCTGCGGCGATCTATACGGCGGCTTGAGTCGCGTTGGCCCGTTCAGAGCAGAAATCTTTCCACGAAGGTCTTCAGCCCCACCAGGCTCGGGTATTGCGTGAAGGTAACCCGCAATCCCGAACACGTTCTTGTGCTCGCGGCGGCGGCGGCGGAGTGCGATATAATGACGTGGGCGCCCGCGCGGTCACGGCGGTGCGACATATATACTTACCCTAGCTCGACGGTGTCGCCCCAAGTGCCGCGCAGGCGCTGCGTGCGTGGTGAGCCGAAGTACGTCGTTGGTGCGATAGTCTGCACATGCGCGAGCAGAACCGCAGGGAGTGCGTAGCGGAGTGTGCGTAGGACGGTCTCATGCGTCTCAGCGTGCCGGTAGAGCTGGTACGACGCGCCGAGGAGGGCATTCGCCTGGGACACGGGCACAGCGGCTACAGTCAGCCAGCTGCCCCCGTGTGTAACGGAGACGGAGGCGAGCGGCACGCCGTGGTGCTCGAGCCAGGACCGGATGAGCACGAGTGTATCTGGGTGCGGCGCGACGAGCTCGGCGACCTGCTCCTTGGACAGGTGCGAGCCGTATCTGCGCAACGGAACACATGAGCATATGTGCGAGCGGAGAAGTGACGCAGAGAACGTGCTTTGGATGCTTGGGGTCGCTGACCTCGTAGAGCGCGTCGATTAGGGCGTTCTCCTGGTGAGGGTTGAGGGCAATGTGGAGGTCGATCGTGGTGCCGGCAGGCGGGGGGCCTAGGCTCTCCCAGTTCGCCGGTGCGGTATCCCATGTATGCTTCACATACACTTCATCCCAGTTTTGTGCGAGGGACATCAAAAGACGACTAATGGATCGGCGGCTGCGTACTAGTAGAGAGTTGCGGGTGAGAGCGACCGTGACTAAGCTACTGAGCGACTTCGGTTACATAAGCACCTCTGGCACTTTCGCATTGCTGTCCTTAAATAAAAAATGATACGATAATCTGACAACAGCGCAGCTTATGATAAGTAGGTGGGCCCGATGTACCTAGACAACAGTGAGAGTTCGTTCTGTCTCCGAGTCGGAGGAAAATCGAGTCTTCGTTCGACACGTACACGTTGGATGCCAGATCAAGGAAACAGAGTTGCCAGTGGTGACAGCTGGAGACGAGACGGTTCTAAATGCCGACACAGATGAATTGCAGAGACGGAAATCAAATCAAAGGAGCAAGACTGGAATATTTTATTTACGGGTGCTGGTTCGAGTGCTATGATAAGCGGCCTTGTGGAAGGGTATCGTTGCATCACGGAGACTCGGAGAGATGGTTAGAACTGTTAGCAGGAATAACCGAGACATGGGTCGTAGTCTGCGCGGCATCGGTAACAACGTCATGTCTCTCCTCTTCGAGCTACATTACACGGAGTATCCGAAGCGCCTTTGGCACATTCCTTCAAAATGTTTGTGCTGTACTACTCTTTTTCATATTCTAGATGATAGATGGGTCACAATCGCTAGATGGACCCCGTAAAAATATAGTATAGGGATACCGTAGTTCCCCTTTTAGATACGAACCCTATGGTGTCATGGAGTATCCTGCTTGGTCTTGATGCCCCGCGCAATCCCAAGTCGCTCCATCTCCCACTCCGACCAATGGAACACCGGTAGAGGGTGTGCCTCGGTATTGAACACCCACCGGTCCAGTGGGACGAGTTCTTCGTCCGTAAAAAGCAAATATAGATACTTGAGCCTGCATTCCAGATGGTCATTAGTGGAATCCAAGTGGGATATCTAGGCGTGTAGTAAACGATGACGACTTACGTCTCGGCAAGGAACCAGCTGAAGTTTCGCAGGAGATCGCAGCAATTCGTGAGCACAACTCTACAATCGCACGTACTCAGAAAAATTGGAGAATTCCGACTCACCTCGGCATCTCATCCTTCTTCTTGCCACCGACGCTATGCGCATTATCGAGACTCGCGTATCCACCGCCCTCGACGCGCGCCTCCCGCTCCAGCGCCTCGAATACCTCCCAGCCGCGCTCTCGCCACACCACGTCGCCAGTGGTGCGCCACAGCAGGTAGAAGCTCTCCACCGTCTCTGGGCGCAAAAAGTAACCTTTCGAAACGGGCGTATAGTCCAACGGCCTATCAGTGTCCCTGACCGACTTGGGTGGTGGCACGCCAGGGGGGTCGCCCCAGCCACCGCTTTGCTCCCACTGCTCTAGGTGTGTGACCCACGGCCTGCCGAATGGTGACGGCACACCGGTCCTAGACGTCGAGCGCATGATGACCCCATCTGGTGAGAGCCCCGACGGCGAGTCGGCATATAGCATCCAGCACGTGTGTGCGAGCGCGCGGGCAGCCCACATATGTCTCCGTGGAACATCGGGGAGTGTCACCGCGCCAAGCGCCAGCGTGGCCGGGAGGAAACAGGTCAAGTGCTCAAATCTGTGGGAAGGTTTGAAAGAACCATGAAGATCCACAGTGGCATCGGTGACATAAAGGAGGTTGCGGGACGGAGTTAGGTAAGTGAGATGATCGAGGATTGCATCCACAGATCGGAGGTCTGTGTAGAATGAGTCGAATGTCGCAAGAAGAGGGGCGAAAACGTACAGAGATCACGCGCTTTGGTGTCCGTGCGGGCGGTGAGAAGCCACTGTTTAAGCATATACTCGTACGCGCTGTCTGCACTTGCACCAACGGACACCGTTCCTAGTACTCTATCAGCAACCAAGCTGGTTAGGTCGGGAAAAGAGCGCGACATACGATCCAATGGTAAACCATCCTTCATGGACCAGGACATCGGAAACAACTCTCCCGTAGATGTGACGTTCGCCTTGTACATGATATCCATGACGTTCTCCACGGCGTCATAGTATCGCTTTCGGCCAGTCAAGTACGAGAGGTACTTGTATTCAAGCTGGCAAGTGAGCGCTTCGGAGAAAAGAGCGTTCCCGCCCCGGCTCTCACCATTCACAGTATTGACTGAATACATCGGCAGACCAGAGGACGTGCGGAACGCGGGCAAGAGTGCGGTCCCGAGGTCATCGGCGCGGGCGAGGAGGATGGGATCTTGTGAGAGCGCGTATGCGGACAGCAGTCCACCGAGATAGCGAATGACCGTCTCAAAGAATGGCGCATATTTTCCCTGTTTGTTACATAACACCAGGCACATACATACGCACGTCAAAGATGCTTCGACAAAAAGAATCACATGGGAGGGGACTGGCACGTACGGGCTTCATGTCGAAGTTCATGTTAGCCACGACGACAAGTGCGGTATCAAACTCATCGTACAGGCCCATGAGCCACATGGTGTCAAGCGAATCGACGATAGAAAGACCCCAGCCGTTGAAGCTGCGTATGGCGCGATGTCAATCAACGGGAGCGGCGGGCGTGTGAGGCAGAAGACAGACGTACTTATCGATGGGACTCTTGGCAAGCGGACGTAGCTCATCGTGCGGTGCCGCGTGACTCAGGTAGCCTTGGTAAGCGTGCAGGAATGCGCCGCGCACGGCATCCGCCCGCTGTGACCACGGTCCATCATGCCCCACTATTGTGCCCGCTAGCGGGCGCTGAACCTTGATGCGGTGATGAGGCGGCCCCTCTAGGTGGGGAGGGATAGGCGGTCGCTGATGATGTGGAGGAACGAGTGAGATATCCCCGAAGAGGTGGGGTATGTCGGTATGGGGGAGCAGTGCGACGAAGAGAAAAACAAGGACGAGACAGAATAAGATGATACGGACAAGAGGACGGCGGAGGACGCCATACAGAGGCTGGGGAGGGGAATTGAGCATGAAAGAGAGAAGGAAGGAGAGCAAACGGTCTTGAATGCCACGGGAGTGTGAGAGTGCTGTCAATGAGAGTGCTAGCAACCTATATTTCGTCACATCGCTGAGGACTGATCAAGGAGGTCCCGATGATTTCCAACCTTTGGCCGCGGTCGATAAGGGTCGTCAAGCGGTTCAGTTGAGGCGGTCTCCAGTTCACTACAGTAAGGAGGGCATTCCGTTCCGCCAGTGGCCGAGTTAAAGAAAGGTTACATCAGACCGCGGCATCGGACCGCGGACGATGGCACCACAAATTTCTGAGAATCGCACTTTTGGGCTCTCCACGCAGTTTCAAGGTTGAAACATGCTCATCGCTCAAACCGAACCTTTCTCACTCTCACATACTCTCAAAGCATTTGAATGATGCTTACAGCTCAGAGCGACGCTATGATTTCATTAAGCCAAAGGCCAAACCCGAGCCGGCATATCACTAAGTCTGAGAAGAATGCATGCTTCAACAGCGAAACATTGTGGGGTTGGTCACAGACTCCTTCCGAGTCTGGGTTGGTCACTGTTGTTGAGTTGAGATGGCACATGGCAAGTGAAAAGTATGACGTTGCTCACTTCTCGGGGTTGTCACGGAGAGAAATGAAGGAGATAATTCTTTCCCATTTCTGTAACTACTACGGGGCTTAAATATCGACAACTAAAGTACTTTTAAAGGACAGTTCTATACTAACTTACTACTATTAGCGGAAGCAAATGAGATCATTATAACCGATGGAGAGGTGCAGCAAAGGGAATAACTATTTTATAACTCCAAATTGTGCAAGATAACTGTATCTCGAAATTTTTTGCTCTATTTACTCAGTAACTACGAAAACTGCACCCAAGAATCTTGGAAGTAAGTCTGCATCTGGACCGCCACTTTATCGCGGCGTCGCAAGCGTTCCGCCCCTGCCTCAGCGTAAGGCGCGTGAGCGTGCCCGGCGCCGCGGCGAGGAGCTCTGTGACGAAGGCCGGTAGCCTCGGCGCTAACAGCGGGCATATCGAGCGGAGCGCCAGCGCCTGCACGAGTGTCGACGAGCGCTGCGAGGTGCGGCGTGCCCGCGAACCGCGTGAAGCACGCGTCGCCGTCGTCGGCGGACAGCTCGAGCGCAGTAAAGCGGTGAGCCTCACGTGGGCGCTGAAGCGCTTCGAGATGCGAGCGAGGAAGCGCGGGACGTGCGCCAAGACGAGCGAGAGCGATATCAGCGGGCACTGGCTTACTTGCTGCGGGGCGAGCTGTGGGCTGCGCAGTTCGGACGCCTGTACGGTGGACACTGTGATGCGCTGCGGCTGTGCAGGTGCAGGTGCGGACTCGATCGGGGAGTGCAGGAATGCGGGTGAGTCGAGTGTGCGGGCGCGGGCGGGGTGAGTTTGGATGGACGATCGTGCACTGGAGGGGAAGATGTGTGTTGATGGTACGCTGGGGAAACATCTCTGTCATGCGCAGGAGGGATGTGAGTCAGGTGAGTAGGTACAGGCCATGTCCAGCTCAGAGATGGCGCTGGCGCGTCACCCGAGGTCGCTGGGAGGACGGATATCTGGAGAGGGAGGTAATGTCAACCGGCTAGGAGACCGGGTCCATGGCACTCTGGAGACGTGCAAAATGGCACCCTCGGAGGAGGAGCGTCCCATGTGGAAGCGTAACTTGGAAGGAATGGGATAATAAGATGGAGGATTGGGACGTCAAAGAGGTCGTGGATGTGGGTGAACGACTGCACGCCCGCGCTGGGGGCGTGACAGTACCGTTGGTACCCGATGAGTTACAATTGCTAGGTGAATCCGGTGAAAATATGTACAGTACACGAATGCCGCAGTTCCTCTGTTAGAAATAAACCCTATGGTGTCATGAAGTGTCCTGGTTTGTCTTGATGTCACGCGCAATTCCAAGTCGCTTCATCTCCCACTCCGACCAATGGAACACCGGCAGAGGATGTGCTTGGGTATTGAACACCCACCGATCCAGTGGGACGAGATCTTCGTCCGTAAAAAGTAAAAATAGATACTTGAGCCTGCATCCAAGAAGACCGTCAGTGGAATCCAAGTGGGATATCCAGGGGTGTAGTTAACGATGATGACTTACGTCTCGGAAAGGAACCAGCTGGAGTTTCGCATGAGATCGCACAAAAAAAACATTATGGAGCACTCCGACTCACCTCGGCATCCTATCGCGCTTCGGGCCACCCATGAGATGCGCATTTTCGAGGCTCGCGTATCCGCCGCCCTCAATGCGCGCCTCTCGCTCCAGCGCCTCGAATACTTTCCAGCCGCGCTCGCGCCACATCACGTCGCCCGTCGTGCGCCACAGCAGGTAGAAGCTCTCTACCGTCTCCGGACGAAGGAGGTAGCATGCTCTGATGGGCGTGTAGCCCAACGGCCTATCACTGCCCCTGACTGGCTCGGCGGGTGGTACACCAGGGGGATCGCCGATGCCACCGCTTTGCTCCCACTGCTTTAGGTGCGTAACCCACAGCCTCAGGCTGCCGAGTGGTGATGAGGGAGCGAGCCCAAGTGCCGCGTGCATGACAACCTGATCTGGCGCGAGCCCCGACGGCGAATCGGCATACAGCATCCAGCACGTATGTGCCAGCGCGCGGGCAGCCCACATATGCCTCTGTGGCACATCTGGGAGTGTCACCGCACCAAGCGCCAGCACGCCGGGGAGGAAGCAGGTCAAGTGCTCAAATCTGTGGGAAGGGTAGAAAGCTCCGTGAAGACCCACAGTGGCATCGGTAATATAGAGGAGGTTGCGGGACGGTGTTAGGTAAGTGAGACGATCGAGGATCACGTTTACCGATCGGAGGTCTGCGCAGAATGAGTTGAACGGATCAGGAAGAAAGTTGAAAGCGCACAGAGATCACGCGCTTTGGTGTCCGTGCGGCTGGTGAGAAGCCATTGTTTAAGCATATACTCGTATGCGCTGTCTGCAGTTCCGCCGACAGACACGGTTCCTAGTACTCTATAAGCACGCAAGCTGGTTAGGTCGGGAAAAGAGCGCGACATACGATCAACTGGTAGACCATCCTTCACGGACCAGGACATCGGAAATAACTCTCCCGTAGATGTGGTGTTCACCTTGTACATGATATCCATGACGTTCTCCACGGCATCATAGTATCGCTTTCGGCCGGTCAAGTATGAGAGGTACTTGTATTCAAGCTGGCAAGACATCATTTCGGAGAAAAGAGCGTTCGCGTGAATCGCGCCCCTACCCTTAGCTACCCTACCATTCACTGTATTGACTGAGTACATCGGCAGACCGGACGGCGTGCGGAACGCGGGCAAGAGTGCGGTCCCGAGGTCATCGGCGCGGGCGAGGAGGATGGGGTCTTGTGAGAGCGCGTACGCGGACAGCAGTCCACCGAGATATCGGATGACCGTCTCGAAGAATGGAGCGTGTTTTTTCTGTGTTATACAACACCAGGCGCATACACGCACGTCAAAGATGCCTCGACAAAAATAATCACGTGGGATGGGCCGGTACGTACGGGCTTCATGTGGAAAGTCATATTAGCCACGACGACAAGTGCGGCATCAAACTCATCATATAGGCCCATGAGCCACATCGTGTCGAGCGAATCGATGATAGAAACACCCCAACCATTGAGCCTGCGTATGGCGCTCAATGGGAGCGGCTGGCGCGAGGCAGAGTACAGACACACCTATCGGCGGGAATCTTGGAGAGCGGGCGTAGCTCATCATGCGGTGCCGCGTGAGTCAAGTAGCCTTGGTAGGCGTGCAGGAATGCGCCGCGCACGGCGTCCGCCCGCTGTGCCCACAGTCCGTCATGCGTCACTTTGGTTTCCGCTAGCGGGCGCTGGATCTTGATGCGGTGGCGAGGCGGCTCCTCTAGATGTGGAGGGACAGGCAGTCGCTGATGTTGTGGAGGAACGAGTGAGTTATCCTCGAAAATGTGGGACGGGTTGGTGTGAAGGAGCAGTGCGGCGAAGAGAAAAGCAAGGACAAGACAGAATAAGATGATACGGAAAAGAGGACGGCGGAGGACGGCGTAGAGAGACTGGGGAGAGGAAGGAAACATGAAAGAGAGAAGGAAGGAGAGCGAACGGTCCTGAATGCCAAAGAAGTGCGAGAGTGCTGTCAGTGAGAGAGTGCCCGAAATACTTATTTTGTCACATCGCTGAGCACTGATTGAGTACTGATCAAGGAGGTTCCGACAATTTCCAGCCTTTGACCGCGGTCGTCAAAGCGGTTCAGTTGAGACAGTCGCCGGTTCACTACAGTAAAGAGGGTATTTCTTTCTTCTTTTTCTAATTTTGGAAAGCGTTTATTCCCATTAACTATACTTGTCCGTCCCTAATTACCAGGTAAGTTAGCAGAAGATTTACCGTTAATAAATTCTAGCGCGCATATAGCCGGAGCCCGGGGGTGAGGGAAAATGCATGTATCCACGTAGGGGTTGTGTGGGACTCAGTGTACGTGGTCTTCCCTGATCCTGGAATTGTGTGCTCTCTTACCCACTGAATCCCCACTAAGGATCATCAAGTTGGGTGATAGTTCCCATTCACGGCTGAGGACATTATTCCATGTGCGTTCCACACGTCGTTTCACGGCTTTACCTCTCTTAATTTTGGTCGCAGTCATTTTGTCGTTGTCAGTACGTTCGTTTATCGCATGGGTCATCGGTTCTTAGTGAAGAGGGTACAGTACTTATTCTGTTCCGACTGAGTTAAAGTAAGGTTACATCGGACCGCGGACAATGACACCAATTTCAGAGCATCCCACTTTCGCCTCTCCCCGCGGTCTCAAGCTTAGTTTCAGGGTTGAAATATGCTCATTGGTCAAGTGGAACCTTTCTCATACTCATGCACTCTCAATCCAACTGAACCGCTTGACTATCCTTATCTACCGCGGCTAAAGGCTGGATTGTCGGGGACCTCCTTGGTCAGTGCTCAGCGATGATGTGCCGGAATCTTAATGGTCGCTAGCACTCTTGAGTCACTGACAGCACTCTCTCACATTCCCTTGGCTTTCGGGACTGTCCGCTCATCTTCCTTCTTCCTTTCATGTTCCCTTCCTCTCCCCAGTCTCTCTATGCCGTCCTCTGCCGACCTCTTGTCCGTATCGTCTTATTCTGTCTCGTCCTTGCTTTTCTCTTCGCCGCACTGCTCCTTCACATCAACCCATCCCACTTTTTCGAGGATGATATCTCACTCGTTCCTCCACAACATCAGCGACCACCTATCCCTCCCCATCCAGAGGGGCCGCCTCGCCACCGCATCAAGGTCCAGCGCCCGCTAGCGGAAACCAAAGTGACGCATGACGGACCGTGGTCACAGCGGGCGGACGCCGTGCGCGGCGCATTCCTGCACGCCTACCGAGGCTATCTCACTCACGCGGCACCGCACGATGAACTGCTTCCGCTCGCCAAGGGACCCATCGATAGGTGCGTCTGTCCTCTGCCTCGTGCGGTAACCGCTCGGATTGATTGACACCGTGCCATACGCAGGTTCAATGGCTGGGGTGTTTCTATCATCGATTCGCTAGACACGATGTGGCTCATGGGTCTGTATGATGAATTTGATGCCGCACTCGCCTTCGTGGCCAACGTGACCTTCGTCATGGAGCCCGTACGTACCGGTCCCTTCCCCTTGATTGTTTTTTGCCGAAGCATCTACTGACGTGCATGTGTATGCAACTGGTGTCGTGTAACGAACAGGAAAAATATGCGCCATTCTTTGAGACGGTCATTCGCTATCTCGGCGGATTGCTCTCCGCGTATGCGCTCTCACAAGACCCCTATCCTCCTCGCCCGCGCCGATACCATCGGGACCGCTCTCTTGCCCGCGTTCCGTACGCCCTCGGGTCTGCCGATGTTCTCAGTTAATACTGTGAATGGTAAGGTAGCTATGGGCCGGAGCGCGCACGCTTCTTTCGCCGAAGCGCTCACTTGCCAGCTCGAATACAAGTATCTCTCGTATTTGACGGGCCGAAAGGAATACTACGATGCCGTGGAGAAGGTCATGGATATCATGTACAAGGTGAACGTCACATCTACAGGAGAGTTGTTTCCGATACATTGGTCCACGAACAATGGTTTACCGGTTGGTCGTATGTCTCGCCTTTTTTACGACCTAGCCGTTTTGGTTGCTGATGCAGTATCTATCTAGACAAGGTGTCCGTTGGCGCAGGTACAGACAGCGCATATGAGTATATGCTTAAACAATGGCTTCTCACCGGCCGCACGGACACCAAAGCGCGTGATCTCTGTGCGCTTTCGCCTTTTTTCCTGTGCCGTTCAACTCATTCTGCACAGACCTCCGATCGGTAAATGCAATCCTCGATCATCTCACTTACCTATCTCCGTCCCGCAACCTCCTCTATGTCACCGATGCCACTGTGGATCTTCACGGAACCTTCAAACCTTCCCACAAACTTGAGCACTTGACCTGCTTCCTCCCCGCCACGCTGGCACTTGGCGCAGTGACGCTCCCCGAAGTGCCACAGAGGCATATGTGGGCTGCCCGCGCGCTCGCACATACGTGCTGGATGCTATATGCCGACTCGCCGTCAGGGCTCGCCCCAGATAAGGTCACCATGCGCCCGAAGTCTAATACCGGTATCGCATCACCAATCGGCAAGTTGTGGGTCACGCACCTGGAGCAGTGGGAGCAGAGTGGTGGTCAGGGCGATCCCCCAGGCGTGCCACCCGCCGAGCCGGTCAGGGGCACAGGTAGGCCGTCGGGGTATACACCCCTCAGAAGAAGCTACCTCCTGCGCCCAGAGACGGTGGAGAGCTTCTACCTGCTATGGCGCACCACTGGCGATGAAGTGTGGCGCGAGCGTGGCTGGGAGGTGTTCGAGGCGCTGGAGCGGGAGGCGCGCGTTGAGGGCGGCGGATACGCGTGCCTCAAAAATGCGCATCATGTCGGTGGCCCGAAGTACGATAGGATGCCGAGGTGAGTTGGAGTGCTCCAAAAAGTTCTTTTTTGTAGGATCTCACGCGAAACTCCAGCTGGTTCCTTGCCGAGACGTAAGTCGTCATCGTTTACTAACACCCCTGGATGTCTCGTTTGGATTCCACTGACGGATCGTTTGGCGCGTGCACACATGCAGGCTTAAGTATCTGTTTTTGCTTTTCACGGATGAAGATCTCGTTCCACTCGACCAGTGGGTGTTCAATACCGAAGCACACCCTCTTCCGGTGTTCCATTGGTCGGAGTGGGAGATGGAGCGACTTGGGATTGCACGAGGCATCAAGACTGAGCAGGATACTCCATGACATCGTAGGGTTCATATCTTGGTCTCTTCCCCAACACACTACAACTTATATCATAAACTTTGTTTTTTCAAATTACATTGGACAGGTATCCGAAGCGCCGTCGGAGCAGTCCTTCAAAATGATCGTACTACTCTTTTTCATCTTCTAGATGATAGATGAGTCACAATCGCTAGATGAACCCCGTAGAGAATATGTACAGTATAACGAATGCCATAGTTCCCCTTTAGATATAAACCCTATGGTGTCATGGAGTATCCTGCTTGGTCTTGATGCCCCGCGCAATCCCAAGTCGCTCCATCTCCCACTCCGACCAATTGAACACCGGTAGAGGGTGTGCTTCGGTATTGAACACCCACCGGTCCAGTGGGACGAGATCTTCGTCCGTAAAAAGCAAAAATAGATACTTGAGCCTGCATCCCAGACGATCGTCAATGAAATCCAAGCGGGATTTAAAATAAACGATGACAACTTACGTCTCGGCAAGGAACCAGCTGGAGTTTCGAAGGAAAGGAGATCGCGGCAATTCGTGAGTACAACCCTACCATCGCAAACACATAGGAGCACTCCGACTTACCTTGGCATCTCATCGCGCTTCGGACCACCGACGCGATGCGCATTTTCGAGGCTCGCGTATCCGCCGCCCTCAACGCGCGTCTCCCGCTCCAGCGCCTCAAACACCTCCCAACCGCGCTCGCGCCACATCTCGTCGCCCGTGGTACGCCATAGCAGGTAGAAGCTCTCCACCGTCTCTGGACGCAGGAGGTAGCCCGTTCTGATGGGCGTATACTCCGATGGCCTATCAGTGCCCCTGACCGGCTCGGGGGATGGCACGCCAGGGGGATCACCCCGGCCGCCGCTTTTTTCCCACTGCTCTAGATGCTTGACCCACGGGCTGCCGAATGGTGATGGGCCAGTGGTCCCGATGGCCCTAGCTTTCGAGCGCATGATGACCTCATCTGGCGCGAGCCCTGACGGCGAATCGGCATACAGCATCCAGCACGTGTGTGCGAGCGCGCGGGCAGCCCACATGTGCCTTCGTGGGACATCGGGAAGCGTCACCGCGCCAAGAGCAAGCGTGGCGGGGAGGAAGCAGGTCAAGTGCTCAAGTTTGTGGGAAGGTTCGAAAGTTCCATGAACATTCACGGTGGCATCGGTGACATAGAGGAGGTTGCGGGACGGAGTTAGGTAAGTGAGATGATCGAGGATTGAATCCACCGATCGGAGGTCTGTGTAGAATGAGTTGAACGGCGCAGGAAAAAAGGCGAAAGCGCACAGAGATCACGCGCTTTAGTGTCCGTGCGGCCGGTGAGAAGCCATTGTTTAAGCATATACTCGTACGCGCTGTCTGCACTTGCGCCGACAGACACCCTGCCTAGATACTGCATCAATAACCAAGCTGGCTAGATCGGAAGAGCGAGACATACGACCAACCGGCAAACCATTGTTTATGGACCAGGACAACGGAAACAACTCTCCCGTAGATGTGACGTTCGCCTTGTACACGATATCCATGACCCTCTCCACGGCGTTATAGTATCCATTTCGGCCGGTCAAGTACGAGAGATATTTGTATTCAAGCTGGCATGTGAGTGCTTCGGAGAAAAGAGCATCTCCGCCCCAGCCCTTAGATACCTTACCGCTCACAGTATTGACTGAGAACATCGGCAGACCCGAGGGCGTGAGGAACGCGGGCAAGAGTGCGGTCCCGAGGTCATCGGCGCGGGCGAGGAGGATGGGGTCTTGTGAGAGCGCGTACGCGGACAGCAGTCCACCGAGATAGCGAATGACCGTCTCAAAGAATGGCGCATATTTTTCCTGTTCGTTACATAACACCAGGTGCGTACACACGCACGTCAAAGGTACATCAATAAATAATATCACATGGGAGGGATTGGCACGTACGGGCTTTCATATCGAAGGTCACGTTGGCCACGACGGCAAGTCCGGCATCAAACTCCTCATACAGGCCCATGAGCCACATCGTATCAAGCGAATCGACGATAGAAAGACCCCAGCCATTGAAGCTGCGTATGGCGCGGTGTCAATCAACGGAAGCGGTTGCCGCACAAGATAGAGGACAGACGCACTTATCGACGGAACCCTTGGCGAGCGGAAGTAGCTCGTCGTGAGGTGCCGCGTGATTCAGGTAGCCTTGGTAGGCGTGCAGGAATGCAGCGCGCACGGCGTCCGCCCGCTGTGACCACGGTCCGTCATGCGTCTCTATGGTACCCGCTAGCGGGTGCTGGACCTTGATGCGGTGGCGAGGCGGCCCCTTTGGATGGGGAGGGATAGGCGGTCGGTGGTGTTGTGGAGGGTCGAATGAGACATCCTCGAAGAGGTGGGATGGGTCGGTATGGGGGAGCAGTGCGACGAAGAGAAAAACAATGACGAGACAGAATAGGATGATACGGACGAGAGGACGGCGGAGGACGCCATAGAGAGATTGGGAAACGAACATGAAAGAGAGAAGGAAGGAGAGCGAACGGTCCTGAATGCCAAGGGAGTGTGTGTGTGTGCCGTCAGTGAGAGAGTGCTAGCAACCTTTATTTCGTCACATGAGCGCTGGGCGCTGAGCGGCACTGATCATACTGATCGAGGACGTCCCGACAAACTCCAACCTTTGACCGCGGTCGATAAAGGTCGTCCAGCAGTTGAGTTGAGACGGTCGCCCGTTCACGACAGTAAAGAGGTTGGTTGTTCTCGTGCGTAAGGTTACATCGGACCGCGGATGATGTCGAACCTTTCTCACTCTCCCACACCCTCAGAGCATTTGAACGATGCTCACAGCTGTGAACAACGCTATCATTTTCGCAATTTATGTCAGTCGACAGTGACCTGGCTGTCGTCGCCAACCGAGGGCATCCATCAACCCTGGATCCCCTCGGTCGTCGTGTGTGTACGTATAACAGGACTTGGCGGACCTCGCACGTCAACAGTGGAGACGCGTAGATTACAGTAACGCGAAACCAGTAGATTAAGACCAACATCGGCTGGCCGACTCGGAGAGCAGCCACATACCGTTTACTGTACAGTTCAATACCCGAACATCGGACAGGCTGGCGAGGCTTTGAGGCCTTGAAGTTTTGGCGTATAGTGGATGTAACTTACGCAAGGCAAAACACAAAATGGCATCAATTGAGCCAGAGTTGTGCGAGAAAACTGCGAGAGATTTGGAGCGTCCGAGGGCTGGGTCCGGGCTTGTCCGATGGTTTTTCGGGTCCAGTTATTTATTTGATGGCTCGGACTCGGCGTACCTGCCAAGAAAATGATTTTCATCATGCTCACACACTCTGTCACAAACTCGAAGCCAACTTGGTGGACTCTCAACCTGAGTGCGTCCACCTCCGTCAGGGTGAGTTTTACTGTGAGGTAACACGAATCTAGAAGAGGCCTTTTGGTGAAGTCTGTCGAAGCAGCCGCTGGGCGGCGGGCACAAACTAAGTCCTTCGGTTCAAAAATTGAACGAATGCGTCCGCTCACAACTTGACTGCCCAATCAATATCTGCTCCATCTGCGATAGTCCTTGAGACAGAGCCCTTATTTTCCCTGAGCTTTCTGAGACCCGCAGTGTCCCAGCTGGGTACAGTGCTGAAGAAGCCCTGACTGCGATATGATCGACACGATTTATGTATGATCCAACGCGCGCCACACGTCACTGACACACATTGCGTCATTCCACTGCTAGCCTCCTCTTTACCGTGCCCAACTACTGCCACGACGCGAGTCCCCTGATTCCCCACGGCATTTCAGAGCGTCTCCGTTGTTCTCGTATCCAGTAGAATCAAGGTAACTGGACCTTTCACTCGGCTCCGCTCGAGCATCCACCACGTATACAGACACTACATCCAGTGCCAGTGGAGCCCTCGGGAAGTCCTTAAGTGACGGCACCGCGGGCCAGCCTCTCGTCTGCTGGCCATGATCGCTGGCCGCTGCGGAGACCTCATCCAATCGCTCTTGTGGCTGGTTCGACGAGACTTTGTCGCTCCCAGCTGCCTGGCGCTGAGAGCGCACGAGGTGCCGATATTAGTCCCAGTAGTGGCCGCATGGAGGACAACGCGCGTTGTCTACCCTTTTGGATCTATAAGAGTACACGTCTAGAGGGAAATGACCGACCTTCGTTTAGTATAGCCAGCTTGCGCTTTTCCTGGAGATTTTTGGGTCACTAATTGGTCTCAGCGAGTGGAACGATGGTAGTGGAGAATCAATATGTTTAAACCTTTCATCTCGCAGTGATCCCGTCGACTCTTTCTCATCGCTTTGAGCTTAGTTTTGAATTATTGCTTCACTGCGGATCTTTATTATAGAGGCTTCTTGAGGTCCTTCGGGAGGGCAGTCACTGCGCTTGTTGTATCCTCTGCTGCTAGCTTCGCTTCTTTGTCGGCTACTTCGTTGCCTTCGACGTCCACATGCCCCGCGGTCCAGCTTATCGTAGGCAATATATATTTATACCTCTAGCTTTCCAAGGGTTCGCCACCGAAGTTAACGTTTCAGCCAGATAATGACCCGATCCCTGTCCAGTCATATTAGGTTCAGAGTGGCTTTAATCTCTCGTCAGGTGAAGCCGACTAAGGCGTGTTGCGCGCCTGGTGAGACCCGAGTACTGAGTTCACGGTCCCGGTAGCAATGGCATAACCGAACTACGAAAGAAAGAGAGGATGTCGTCTCGATTCAGAAATGCACCAGCAATGCGAAGGGGCGGGAAAATAACAGGTCACAACAGCTTATCGAGGTTGCCCTTGGAATGGTTCGTGCTTGGCGCGGTAATACTCGGTGTATCAGGCGTACCCCTGGACGAGGACATCTTACCAATGTACGATGACTAGAATCCGAAAGATGAGAGAATAAGGGGTGGGCTATTATCAATGTCTGGTTTAAGGAGAGAACGAACATACCGGAACCCGACCACGATCACATCGTACTCTTTCACGGCCCGCAAAGATCAAAGACAATCCAAAGAACTCTTACTGAAGCGCCAGCGAGACAACCGCACATATGACCAACGACCATAGCGCTTGAAAACGCACAGTACGTCATCTTTGAATAGGTCCAATTTGTGATGGCCGTGTGTGGGCGGCAGACTCCGGAGGTCAGAACTGCGTGATATCTTCACCAGCCCCCGGTCATCGGCATCTTCGCGATCCTTATTATCAACCGCGGGTGACGTTACTTCTGGCCCGCCGGGTTGCACAGATGTGCTCATCATCAGAAGTGGGACGGCAGCCTCGCGGTGCATTTGATGGGTGCGAAGGTGTTCTGGCGTGCGAAGCTCCAGGCCGAAGCGCTGAAGATCCGGAACTCCGGAACTGCTGATGACAACATTCGGCAACTCGGCCCGCTGCTCCAACTGGGCCACTGAGCGGGCCGATTTCCTCTTTTCAACTCCAACCACGACCTCTTTGGCATGCTTTGCACTTCAAAAGCGATATGCAGAGTCTGGGAGATAGACAGCAGTCCTTGTTTGAGGTGGCGGGCACAATTTCTCACTGACCGTCGCCATAGTTCTGGACTAACAACCCATCGTATACAGTATATTGTATTTATGTATTTTTGCCTAACCAACCCGAGGCTACTACGACTCGTCCATCATCACATCGTCAGTTTCTCCAGCACCTGCCCCTTTAGGCTTCTTCACAGGTGGCTCTTCTCGAGTTCCCGTGCCTCGCTCAAGCAGCGCCATCCGCGTGCGCATCTTTCCCGCAGCCTTTGCGCTGCGTTTCCCTGTGGCTTTGGTCGCGGAGGAGTCAGGCGCGTCGCGGATCATCGGGTTGTGAGTCGCGTCGATGTTTTTCGGGAGGTTCGTGAGGGGTTCGTACAAATGCAGCGCGGAGATCTCGCGCTCGGTGGCTGCCAGCGTATATCAACGGAAGAGAAAGAAGAGGGAGTACGACTGCATGTTGGCGCACCCGGAATGGCAGACACGCCATTTAGAGTCGATAGCAACGGCGGTGGAGGGGTCACCTCAATCGCCTGGGTGATTCCGTTTAATCATAAGAGTGACTCGGTGAGAGTTGCGACTGACCGAGTCCAGCGCAAGCCGAACCAATCTTACATGGGAGGGCGTGTCGGGAGACGGAGACGGGCCCTTGTCACCCCAATTGGCGTCCACAGACACCCACACGCAGTCAGGACTCCCAGCTACGGGCGCAAACGTAATGACGGGGCGACCAAAGTCATGCGTATGCACAACGGGCGGTTCTCCCGAGACTGCGGCAGGGTCGGGAGGCAACACAAACCAGAACAGCGCCGTCGCACTGTGCGGAAATTGCTGTCAGCCGGATTGTAGGCGGTGGGAACCCTTTACGCGAGGAACGCACCCGACAGCGCTAAACACGACGGCCAGTCGCCCGCCGACCTTCAATGTGTCGATCTTCTGTACGACGAGCACCAGCGGCCGCTCTTCAATCTCCGGGGAAGCCGTAGTCGGCATTGCGTCTGCCTCGGTCGCTTCATCTCCGCTCTCGTCTCCATCATCCTCAGTCCCAGCCTCAACCTCGCCCTCGACCCCGACTCTTCCACCCTCACCATCGTCCTCGACTTCGGCCTCCTCCACCTCCGGTGTTGAACCCACGTCCCCATCAGCGGGAATTGCCGCGCCGGCTGTGGCCTTCGCCTCCCGGCGGCGCTGCCTAGCGAGCCACCTCCGGCTTGGTGGCTTGCGTTCCCCGTCGCTGTCGTATCCGCGCCTGGGAAGCGCACGGCGCACGACGACGAACGGGCGTACGGTATCTTCGATAGCGACGTCGTACAGTCGTCTTCCCGCGCGCCAGTTCCACACTTTCAGCACCGGGTCCCCGCCGCCAGACACGAGGGTGCCGTGCGCGGTGGGGTCACACGGGATATGAATCGCCGAGACGAACCTGCAAGGCGTCAGTGATGAGCTGCAGTAGAGGAAAGGCGAATTGAGGAGGGGAAATACCTTTTGTGCCCGAGGCAGAAGCTCTCAATTGTGTATCCCTGCGGGAACCGGCTCGCGCGGATATGCTCATCGCGGTCCGCAGTGACAATGTGCTTCTCGTCTGGGGCGAGGAGGAACGCGGTCAAGAGGGAGGTATGGCCCAGGATGAGCGTCCCGCCCGACGGGTTCTCATGTGAGGCGAGGGCTTCGGCTTCGGTGGACGGTGCAGATGCCAGGGTGGTCGTTGGCAGGGGAGTAAGCGGATAGCTTTCAGGCGCGTGAGTAGAGAAAGAAAAAAAGAGGTTCGTTGGGTCACAGTGTGCCCGATAAACATACCTGAAGACATCTCCGAACTTGTCTGCGACAATGATCGTATGGCCAGAAGGCGTAAACGCGATCTGGGTAGGCTTCTTCGGGAGCTCTCTGTGTTTTTAAATTCAGTTGAGAGGAAGCTCTGGGAGAACAGGTTGCGCACCGCTCGCTCAGAAGCTGCAGGGTGTCAATTGCCCAGATTTTTAACAGCTTGTCATCCCCGGCTGTGGCCAGATGAGAGTATCTAGAGTCAACGGCAGCACAGCGCACAGGTCCCGACTTAAGCACCCCATCTAGATTTGATTCCTCAAAAGACACGGTCGAGTGAAGTAGCCCTCCTGATCTGAAGTTCAGTTCAAGAAAAAGTCTGCAAATGAAGTCCCTGCGGCGTACTTTGAGTCAAGGACCTGAATGTGGGGGCCGGTGGTAGCTACTGTTTTTTTTTCTCCGTGGAATATATGTGTATGCGGGTAGGACACCATGTCGAGTCTGAAGGGTGGTCAGGGTGTTGGTCAAAAACCGAGAGTTCGCAGGGGGGGGCGGATATCTAATCTGATATATTCATCTCATCTCCGGGGACAAAGGGTCAACGTGTCAACGCGCGTCAACGTCGACTCGGACCTCCACATCAATAAGACCAACACATTTGACGAGGTCTTCAACCCGTAATCATCTCTTTGAAGGCACCGCTCGTGATAGATGTTCTCAGAAGAGATCAAAACTCTCCGAAGGCTTGGCTTCCGCCATGTGTGTCGTCCCTTTTTACATTCTGGCGTCCTCAATGAACCTACCTACTTTTCCCACAGGTCCTCCTCCAGGTCCTCAACTTTGCCTCTGTCCTCACTTCGGGTCTCATGATCTGGAAGGGCCTCGGACTGATCACAAATACAGAGTCGCCGATTGTCGTCGTCCTCAGGTGCGTGGTCTTTTCTTCTCTCGTTTTCCCGATCCGCACGCCGAAACCATTTGCGTTTCGCGCGCAACACTCAGCGGATCCATGGAGCCGGCATTCTACCGCGGGGACCTCCTCTTCCTCGTCAACCCTCCGAACAAGCGCTACGAGACGGGTGACATCACCGTCTACAGGATCCCTGGCCAGGATATCCCGATCGTGCATCGTGTTCTCGAGACACATGACGTCGTGAAGACTATCAACGGGTCCGTGCCTCCCTTTCCTCCCCCCCTCTAACACTGTGCAGCAGCGGAAGGCTCAATTCTTCTCGCAGCGTCCGCGAAGCCACGCCCCCGCCCTGAAAACCAGTTGCTCCTCACCAAGGGGGACAATAACTACCTCGACGACGTAGAACTGTACCAGGGCCTCGACTGGTTGGAGCATAAGCACATAATTGGAAAAGTCCGCGGGTGCGTCATTTGCTCCTGTGGTGAGGCTGTCCTGTGCCTACTCAAGCTCTTTCTTTTTTTTCTGGACAGATTCTTGCCCTACGTCGGATACGTGACGATTGCCCTGGTACGTGGCCGTGTTTTCTCTCGCCGTGTATCCGCGGCTCAGGGTCGCGTTGGCAGAATGACTTTCCGCAGTTGAAATATGCGCTTTTGGGCGGGTTAGGGCTGTTAGCTCTAGTACAACGCGAATAGTTACTCGTCTTTGTTGTCGTCATGTGATACCATATAAATGCAACTGAACACGCCGGGGATCACATTGTCATAGATATCGAGTTGCTGGCATCCGTGTACTGCTTGCGGGCCGCTGCTACAGACCAGGAATAAGTATGTTCGGTATTTCGGACACGACCGTTACTGTAAGACACGGTAAAATACCACTACGGGCCGTAAAGTTACGAGCGTAAAATGAACGAAGCTAGTACGGTACGGGGCATATGACGCCGTAACCGTAGAACGAGCGTGTATACGGTACGTAGTCCTGTACATGTTCCTCTATTGCATGTCCCTTCAGATACATATAAAGTCTTCTTTGGCCTCTTTCTCTATGCCTCGCACGTGTTGACAATGGGCGAGCCATAATATATGCTTAATCTGTTGAAGCCAGGAGTCTCCTCTGAGGGACACTGCCCAAACGATCCGAGTTTGACTCGAGTTCAGGGAGGTGCGAGGCGTCGCATGAAACCTAGTACCAATGTCCGCTGAGTCTGGAGACGCGTCACTCTCGGATTGCTAAAGCCGCGTGTACTGTAGATGCCGCGCTCTTGTTAATGCAAAAGGTGAGTCGCTCCGGCTCGACGGTGATCGGCGGCGCAAGGGGTTGTGCACGTCTTTGCGTGGTGCGAGAGTTTGTACGTCTGTCTGCCCCTGTCGGGAGAGTGTCGCGCCAGGGTTGCTAAGAGCGCTCGCAAGTGCGGAACGCTGGAGGGCGCAGGGAATAGGCTGCACCGAGCGCTAGAACTGGAGCCAGGTGACTTACTTGTCTACAGGATATATGTGCAAGGGAAGAGGGATGTGTGAATCTAGGGTGCTCAGTGTGAGGTCGAAAACCGCGGACATGCAGCGCGGGAAACTTAAAACTCCCGAGTCGCCCGGAAATGGAAAGTGTGAGCGGCCGGAGCAGTGCAGAAAAGCGAATAGCGCAAAATAGACGATTTACCTGGTCGACTGTGCGCTGGCTGCATTAACGTCGGCCTGAGTGATGCACTTCACGGTGAGATAGTATCGCGGCCCTCAGAAAATACACGGTCAACGGTCACCGGGACTAACGACCTGAATACGAGACTTGCAATAATGGGCTGATAGAGTCTTATAGAACACCAGAGAGATTTCGTTGGTCTTTGAGAGTCACTGCTATGCTCTCCGTTTTAGGTCTGGTGTGACACTGGGAGGGATGGGGACTTCTTGTGAATACTAAGAGGTAGCAAAAATACAATCAGGTTGGAAAGCTGCATAGATACCGAGCGAAAGCACGAAGTACTTCTCGATCGAGGATAAGGGGTCTACGTTTCCGAGGAGAGGTCGCAACTAATGGGGTCCTCCGAGAGCGAACTGATGAAGGTCAGAAAAATATGGGTCTTATCATCGATCCGTGCTGGGTGGGTAAAATAAAAGTGTTCTGATTCCCTGAACTAGTCAAGACTCGAGAGCTTGGGTGTACGGATAGTGGCACGAAAAAGACGTCCATTCACCCAAAGACCACACTCTATGTCCGCAGCTCCTTCCTCGGTCCAGCCGAGAATGCCAGTCTTTCTCCTCCTGTGGGGTTTGAAGGATGTCAACAACTGCATCGTCAATGCACCCCTTGTGGCGGTAGCATTACAACCAGAGTGTCTACGACCGTCAGACGGTCACGGTGCGGAGCCCTACAGAGGGGCTGAGAGGGCATTGACCTATGGTTGCGATACGGCATCGACCGTTGCCTCGGCTAAATCCGACGTAATCCTTCGAACGATCCTCGACTGCACTGCCTTCTCATCGTGGACGCTCCGCCCCTTCGCGCATCCCTCGTTTCCAATCTGCTGACCCGGACAACACCGCGCGTCTCTCTCGCGTCTTCACCCAGTCCGCTACTTCTGTCGGCATCATTGGCACGGAGACAGCGTCTACCTTAGCATCCGCAACCGAAGATGACTCTTCTGTCAATACATCACACGAGCATCGCGAGCGCAAGAAGCTCTCCAAGTCTGCTACCCGCATAAAGGAACGTGTGTCGCGCGAATGTTCAGGTATCGGACTTGGAGATGATGCTCATCCTTGGCAAAGGATGCGCTGGCAAGGTTCTCGTTGTACGGCACAAACGCAGTTCGGACTTGTGTGCCCTCAAGGCTATTACCAAGCGACACGTGCTCGTGCATCAAGAACTACAACACACGCTCACAGAGCAGGCCATATTGCGTCGCATGGCCGCGGAGCGTACAGCCCCTTCGTGGCTAAACTCTGGTGGGGCCTCCATGATAAGGAGAACCTGTTTTTGGTCATGGTGCGCATAGTTCCCGCTGTTGTAATCTAAGAACTCCTCGGTACTGATGTACCCCACGATCAGGACTTCCATCCTAGAGGCGATCTGGCAACACAGCCCGCGCGTTGGGGTCGTCTTGGTCATGACTGAGCCCGCTTCTATGTTACTGAGATCGTTGAAGGTGTCAGGGTTTGCATGCGGCAGGCGTCGTTTATCGTAACCTCAAACCGGAGAACATTCTTATCGCAGCAGACGGCCACGCTGTGCTCACTGACTTTGGCCTTTCGAAGGAGTTCCCAAAGCGAGTGGCCAACATGTCACACCGGTACCACACCGTATTAGATCAATGACGACAAAGAGCTCGCGGCACAGTGGCCGTCGCGCCAGGTGGATACGACGAGCACGTTATGTGGCACGGCCGAGTATCTCGCGACAGAGGTAATCCAGGGTCCTCCGTATAGCTACGAAGTCGGCTGGTGGAGCTTTGGTACAATGCCATATGAAATGTTGACGGGCATCGTGAGTTACCTTTGATATGCCTTATCGTGATCGCCTCTCATATGTCCTCTGGCATCCCTTGCTATAGACACCTTCTGGGCGGACAACCACTCCGATATGTGTGTACGAGTCCTCCGGGATGAATTGCTGTTCCCGGACGATTGGACTATGGACCGAGGCGCAAAGGCATTTATATTGGGAGTGAGTTGCTACGTTTCGATGTTTGAATTGAGGTGATGGTGACTAATGGACCCCTCACTGTAGCTTCTACAACGTAACCCTGCACTCCGCATCAGCGAGCCACGAATAAAACGCCATCCTTATTTTCTCGATGATGTATTTGTCCGATTCGGCTTGCGGCGGCTCTGCTAACACGTTGTGTTCGTGCTTACAGAGATTGGGCCCATGTGTATTACAAGCGTTATATATGCTCGTACTGCGCCCCATTTCGAACCTCATATCCTGATTCCTCACGCAGCCCCATATATCCCTCCCATTGACCCCTCAAATGCAAGCGATACCCAGATCTTTGACGACACCTTCCTCGAGATGGAGCCTGTAATTAATGATGAGAACGACATGGACACGGACCAGGAGCGGGAGCGGGAAAATACAGATCTGGAACCGACAGAAAAACAATTGCTATAGTGGTTCTATCTAGGTATTAATACAGGTAGCCCAACCGTGTCCATGCGTAAAGGTAGAAAGATCAATGCGGGTTTCATATTTGCCGGCAACCCAGATATCACTTGGGCGGTGAAGATTTGCCCTATGAAGTGGTGGGATCCACATTAGGAGTTCACCTTCACTACCACATATCCATCCCTCCTCGTTGATCACGGAGTGGTCAGTGAAGTCGACGGGTCTTGTGGTTTCCGTATTTCCTGTAGTAGCGTTCAACATACGAATTGATGCACGTCCTGATGAGACAATGTGCTGGCCATCTGGAGAGAATGCCACAGAAAAGACCGCAGACGTGTGCCCAGTAAATGGACCCGCCTCTGTCTCTCCTGTAGTGGCGTTCCACACACGAATTGTTTTGTCTTGCGAGCCTGAGACGATGCGCTGGCCATCTTGGGAGAATGCCACAGAAACGACCACAGACGTGTGCCCAGTAAATGGACCTGCCTCTGACTCTCCCGTAGTGGCGTTCCACACACGAATTGTTCGATCGTTCGACCCTGAGACGATGCGCTGGCCATCTGGCGAGAGTCCCACAGACTCGACCGAATCCGTGTGCCCAGTTAAAGGACCTGCTTCTGTCTCTCCTGTAGTGGCGTTCCACACACGAATTGTTCCATCTCGCGAGCCTGAGACGATGCGCTGGCCTTCTGGCAAGAATGACACAGACACGACCGAAGCCGTGTGCCCAGTAAATGGACCTGCATCTGTCTCTCCGTAGTGGCGTTCCACACACGAATTGTTCGATCGAGCCTGAGACGATGCGCTGGCCATCTGGCGAGAATGCCACAGACGTGACCGAAATCGTGTGCCCAGTAAATGGACCTGCGCTGTCTCTCCGTAGTGGCGTTCCACACACGAATTGTTCGATCTCGAGCCTGAGACGATGCGCTGGCCATCTGGCGAGAATGCCACAGACCCAATGCGTGTGCCCAGTAAATGGACCTGCCTCTCTCTCCCTGTAGTGGCGTTCCACACACAATTGTTCCATCCTCCGAGCTGAACGATGCGCTGGCCATCCGATGAGAGCAGCGGAAAGGCCCAACCCCCAATGTTTGAATCACCATCTCCGACGATGGCCAATGAGACAAACGCCCACGTTCCACGCGCATCAGTCGAGAAATGAGCTAGAATAATGTCCAGAGACAAGAGAACCAGTCGGCGCAAATGGTAGAGCAGAAAGATAGATGTGGAGCACTCTTCGCCATGGAAATCCCGAAATACCGTACAAACGCAGAGGCATCATTGATGAACCGCCGGAATTTCTCTAGCTCTGTCTGAGAAACCTGTTGCGATTGTGTTATTAGTTGTTAGCCTCCCTCATCGAATCAACAGTTATACTCACACCTTGGCCAGACGCTAGCCACACATCCAGAGCCAACAACGCTGGCAAAGCAACAGCCACGTTGCTCGTCAGGCTGAGAGCCTCCAACCAAAACAGAAATTTCGTCTCAAAGAAAGTACGAAGTTGCTCAAACAGATCCATTTCGAAACCAGTATGTTCCAAATGATCGTCCCAGAAACGACACGCATACAACAGAGCAGGTGGGACGTGTTTATCAACACGGAAGTCGAGGTCTTCGACGTCTCTGTTGGCGAAATATGATGATTGCAGATTGCAGATGTTGAATTTGAGGCCGTTGAGCAGTAGACGGAGACAGGAACGGGCCGAGTAACAGTGGGCGTCACGAAGGATAACACAAAAATCACCACTCTTCTCTTTACTTATGAGGAAATCGCGAAATGATGTATGCAGAGGAGCGATGGGAAGGTTTTGATCAGCTGAATTGACATTACTCAGCAACGAGCCGAGGTAACGGAGCATTTCGACGACCGAATCGTAATCGTCGTCGCTATTGGAGGCGTGGTGTCGCAAAGCGGTCAGGGAACGGATGGAGAGGGGTTCGAATGCAGCAATGAGCTGCCCCACGACAGAGCGGAATAGAATTCGCGCTTTTTGGTGAACAAAATATCTTTCTAGGACTTCTTTGTACAGCTCGTCCAACGGGTCTTGCTCATGATAATTTGCGGTGAGTCTTAAAAGATGCCGTATGCACTCTTTCTTGCTAAACCCAAAGGAACCGGGAGGTTTAAGGATGTATCCGCAGGCAACCGCTGCCCACTGAAACAATCCCTCTGCCTTTATTGCCAGCGCGTTGCCAAAATTTCTAAACTCCTCCGAAGGGAGACTCGCCTCAAGAAAGGCGAGAATATCGTCATGCGTTTTATCAGCTAGCTGAGGGTCGTCCATGTGTTTGATCCGGATTGACGAAGCTTCAACGAACGCAGACTCGATGTCGTGCTCAGGTCGCGAGGTGATGAACACACGGAAATGGGATGGAAGTTTACAGAGGGCTTTAGCAAGAAATGTGTGTAGGCCGATTCCACCAGTTACGTCCCCACTTTCGTCCAATGCATCAATTACGACAAGAATGGGACCGACAATGTGCAGATCCTTAAGTGGCTCCAGGATAAGGGATTCAAACAGTGTGTCATAGTCACCGGTTCCAACTCGAAGAGACGAGTTGTCCTTTACTATCCTTCCTAGCGCGGTTTTAAACGAAGGATAGCGGTCGGAGAGATCGCGGGCAAGATTCGTGAAGAGGTGATAAGCCTCCCGTTTGGATTGTTCCTTCCGCAAAAAGATGAACGATGACGTAAGACGGTGCACTGTGTCGAAGCGACGTGCGATCTCATGCGCAATCGATGACTTTCCCGTGCCAGCTTGCCCGAAAAGAACGAGACCACGCTCCGAAGCAGGATCGTTCACCCAATTGACAATGAAATCCAGGAAGGACGTGCGTGTCCCCGTAAGACAGCCCTTGCTGGGCGTGAACCGCGAGCGTGCCGCATAAGGGATATCTCTGATTTTTGCATCCAGTTCTATGACGATCATCAGACCGATAGCCCACAAGCCATCAGGACTACGTACCAGCATCTGGAACTTGGCTTGACACCCACTCAAGATGAGTAGATATCCAGTCGACCTTGGCCGAAATTATTCCTACGTCATCCAAAATCTGGAACGCAGTTATCTCCGTGGTGATGACAACTTGATCCAAGAAAGCCCTTCGATGTTCGACAAGGGCGGTGGAGAGGCCCTCAATTTCTTTCGTGGCTCCACCGCCGATATTCTTCAACGTCCGCTTCCCTAAAAATCATACGTTTACACTGGCCGATAGAGGAGATAAGAACAACATACAGAATTGTAAGTCTTTAGTATACGATTGGATAAAGTCACTACAATTACAGACATCCTGCAGCATGAGAGTAAGGATTTTGGCCTGCTTTGAGTCGGGCTTGATAGATTTCACGGTGTCTTCGTGGTGCGCGAAATCAAACGCGTCGTGCATGGCTTCAAGTAGGATAGGACGTTGCCGTCACGTTGATACTGTTCTAGGAGTGTCTGGCACCCGAATAAACATAGCATGAGTGTTTTCCTTCCGACAATAACGCAAACAGACCCACCTCGGGGATGACCGAAACCAAGTCGTATGCCATCTTTGCAAACGGGTGAAGCTGATTGCGAAAGTCGGCTCAGTCGAGGAGAGGCAAAATGGATAATCCACGCACTTCCGCAATTGGGCTAACAGCGTCCATCACCCACTTGATTCTACTAACAGCCCCTTCCCATCTATTCGCTCGCTCAATCGGCTTCTTAGCTTGATCGGCGCGATGGACGGCAGTCAGAGCCTTCTCAGTAGGCGACATCACTGCCTGGCTATCTGGTTTGGGAGCGCTAGTCACGACGGGAAGAGGTTCTGGCGAGGGTGAAAGTGGTTCGCGGGCGGTGGATTGACTGGGTCCCCCGGCGTCTGGGACCACAGAGGGCTTAGAAGCTTCTTCGGCGGGAGAGTCGTCTCTTCTGGTCGGCATTTCGGGGGGGTTATTAGAAATATCGGAGAAGCCATATCTGTCGACACAGCGATCGTTAAGTGGAGCGTGACTGGCTGCGTCGACTGTCCATCGCCATTACTGAACACAAAAGGGACATCTATCCCCAAGACGTTCAGCTAGTCGAACAAGCGAGTTTCTAATCGGATACGAACCTCTTTGGGATTCGACAGGTGTTAGAATCGCATGCGTTCCGATAACGACATCGGGATGTAAGTACCGCTTCTCATAAAGACACAGTATAAGTTGTGAAGGCTGCTGTGTAGAACTGAGCAGCATTTTTAGCCGAAAAATAATATTGAAAAAGGAAGACTCCTACAAGGCCACAAGCGTCTGGTTCCAATGAACCGTACGTCCATCAATCTGAACGCTTTTTCGTCTTCTCACTGTCGCACCATTGGTTACAGTGACAAAGAACCGCCTCTTCAGGCCAAGCTGCTTCTTGACATGGGGGACATTGTGAACCCGGAGGACTAACAGAGAGATCTAATACGTATCGAGGGATCAACGAGTTAGGATTTAAGTACATACCGGTTACTTCAACACGTAGCTGGGATGGCCTTCCCTGCGATTCGGAGATTTGAGCGCTGTCAAAGAACGATTCTTGAGTGAGCATCGCTACACAAAGGAAGGGATTGCCGCACCCTCTTCCTGAGATTTGCGATGCCGAAGGATCCGGACTGGAGCAGTAGGTCACTATCAAGAAAGTCGTTGATCAAACACGATCTACGCACGAATTCGGGGACATTTGCTGGTGATCCACATCTTGTGCAGCGGCCATACTTGCTATGCAAGAGAGATTTGTGCGTACTATAGGAGAATGTTTTGAGGGTTGGAGTGAGCGACGATTCCGAGTCGAGAGTCTGGGTCCGTGGGCTATCCGTGGGAAATTGGCCAACCCTTAGCCCAAATCACGTTGTGGCCGTGGGAACACCAACCATACTGGCTACATCGCTCGAATCGACCAACTTGCAGACACGCAAGCTTTACCTCAAACACGCAGTTGTACGCGTTTTGTAAGTCCCTGTTAATTTCGGTGCCCACTCCCCGCCAACTCGGTTATTATGATGGGGCGCTCTCGTTATCGCTCACTCCCGTCGTCTTCCCTTACCGCTCATTAAGCAAGACTACAATCACAGACACGGTGCCATAACTGTGATCGGTCCTGGTGCTGACGTAGAAGAGCTTGCGAAAGATTTCCCTTACTAGACATCGGTTCGTGACTTTGTATTACCGTCGAGGTGTTGCCCAGCACGACTATTACGTTAAAGTTGGCTGACTCTTATTTCCTGTCTTGGTAGTTTGAACGTCGTTCACGAAAATATTGCACGAATCAGACTCCTGGTATTCGTAGACTGACCACATGCACGTCGCAAGAAAGATGCGAGACGCTGTACGTACATCGGAACCGTTGTGAAAGCAGGTATTAGATAAACGAATATGGAGACGATTCACAACATCGCATTTAACCCAACCACGGTATTGGATGTTCCGTGGCTGGACGAGCGGTTAAAGAATAAATCTTTCCAACACGTAGCCCGCCAATGCTCCGAAAACGGACTCGACCGTATTGTGGCGTAAATGCAACTCGCCGAGACGGTCATTTCGGATAATTGTATCGATATCCGTCGTTGTTAAGTGGGTCTAGTGAGGACTGATTTCCCAAGTGGAGGCGTTATACGGAAAAGCAGTGGGAGACCATGGTCGGGTCCATGTTCTCTTAGTTCATACTGCATGGAAGCCCGAGTCCTTGACGAATTCTGCCGCGGCAATCTCGAGTCACTTGACCAGAGGTGGAACAACCTTTCGGTCGCATTGAGCAGCACAATTAGTTCATCGGTTTAGAGTTGCGGACTCTAATAGACGAGAAGTAAGTATCTCCAGCAGTTTGTTAAAATCTGGCATCCCGAGCCCCGTCACCTATGGAGCCCAGAGACAGCCAACGTCGAAAATGAGGAGACACAAGCCTGGAGGGACACACGGGATCTCACCCAAGGGCAGCAGAGAATCCATCAGTAGCGCAGCCCGGGTTCGAGCCAGACGTGATGTCGTTGAAGCCCAGGTGGGCGGCGCCGTATAGCAAGGCGTTGAGAAAGCCGAGCGGAGGCTTCTCTTTTGAGAGCAGATAGTGGGTCGAATCTCCTGGGTGGAGAAGGTGCAGTGATTTTATATAAGCACCGTGAAGGGGGTTAGGGTTCGGCGCTGGTGCGGGCGCTAATGTTCTACAAAAAGACGACGACCTTCGTATATGCGTGCGTACATGCGAAAAAACGCGGTTACACTGGACCTTCGCATCGCCGTTTCGCGTTTCCGACTATATTCGACTGTTTCTCCGCGTGCGAGCCCAAACTCGCCATGGCTTAACCCGAGGAGCGAGAATTAACACCAGACAAACAGAAACAAAAGGATGCTGAATTTCGGAAACGGAAAACTGACTGGAAACGGAGGCAGGGGGTACGTCACACCTAGATTCGCACAGGACAACACACCAATCTGACTGGCAGGGCGAAACTTTTCTCGACCATCTTATAATGCACGTGCGCGCAGGTGTGTGGTGTATACGCCGTTCTACTCTCCGTATGATACATTCTTGCACTCAGGGAAAGGGGGTGACGGCTGTGTTGCCTTCCACCGCGAGAAGTTCAAGCCACACGGTCCTCCCTCTGGCGGCAACGGCGGGCGCGGCGGCGACATCTACATCCTCCCTGATCCACACCTCACGACGCTCTCATCTGTCCCATCTCACGTGCGAGGAAACGCCGGCGGTCAAGGTATGGGCACGTGGCAGCACGGGCGAGCCGGTGCGCCAGTCATCCTGCGTGTTCCGCTGGGCACAGTCGTGCGCGAGCTCCCGCGCGGGGATCCGCGACGAACGCCGGACGAGTGGGAGGTAGAAGAAGAGGCATACGCGCTGCTCGAAAAGGAGGAGCGCCGCCAGCGCTGGCGGGAGCGCCGCTGGGTGCACTACCCGACGTACGAGGACGATAACACGGGCCGCTCTGCATTCAAGCAGGCCGAGTGGGACCTCTGGCGTGCTGAGCGCGAGATGCGCGCCACGCGTCGCCAGCGCGACGCCGCGCCGCTCGCCCTAGACCTCGACCAAATGCCACCGGATGCTACGCGTGCCCCGGATGCGCCGCTCGGTCTACCACGCGTGAGGCAGCTCGGCACGCTCGTCGCCTCCGGGGGCACGCCGGGGTACGGCAATCCGCATTTTCACTCGACGACGAACCCATCGCCCAAGTTCGCGACGCGCGGATACGAGGGCGAGCGCGTGACGCTCGAGCTAGAGCTGAAGCTGCTCGCAGGACGTCGGGCTCGTCGGTGCGCCAAACGCGGGGAAGAGCACACTGCTGCGTGCGCTGACGGGCGGCCGTGCGCGGAAGCGCCGTGGCCGGGTACGCGTTCACGACGCTGAACCCTGTCGTTGGCGTGGTGCGCGTTGCGGAGGACGGGTCGTTCGTGGGAGGAGAGGACGGCGCGGTCTATGACGAGACGAGTGTTGAGAGGCAGCGCGAGCGGGAACTCATGGAGAGCGGCGCGTACGCCGATTCACTGACGCGGAATCAGGGATCTCGCGCACAGGACTCTCACGAGCACCTCGAGACATTCAGGTTTACCATCGCCGACAACCCTGGGCTCATCGAGGATGCATCGGACAACGTAGGACTCGGTCACTCGTTCTTGCGTTCTATGGAACGTTCCCTTGCATTGGTCTATGTCGTAGATCTCTCTGGTCCGGCACCCTGGGACGAACTACGCATGCTCCGGGAAGAGCTGGAAAAGTACAAGCCAGGGATGAGTGCGAGCGCGCGCATGGTCATCGCGAACAAGGCGGATCTACTTGGTAGCGACGGCGATCCGGAAGAAGTTCGACTGGCTCGCGCAAAGCTCACGCGGCTTGAGGAGTTCGTGAGGACCAATATGAGCGACGCCAATCCTGCGCTTGATGTTGTGCCGACCTCGGCGAAGTACAGCCAAAATTTGCGTAGCATAGTGCATAAATTACGGACATATGTGGAAGAGGCGAGGTTAGCGTCATCGCGGACACAATCTCCATTTCCTGCGCCTAGCATACAGCAACTGTAATCCTTTATCGTTTACATCTTCTGCACATAAACAGGCTTTCGTTGATGTCTATCCTCACTGATCACTGAGCAGCAAGTCTCTTGCGCTAAGATACCTCTCTCGCGTCTCTCGGACGACCTCCTCGCTCATTGTCCAGCCCTCCCCGTCTGGGCCGTCTTCGAGGCCCTTTCGGAAACCCTGCGACGTGAGCCAGTCTCGGAGATATTGCTTGTCGAAGCTCGGCTGGTTGCGCCCCGGCGCGTACCCCTCCAGTGGCCAGTAACGTGATGAATCAGGGGTGAGTGCCTCGTCGATGAGGATGAGCTCCCCATCGATGAGCCCAAATTCAAACTTTGTATCCGCGACAATGAGCCCTCGCGTAGCCGCGTGTTCCGCAGCGGCAGTGTAGAGCCGCACGGCGGCTGCAGAGATTTTGTCGTATAGCTCTTGCCCGATGAGCGCGGCGGCTGTGAGACTGGGGTGAGAGGCACAATACGGCACGATGAGGAGTTAAATCGTTTCACCTTGTTCGGGGGAGATGTTCTCGTCGTGTGCTCCTTGCTCTGCCTTTGTGGATGGCGTAAAGAGCGGTGCGGGGAGCTTCTCTGACTCTAGGAGGCCGTCTGGTAACGGGATTCCGTGCACCGTGCGGGATTTCTTGTATTCGGACCCACGCAGAACCTGAAATGAACCGGGAAATTTCTCGTATGGCCCGGTGTAGGTACTATTCGTTAATGATGCTTACCCGTGATATATCCCCGCACGATCGCCTCGAGGGGTATGACCTCTGCTTTCTTAACAAGAATGGAGCGGCCTTCTAATTGTTCCTTGTGTTGGTGCACCTCCTCAGGCATCTCTTCGATCCGAGACGTCACGACATGGTTCGGGATGATATCTTTGAGCTTGTCGAACCAGAAGAGCGAGAGTTCCGTGAGGACTCGGCCCTTGTCTGGAATGCCCTTACGTTTACGAGTCGTCAAGCAGAATCGCGATACGCGAAAGGAGGTAATCACATTTTTCAGAATGACGTCGTACGCAGATATGCGATCGGATGCGACGAAGAGCAGGTGCTCCGGTGAGGATGTCGCATATATATCGCGTACCTTACCCTTGGAGAGTAGCTTGAGCTGAGGGACATCGGAATCGATTAAGGCAGAAACCATGGCTCCAACAGCTTGTTAGTAATGGTCGTTTTTCAGAGTCAGTATGCGTATTGTCACTTTGTTTGAGAGGACGTCCAGCCAGAAGATCGAACTGGCTATAGACCGAGTCATCAAGCTATATTACTATAAACCCTTTTTTCTGAACACATTTGTTCCGTAGCACGTCACAGAGACTAGAACCGGTCGACCGTAGTCGAGACAAAGTAAATAAAGAAACTTGGGCCCGCGGGGGCTAGCCAAGATAATTCTATCAAGCTATTTCAACTGGAGTTGCCATACAACCTTGACACAACTGCGGCGTAGGCCTACTATCACGCAGTTTCTGCCATTCACTTCATCCCTCAGGCCGCCTTCTCCAATGACGTGTGTTCAGCACGAGGGGCGCTCGGCTCTGTAAGGAGCCGCATAGGCTCCACTTGGGATTCTGGTTCACTCCTTTGTTCAAAAGCCAAACAAGGAATTAGGACAGAGTTGGATCCGCAGCCCATTTGTAGCTTGCGTTTGTAACTGAAGCCCGAAGCGCTCCTTGTACTCTGTTCCCATTCTCATTACCGCTCTCAGGCCGGATCTGTGGAGATGTCCTGCAACTTCCTCAACCTTTCGACGGAGCTACTAATTCACATTTTCGCTTACCTCCCAGTCACGGATTTATTCTCTGTCCAAAGAACATGTCGCCGAAATTACGGCATCATTGCTGAGACCGCGTATCTCCAGTACATCTTACGCACTCAACTCAATGGCGTCGAGGACCTCCTACCTCCGAACTGCCCTTTCTCCGAGCGTCTCGAGCTCCTGCGACATCACGAAAAGACGTGGGGTGACCTACAACTCAACCTATACACTGAATTCTCCATGGACGTGGAGCCCTATTTCCGCAAGAATATCATACAGGACGGTTATCTGATCTCCAGATCCAACACAGACCTGACCCAATATGGATATGTGGACCTTTTCTCTTCGCCACCAGGGGAGGAGCCGCATTGGGTCCACATTTCTTTGACAAATTTCCTTCTTCCTTATAACCTCGTGTTCTCCGTCGACCATGACTTAGCTGTAGCAGTCAGGTCAGGGGCCTTCCTATTACTTCTGCGATAACTTTTCTGACAAGGCGCAGGGAAAAGGGAAGCTCCAGCAGGCTTGTCCAACACCAGCTTGCTTTCTTTCAGTTCACGACAGGCGCACCTCACCCCCTCTCAGCCAAGCATACTAAATCTCTCCCTTTGGTCGATTATTCTGGATTTATTAGGATCGAGGTGGATTTCCTTGGCGACCACATCCTCGCTACGGCGGTACATCAACACAGTCGCTCTTCCTTTTACCTCGTCTCATGGAAGACCGGGACTGTGACGTTTGTGGGTACTTTACCAGGTCATTTCGGCCTCAACCACGTTTAGAACTGATTTCCACAGCTCCGTGGACTACCAGGAGCGCCAAAGCTCACTGTCATCGATAGCAACTTGGTCGTACTAATAAGAGAGTCCATAAACAGTCTGGAGATCCACAAGCTGGAACTCGCCTCCTCGCCCCCTCGCATGGAAACTGTATGCTCCCTCGAGTTACCACCGCTGAAGTCAGACGCTTCAATCTTCTCCACTATGTTTGCCAAGGAATGGATCGCATCCTCGGAGCGTCGCGCGCGCTCTCAATTCTCTCAGAGACGTCTTCTTCCCTTCCGCTCCTCTAGAATTGACACCATTGCGCTCCTCCTCAGTTATCACACCCCAGAAAGGGAACATTCCGCCATCCGGATATGCTTTGCTTTTCAGTGTCACCGCACTCCTTTCTGTGGTCCATTCGGGCGTATATAATGTGTCTTGGGAAAACTGGGGCCCTCTTGGGACGCGTATCCTCCCTTACCACGGCACCGTGCCCGTGCCAGCTGGCCCTTTCTGGGTCACAAGCATCTCGCCGTTGATTGTACGCGACTACGATCCGCTGCGTGCGGTGCATGTTCAACCGGTGGAAGAGAACCCATCATCGCCATCTGGACTTCCGGTATTCGCTTCAACAAAGGTGGTTGGCAAACACTGGTCGTCGGGTCAAGTTGAGACGCGGCTGCCCTATCGCGAGTTCGTGTCGAAGGACACGCATATCCTACATCCTGCTGAGATCGTAGGGGAACGGGAGTGGATAATCGTGATCTCGCCCACAGTACGTTAGTTCCGCATATCCATACTACCCACGGCCTATCTGGAAGAGTCTAACCAGGTACCTCGACAGGAAGTGGGAACTAGTTTTGCTGCGTATCATGTTGGTTAAGGGCGAGCGATTGGGTTTGGGTGCCTTGGAACTTGCTGCGCAGGGGGGAGGGTGTCATCGTGATCAGTTGTTGGTACTCCCCGTTCGCGCGATGACCCCTAAAGTTACTTCAAATTCAGATTATGTTGCTTCCCTCTCCTAGGTGGTGCACTTCTAGCGCTGCGCCGCGCAGAAGAAATCAAGCAGATATGTGAACTCTTCCCACGTCGTTGACGGGACTGCGGTGCTGCGGTACCGGGCCAGAATCGTTCTCATTCTTATCAGATGACCTTAAGGCTCGAAGATATAATGAGGACTGTGCTACGCCGCAGCTACGGACGACACAAGGGTTGTATATTTGCTGTACTTGTCATCAACGCGATAGGCGGTGACTTCAATACACGGTCCTATATCAGTACTAGTGTCTTCAGGATCACCGCCTGGTGTCACTACGACTTTCCTTCATGTCTACGAACGCCTCCGAGACCCTCCCTGGACTTCCGGCCGAACTACTCATTCGCATATTTTCTCTCCTACAGGTTGCAGACCTGTTGTCTGTCCAGCACACATGCCGCAGATTTTGCGATGTCGTCTCTGCCAGTGCTTCCCTTCAGTATTTCCTCCGTACTGAAATCAATCTCCTCGAAGACATCCTACCTCCCGATATCTCTCTCCACGATCGTGTTGCTCTTCTGAAAAATCATGAAACCGCGTGGAACAATCTGCGGCTTAACGAGTTCACTCGGTTTGTGACTAGTGAAGCATCTCAAACTCGCTATATCCTTCAAGATGGATACTTAATCTACAAATCAGTCGCGAATACTGCACGGTACGGATATATAGATCTTCATTCAAGTCCCGCCCTACCAAATGCAGAAGCATGTTGGGCCCACATCTCGTTGGCAGCCTTTCGCCCGCTCTCGGACATTGTGTTCGCCGTAGACCATAACTTGGCTGTGGTCATCAGGTTCTGAATTCCTAACATTTGCAAGTAGAAAGTCTTACTGACTAGCCATGGCAGGAGCGGAAATGACACCATGATTTCTTTCTTTGAGTTCACAACGGGTGCACGCCATCCCCTCTCGTTGGTGGACACAGTTCCCCTCCCCATTTCCAGTTGCGAGCATAGGAAGCCAGAGGTGGAAGTTCTTGGAGATTATATCCTGATCTCGGTGAATGGAGCATGCAGTGTGCTCTTTGTCGTCTCATGGAAAACAGGGACAACCAGGCGTGTGAGTGGTAATATTGAATCGTTTCAGTGTCATCCCAAATTTGAGCCGAGTTCTGTAGCTTTATCATACTCCAGGAGCGCAGAGGGTTGTAGTCATTGACCCGGACAACAGCCTGATCGCCCTTATAAAGGACGCCACGAACTGTCTCCATATTTCCAAGCTTCAGCTCACACATACAGACCAGTCATTGCACACCCTGTGTTCCTTCAGATTACCACTTTTCAAGAGCGGAAACATTATTTCCATGTTCACGATCAGTAGGGAGTGGATACCGACTTTGAAGCCCCAAGACCGAACAGGATCCCAAACATCTCGTGAACGGCCGTTTCCCTTCCAATCCTACAGAACTGGAACTATTGTGCTCACCCTCAATTACAGTACCCAGAACAAAGGAATCTGCCAGTACGCTATGTTTGTCAGTGTCGGAGCACTCCTCTCTGTCGCTCACTCCCACTCACGCTCTGGTGTACGACACGTGCCTTGGGATGACTGGGGCCCCGCCGGTACGCGCATTCTCCCTCTTGGAGATGGAATTCTGCCAAGGCCGGCTGGCCCTTTCTGGATCACGAGTTACGCACCTTTGGTGGTCCGCGATTATGACTCACTCCGCGCACGGTACATAAAAGAGAAAAAGAAATCGGCGTCGTCGATCCCATCCATTCCTTCCCTTGGGCCACCCTCAACTAAACTGTTTGGCGGACACTGGGTTGAGGGTAAAGTCGAAACCCACTTGCCATTTCGCGAGTTCGTGGCGGGCAATCTTCCTGTAAAACACGGAACGCAGGTTGTGGCAGACAGGGAGTGGGTCGTTGTGGTCTCACCGACGGTACGTTGTCCCATGCTCCTTCTTTCTGGAGAAAAACAGATCATATGCGCCGATAGGGAAGAGGGAAAAGAAGTTCTATTACCGTGTACCATGTGGGTTAGACTGAGACCACGGCGGATGTTTTCCGCCGCAGGCGTCGATTGCTCGTGCGTTCTATGTTTTTTCAGATTATGATATTGCAACCCAAATCAACGAGCGTCTCACTAAAAATGTATTTACAAATTGTTGCCACACTTAGTTTGCACTTGTGCGAGCTCCGAATTGTAGAAGCGCGCCTGGGAGCGCGGGAAAGCGGGACTCAGCGCTTTGAGAGAAACGTCTGAGGCTTGTCTACTGAGACTACGAAGTATATAAGTAACGCAAAATAAAACTTCTTGAAGTAAAAACGAGAACCGCGATCGAGTAACTGAGATCGACTTGCTCGACAGCAATAAAAGATGGCTGCCGGTCCAGCCGGTTCAGAGTCGCCCGACACCAGCACTTTTTTTTTTTTTGAGTCCATTTATGTGCGCATTGGGGCCAAATACCCTATGTAGCACAATACATGTAGTTTTACTTCTGGTAGTGTTGTACGTATGTTGCATGTTCCGTTCATCATAAGTCCCCCCACTCCTTAATGGAGTGGCTTAGCTTCCCGTCAAGCGTCGAGTTCGGAGGGGCGGTTAGACCGCCTTGGCGCCAGTTGCATGCCGGATGTGTGGGTCTTGGGCGTCCTACAGTTATTGAGTTGGGCCTGCTACTTCGTCTTCCTCGTTGCTCTTCGTGCCTTGAGTGGGCTTGTTGCGGCCCGGCGGACACCAGCGCTTATATATACACCAAGCTTACATTGCCTTGCGTCGTGCACTTTGGCCCGGGTGCACCTCCAACATGGTTTAGCTCCCAAATCTCATCCTGTTCGAAAAACACCCCACTGCATGTCTTCGAATTGTTTTCGCTCGTGTTCTAGTCTGTTCACACCTCGCAATGGGGCCCACATTTGACCTGCATTTGACTTCACTTCTTGCTTCACTTCTCGGTCAGAGTTGTTGGGTACGTGACTTTCATGCGCAGCCAGATTTGGATGCTGGTTTCACTTAGACCGGTGACTGTCTGTATACGAAAGGTAAACCTGTGATATACAGGCCGGTCACGAGCCTAGGCTTCACTGGCACACGGTAAATTTTCAACATTCGCGTTTTCCCGATGCAAGTGCCTTGCAACTTGCTGCGCGGGGGGAAGTCGACATTTCGATTGTTGGCACTCCCCGTTCACGCGATGACCCCTCAAGTTACTTCAGCGTTGCTTCTATCTCCTAGGTGGTGCATTCTAGGCAATTCTAAGTTCCGTGCCGCGCAGATGGATCAAGCAGACGTGTGAATCTTCCCATGTCAACGCGACTACGGTGCTGCGGTACTGGGCCAGAACTGTTCTCATCACTACTAGATGATCTTAAAGCTCGAAGATACTGTGAGGACTGTCACGCTGTGCTACGCCGCAGGCCCGCAGCTACGAAAGACATAAGGACGGATATTTGCTAAATTGCCACACTGGTCATCAACATGCCAGTGACGAGTACTATGAGTGATGACTTCGATACGCAGTTCAATATCAATCCAGGTGTCCTCAGGATCACCGCCTGGTGTCACTACGACTTTCATGATCTATGTCTACGAACTCCTCCGATGCCCTCTCTGGACTTCCGACCGAATTACTCATTCGCATATTTTCTCGCCTACAGGTTGTAGACCTGTTATCTGTCCAGCACACATGCCGCAGATTTTGCGATGTTGTCTCTGCCAGTGCCTCCCTTCAGTATTTCCTCCGTACTGAAATCAATCTCCTTGAAGACCTCCTACCCCCCGATATCTCTCTCCACGACCGTGTCGCTCTTTTGAAACATCATGAAACTGCGTGGAACAATTTACAGCTCAACATGTTCACTCGATTCGTGACTAGCGAAGAGTCTCTTGCCTATTCCTATATCCTTCAAGATGGATACTTAATCTACAAAGCAGTCACGAATCGTACGCGGTATGGATATATAGACCTTTACTCAAGGTCTGCCCTGCCAAATGCAGAAGCGGGTTGGGCCCACATCTCATTGGCAAGCATTCGCCCGATCTCGGACATTGTGTTCGCCGTAGATCATAACTTGGTTGTGGCAATCAGGTTCTGAATCTTTCCAATACTTTATCAAGTAGGATGTCTTTCTGACTTGGACTTTCCCCGGCAGAAACGGACAGAATGCATTTCCCGAGGCTTCTTTCTTCGAGTTCACAACGGGTGCACCTCATCCCCTCTCATTGGTACACACAGTTCCTCTCCCCTTTCTCCCTGCTTTCGACTGTAGAAAGCCAGAAGTGGAAGTTTTTGGAGATTATCTCCTGGTGACCATGGTGTCTGACCAGCATCCCGAATCATGGGGCCGCAGTACTTTCGCTGTCGTCTCGTGGAAAACAGGGAGAGCTACACAAGTGGGTGGTGCTTTCGGGTCGTTTCAGTTTCATACAAATTTTGACCGGGGTTCCATAGCTTTATCCGATGTTGGGAGCAATGAGGGCTGTAGTCATCGACCCGGACAATAGCCTGATCGCCCTGATACAGAGCGCCACGAACTGTATACAAATTTGCGAGCTTCAGTTGGTATCTGCGAACCCACATCTGCGCACCCTGTGTTTCCTCAGGCTACCAGGCAACCCCTTTGTGTCCATGAGCAGTATGGAGTGGATACCGACTTCGAAGCGTCAAGATCGAACAGGATCCCAAACATCTCGGGGACGACCATTTCCCTTCCGTTCCTACAGAGCCGGAACTATTGGGATCATCTTGAGTTACAGAATCCCAGACGGAGGTGTTCGCAAGCCTGAGTATGCTATGTTTGTCAGTGTCGAAGCACTCCTCTCTGTCACCCACTCTGGTGTACGTCACGCGCCTTGGACCGACTGGGGCCCCGCCGGTACACGTATTGTCCCTCTTGGGAATGGCATTCCTCCAAGGCCAGCTGGCCCTTTCTGGATCACAAATTACGCGCCTTTGGTAGTCCGCGATTACGACTCCCTCCGCGCACGGTACATCAAAAAGAAAAAGGAGTCGATGTCGTCGATCTCCTCTATGCCTTCCCTTGGGCCACCCTCAACAAAACTGTTTGACGAACTCTGGGAAGAGGGTCAAGTCAAGACCCACTTGCCATTTCGCAAGTTCGTGTCGGGTGACCTATATTTAAAACGCGTAGTACAGGTCGTGGCAGATAGGGAGTGGGTCGTCGTGATCTCACGGACGGTATGTCATTCCATGCTCTTTCATGCTTGAGAGAATTGACCATGTGCGCCGATAGAGAAGGAAAAGAACTTCTATTACCGTGTACCATGTGGGTTAGACCGAGACCGTGGCGGATGTTTTTCCGCTGGAGGCGTATGCGGCAATTGCGTGCGCGTCGTGTACCACGCTGCAGTATATCTCCATATTAGTTTCATACACGAGTCCACAAAACTTTTGTGGCGCCCCTTGGGGGTACGTATGATTTGCTTGTGCGTTCTGTATTTTTCCAGATTGTGTTATTGCGACCCGAAACAAGTCTATGATGTATATATGTATTATATCTGGTGATAACTTTTCTCCAAGTTTCATACGCATGACCGTTTTCGTTCTACTCGCAAATATCCCACTGGGTGTCTACGAGCGAATTATTATCGCTCGTGTTCCAATCCGTTCACACGTTCACACCTTGCATTTGACTTCACTCATGGTCATCAGTCGCTCAAAACTTCACCAAATGATTTGTCTTCATTTTCTCGCTGCCAGTGGCAGAGGGGACATTATCACACTCTCAGGTCAACAGCGTGGGAGATGAGACTTCAATCGAGGGAGACTTGCCAGTGATGGGTCCCAGGATTAGGCAGACCAAGAGACACACGTGGTCTATCCAAGTGAAGGGTCCACCTCACGTTTCGACGCACAACTCCCGCATGTCCGCACTTTAGAAATTTCGTAGTCATAGCTCAAGTCGGGTTGAGTAGACGACGATTCGTCGATGCGTTGATGGATCATATGGGAAGAATTCTATAACGCATGGCATACCCGTGGCTGGGAATCGCCCGACACTAATTTAGTTCTTACTGTAGTTAGCCCGGGCATGTAGATCGGCCGATTTCAATAGTCACACTGGCACTGCCAATATTGAGTACGTATACAGCGGAGGTAATACGAGTTCTGTGCAGAGAGTAGAGCCAATATAATCGTTGAACAACTGGCGAACATTTCTGAGGGAAGAGCCGGGAAAGCCAGGTGTCGGCTCCAACCCAATTCAATGAGACCGTCGGGCTCGGGCCGGCAACACAAGACAATTGGCCGACTCTTTTACTCCAACAATTAATAAATCATAGAGTTGACACTCTGCTGAATCTCTCACAAGCATGCCGCGTCCAACGCCTATCGATGCGTACCCAACCAAGACGTCCGACCTCCAGACCGACACCGAAGATATCTTGCAGGAACAGATCCCGCCGGACGGTAGCGGACGGGTCTTACACAAGAACGCACACCTGCAATTTCTCGTGCGCAATCTCGCACAGGGCTTCCCTGCGCGCTACATGAGCCAGGATGCGAGTCAGCCATGGCTCATGTTCTGGACCCTCCAGGCGTTCAGCACGTTGCAGATCGCCATCGATCCTGACAATAAGCAGAGGTGCCCGACATCATCTTGCGCTCGTGCGCCTGCGCGTTGCTACGTGCTGAATAATACTTGGGTGTCAGGGCGATCGATACTATCATGCATTGGCAACACCCCGACGGTGGGTTTGGTGGTGGACCGGGGCAGGCTGCACACTTGCTAGCTACCTATGCGTCTGTGTGCTCTCTCGCAATCGTTGGACGCCCTGGTCCGGAGGGGGGCTGGGATCAGATAAACAGGTGCGCCGGATGAATCGACGTCGGTAGGACTATTCCCCGATGCAGCAGGAAGAGTGAAGCTGTACAACTGGTACATGTCACTGAAGCAGCCGGACGGATCCTTCATCGTGTCTAATTACGGAGAGGTAGACGTTCGGTATGGCGGTCCCCTTCTCACTGAATGGATAACCTCCCTCACTGTCGTTGTTAGGGGCATCTATTGCCTTCTCGTCGTTGCACACCTGCTTGACATCGCCACCCCGGAACTCGTCGAAGGGACCGCGGCCTTCATCGCGTCCTGCCAAACCTACGAAGGAGGCTTCTCTTCCGCGTCGCACCCGCACTTCATCGATGATGTGCTCTCAGCAAGCAGACCCAGTCTCGGTGAGGCTCACGGGGGATACACATTTTGCGCGCTTGCATCGTGGGTGCTACTGAGGCCATACGCCCCGGCGGACGATGACGCGCCACGCGTGGACACGCGCCGGTTGTTGCGCTGGCTCGTATACATGCAAGGGTCGGAGATAGAGCTTGGCGGATTTAAGGGACGGACGAACAAGCTCGTTGATGGGTGTTACTCATGGTGGGTCGGTGGCGCATTTGCGCTGCTGGAAGCGATGGGGATATCCGGTGTCGCCGAGTCCGTGCGTGCTAGTGACGAGACGCCGCCGCACCCAGGCACGCATGCCGAAGACGGATGGGATGACGTTGACGGTGCGTTCCTTATTATGACCAATTGCTGAGTGCCCTCGGGTAAATTTGATATTGGCTACCAGATTCACTCTTCAATCGGCGCGCATTGCAAGAGTATATCCTTATCGCTGGACAGCATCCAGCTGGAGGTCTGCGCGACAAGCCGCCAAAGTAAGCGCGAATTTCCTTTTTTAATTTTATTGATTTACTTGCGCTCACGTCGCATGCAGGAATGCGGACGCCTACCATACTGCTTACTGCATTTCTGGCCTGTCGGCTGCACAGCACCGTGTATCCCCTTCACCTGCGCGGCGGGCAGAGATTCGTGCGGCGTGGAAGGGCGAAGACGACGTCCGCGCTACAGCTTTTGCCGAGGCTCTGTGCTGGACAGAGGAAGCCGGTGGCTCTCATATTGTCTGTTCGGCTGCGAGCCGTGTCGTAAGTCGCATATCTACTTGTTTCAACCGTCTCGTTACTAAGGGAGCTGTAGAACGCCACACACCCTCTTTTCAACCTAACTATCACCCACACAGAGAGTATCATGGCACATTTCTATAAGCAGAGCGTGCCGAAACGAGTGCCGAAGCAGTCATATTAATCATCCCGCAACGCAACCAAACATTCCCCGCGGTGAACGAGTTGCTTTTGAATTATCAATTCTCACTTCGTTCGTTACGCTAAGAATATGTAGTTCTATCTTGTATGATTGGTCATTACAAGCTCGATGTGTACGCTTCATCAGGGGACAAGGGTTGAGAGTGAGACACTGGCAGTCGGCAAGGGCCGTCTTATGTTACCAAGCGCCCTTTCACGCAACGTCTCAAGACTCAAAGAGTGTAACACTTGACGACCTTTCATTTCTTTCAGACCCCCCCCCTTCATTTCTAAAAAAATAACAACATCTCTCCAAATGTCCTACGATCTTTACGAAGAAGACCACTTTCTCTCTCCTTCGTCCTCAACTCCCAAGAAGTCTCCACCCTCAAGACATACTTTGTCCCGCAACCGCTCTAACACCTCCCTCCGCGGGGGCACCTCATCTCTCGCGCACGAACTTGCAGTAGCACTCCTTACCGGAGCCAACAGCGGGCTCGAAGCTACTCGCAGAGGAGTTTGGGATCGAGTATGACGATGGAGCGGAGGGTATCGACGGTATGCCTCCACCGGACCACAACGTGCCCACGTTTGCCATCTCCAGCGATCTGGACCCCTCAATGGCCCTCGAACTCAACGGCGCCGCTTCCGGCTCGAGCACCCCCGGCGTGACCGACGACGATGACGTCCTCGACCCAACATTCCACTCCTCCCCCGCGCCGCCTCCGCGCGCGCGCAGTCAACCCGAAGTCGACGCCATGGCTTTGCTCTCGCAGAACCTAGAGTCGACAGAACAGTTCCTCACGCACCTACGCCGGCTCGACACTGGACGGGGCCGCTCCGCTTACGCTCGAGGAGCTCGCGGCGGACATCATCAGCCGGTTGAACAAGACCGCGCGAGATCGCGAAGAGCAGGTCCGCGAGCTCCTCAAATGCGAGCGCGAGTTCCAGCGTATCGCCGCTGAGGTCGGTGGCGCCGACGCGTTGGCGGGCCTCGAGGCGCTCGAGGACCCTGCCCCGCTTCTCGCCGACGCACCGTCCTCATCTTCTACACCTGCACCTGCATCTGCACCCCCGCTCGAACCCGTCGCCGAGGAGCCGTCCTTCTCGCACGACTGGGAAGTCGACCCTGACGGTGCTGAGTCCGACGTGGACGTGGACGTGGATGGGGACTTGCACGACGGCGGCAGCAGTAGCACCGACGGGTCGCCGCTCAAGGACGCCTTCCCCGTCTCGCCGCCACCGCCGCTTCCTGCATCAGGGTGCCGCGGTGCCTGCGGGTGCAATACCGCACCTGGCGCACCTGCGCACGCATACCGCGTCGCTCGTCTCGAGCCTGACGGCGCTCTCGGAACACGCGCAGGTGAACGGCGCCGGCAACGACCGACGCGGGGCGTAAGATCCGCGCGTTGAAGAACAAGCTTGGCGGGTGGCGCACGGACTGGGATAGCGCAGAGCGTAGTCGTGCGCGCATTGAGCGGTGGGAGACGGGCGTCGATGTTGAGGGGGCGCGCCGCGTGGACGGTCGTGCGTTCGTGGCAGAGCATTTGCGTGAGTTTGAACGCGTGCTGTTCGAGGCGAACATCAAGACACAGGCGATCATGGCTCCGTCATAGTTTTACTTTTAGAAACGGTTGCGACACTTTCTTTTAGTTCTCCGCAGCGCCGCGTTGTCTTTTATAGATGGTTTGGCTTTGTACCATCCCTCTCCTTTGCTCGATCTCCCCCGTTTGTCTCTATCCTCCACAACATTCTTGCAATAGTACAAGACTTTACAATACATGTATACCTGTACCCTACATATACTCTAGCTGGAGATACCAAAGGAAGGATAGGGTTGTTGATTGGGTTACAATGGCCCGAATGTTGGTGCCCATTCATACAGGATATGGAATGCGCTCGCCCTTCCAATGTAATTCGGTGCCACATATTAACCGGAGTACCTAAACCAACTCGTTCTGAGGGGGTAGCGTAAACAGCCAATAGTACAAGAAAAGCGATAGCACTGACCTAGCCTCGACGGCCTCCTTGCGCACTGAGCGTTTCGGGTCATCTAAAGCTTTCGCGAGCTCGCGTAAAACGGTCGCCTTCTGTGGGTGCAGCACGCTATACCGCACGATTTTCGGCAGCACGGCCAGATACTTGAGCGCGCCCACCCGCACTCTCTGTTTTCTCAACATGAAGGGACACCACAAGCGGAAGGTTGACACAGACGACCTACCGTGTCGGCCATCTCCGAGGCGGCGCTGTTCTGCAACATGATGCTTGCAAGGCTGGAAGCGTGCTCCGTGATGACATTGCCTTCCGTCGCTGTCTTCGCCCCAGCCTCAACATCAGCCTGCGCGGCAGAGAGGAGCGTGTCAATGACGCCCGCGCGTAGCGTGGGGTCGGGCAAGGAGAGCCCGCGGAGGAGCAGGGGCATGAGCTAAGGAGAACGTAGGGAGATGAGGGACGGGCTGGGATGCATGAGAATGGACTCACCTGTAGGTAGTTCATGTGCGTAAGCGGCCTTTGGTATCGCTTTGATGAGTGCCGCGAGCGCAACGAGGTACACAGTTTGCCGTAATGGATCTAGCATGACATTTAGTTACGCATACCCGACTCGATTGACGCTGGACGGACCAGTCGAGTCTTGTGCGCCCGCAATGATCTTTGGGAGAGTTCTACTCGCGTATTTTTGGGCGTGAAGTATCTGAGATATTGTTGTTAGCTAGCATCAACGCAACTTAGATAGGAGAAGCAGACCTTGATGAATGGCGTGATTGCGCTTGATAAGTTCCTTGTCTGCCGTCCCGACCCGACCGATAGCACGGGCGGCATCCCAGCCCACATCAGCATCTCCGAAAAGCTCAAAGAGCCTATCGACAAATAAGAGAGCTTGTGGGTGGCCCCTGACCAGGAGAGCCCTTGAAATCTGCAAACAGTGGGCGACTATCTCTCAAGAGTGAGGAAGAGGGTTCTCACCCATGCCCATGCTGAAATAGCACGACGTCGCGTATCGAGGTCAGGGGATATAGCAATCTCTTCGTTCCAGAACGTCGAGAACGTGGCGTTGAGAAAGGCGTCTAGATCTTTACGCTACACGTCAGCGCAGACTGCGCGCTAGTTACCAGAGTCACCTCCTACCCAGTGCGTGTTTGTTAACGACCGCAGTAACAACGTGCCATGCGCTTTCCCGCTGTACGTTGTTATTGGCGTACCGAATGCTCCAGTTCAAGAGTTCCTCCAAGAACGCGCCTTCGTCGTCCACTGGGATCTTGACCTATTCCAAGTTAGAAGGCGACACGCGAAATATGAGTATTAGAGACACGAACCTCTGGACGTAAAGCTATCACGGCCCCGGAAAACAAAGGGATGAGGCTTGCTTGGTCCTCTGGTGCCGCAGGCTACAGCACGATTTTAGACGATTAGAGGCTTAAGAAAAGGCCAACTTACATCAAAAGGTGTGAAGCGTGTGTCAGCTGGCAGACTCAGGTCGCCGACTGCGAGAGGTGCGATCTCTCCCTTCAGATAGGCAGCGAAAAGCGTTGATGCGAACGCCTCCTGCTTCCTATGCAGAATCCTCAGCGAGAGCTCTGTGATCATGACCTACCGCTGAACTCACTGTGCGGACAGCGACTGGACGACCAAATTAACCAAACGTGCAGAAACACCAACGATACGTGAATCCGCCACGCCCGTGACCTTCGTACTCTCCGGGGCCGAGAGTACGCCATACGCTGCAAGGTTGAACAACCTCGGGACAAGTCGGTCCACGTACTTTGGCACGTCTATATCCCTTGCTCTCGACCTTACGTGCCAACACATCCGCAAGCGTAGAGAGCAGCGCATGCGCATACGCCGCTGAGGGCTCTGTGTCCTCGGGTACTGTTGTAGGAGCATAGAGAAAGCTCAGGCGTACAGACAGGCGAACAACGAGCGTCTCAAAGAGGTCGGGCTGAGTGCACAAGTGCGACAACGCAGAAAGACCCCTGCGGTATTTTTCGCGTCCTTCGACATCCCCTCTCAGGGGGGCATGGTCTGGAAGTGTGGAGAAAAGAAGTGGGAGGGTCATCCGGGCGATATGGGATGGCGTCTGGCGGGAGATGGTTTTGAGGAGATCGAGGGCTGCATCGCTATGTTCCTGTGAGTAACGAAAACCTCGCCAACCGATGAGAGAACGGGTACCTTGCACCAAGGTCATCTTGCTGATCAGAAATGACGTCGTTTACTTTTTGTACGACGAACCCGATTTCGTCGTCGTCGAGAAGATCAGGGGTTGTCACCAAGCCACTCAGACCTTCGATTGCGGGACGCAGGGATGACTTGCCGTTCAGTCCGAGGACCAAAACGCCTAGCACCTCATCCTTGAAGGGGAGGAGGAAAATCTCTCCACTGTTAATCACTTTAAGTGCAGAGTCACGGGAAGCTGCAATGAGAGAAGCGAGGAGAGAAAGGACTGCTCCCCTATTGGGAAGCTCGTCTGGATCGACGGAGAGCTTGGTGAGGTGAGGGACAGCATGAGAAAGAGTGTAACGGGAAACAGACGCTATGAGACCTATTATGAGACCTCAGTATGATGTCTAGGATAAGTCGTCACTGACGGGTGGTCGACATAAATGCGCATAAAACTTTAATGGCAGGCTTTGCTTGACTCTTTTCCGGCTCCTTCAGGATCTGGATGCACTCTTCGCAAGCGTCCTTCGCAAGGCCGTCAATCTCGGCATCCGTGACCTCGTCCGCATATATTGTCTTGATTACAATCTGAGTTGCTTTAAGGGCCTCTTCTTCAGTCTCCGGATCTGTAGGCTGAAAAATCTCGAGTTTGAGGGAGTTCCAAAGCTGGCGAGCAAAGTTCCCTGCGACTCTGGACCCGTACACAGGGAGACATATGGAAAGAGTTTGAAGAGTATCGCGCTTTTGGCGTCAATGAGGACCTAGATCATACATTCGTATATGGGGGACTATACCTTTGTTACAGGTGAACCAGCGTTGATCTTATCAAGAAAGAGAGGAAGGGCGAGGTTTCCGAATAATGGGCTCGAACTTAGACATGACCTGATGCGACGATAAACGACGAGCCCTGCCCTATATTGAGGAACAGATCTCACCGGAGGGTGGTCTTAAGATCTTCCGCAGTAATCCCATAAGGGTCGTTTTCAGGTGGTCGAAATGTAATTGGAAAATAGCAAAATGTGATGTTAAATAGGTCCTAAATCGTGACATCAGACACGGTGAGGGCCAAAGGGGCGGATCGCACCTCGAACTTGGTGGATATATCAAATTCTATGGCGAGTACTCTGGCTATGGCAAACGCGATCATGAGATTCCGGGGATCCTTTTCTCCATCCACCAAAGTGATGTATCCAGAAAGGAAACGCTCGCCCATACTCTTCAACACTATTGGCACCAAAGTTAGTATGAACAAACAATACGGGACGCGCGGAATCTCACCATCCCTATGCATTGCTACAAGCGAGTCGAAGATAGAGAAGACGGTGTGACGCTGCACCTGAACCAGCGCTTGCATTTTCACATGCGTAAAGATCCTGTGTATGTATAAGTATCAACAAAAAAAGAGCCAGGAAAGGTATGGCTGACGCAGCGCAAATGTCGATGACGTTTTCCTGGGATAACGCTGGGATGCGAGTGATGGCTAGGATACCCTTGAGGGCGGGAATGATCGTTTCGGTGTCTTCTAGCTTGGACGCGAAGAACGCAACAAGAACCTTGACTGAGTCGTGATGACTTTAGCCGAAAACGACTGAGCCACATGGGACACACTAGACTGGAGATTAAAACACCCTGGTGGACATTTGTCCACTACCAGAGCCAGAAACTCCACGCCTTGCAGAATATGTTCATCGAGACTGACGCATACAATCAAGATACGACGCGTACCTTTATTTCTGAGATCATCCTCTTCTGATGTCAAGTATTCTCCTAGTGCCTTCACTACATGGACTAGCTTAAGCTGGCCATCTGCAATACCTGGAGGCTCAGATGGATCTTAGGATCAAGGAATAATTTCGCATCGCTGGGCGTAATACCGGATACAGTATCTTCTACTTCCTTGTCTCGCGGGGAAGCGACCCATGTACGGACGTGGCGCTCTGCTGTCTCCATGGACCGCGATGGATTAAGGTGGTCAGAGGAAAGGCGCGCGAGATCCAGCTTGATGGTCGCTAGTGCTTACGCAACATGTATTATGACATCAACAAATGCCACAATGACCGCGTCTGCAACAAGCCTTCTCACCCCACTCGTTACCGCCATAGTCTGCGCGACACATGCGCCATCTGGGAAAGTTCATCTCTGGAGTACCCACACGACGACATAGCTCGTTTCCCAACTCTCTAATTCTCCCGCGACACAAATACACTCGATTCTTCGCCTCCACGTCCTCGGCATCCCGAGCTGGCAAGCCCTCAAAAGACCGCTTCAATTACAACGCTGAGGTGTTCTTCGATGCGGCCCCTGATCCAGAACACATGGCGTACACGCGCGTCACTTCAAACGACCTCGAGAAGTACACAAAGCCACCGACACGCGTCAAGATGCTCGTGCGCGACTTTATCGAGGACTCGCTCTACAACCCCCATTATGGGTATTTCCCGCAACAGGCCACGATATTTACGTCCGCAGGGGAGCCCATCAACTTTCGTGCCGTCCGCGACGCGGTCGAGTTTCAGAACGAGGTCGCGAGACGGTATTCAACATATGGTACCGATAGCGAAGGGCCCGGGAGACAGATCTGGCATACGCCTACGGAACTTTTCAAGGTGCGTGGCTGTCATTGATACGCGTTGTTCTAGACTGATTCTCGCGCACAGCCATATTACGGTCAAGCTATCGCCCAATGTCTGGTTTCGGAGTACCTCCTCAAATACTTCCCTTATGAGGATCTAGTCATCTACGAGATTGGCGCAGGGAATGGCACGTTAGCCATGGACATTCTTGACTTCATCCGGAACGAGTACCCGGAGGTCTACGAACGTACACACTACAACATCGTAGAAATTAGCGGGCGTCTGGCAAGATTACAGCAGAAGCTCCTCCTGCCACGGCATGCCTGCGTCAACGTTACCCACAAGAGCATTTTCCACTGGGATCGGCGAGAGCCGTCCCCTGGTTTCTTTCTAGCCATGGAAGTCATTGTAGGTCGCTCCGTTCCTTTCGTGTCGGCTCGCCCCATTCACCACACACAGGACAATTTCGCTCACGACATGATCCGCTACGACTACCGCACCTTAGAACCCCACCAAGCTCTCATCACCGTCGATGCTAAGGGTGACTACGGCATCTATTACACGCGCGTCACCGACCCCCTCATTGCATCATTCCTCAATCTCCGACGCCGCCTTGGACACCCACCACCTCTCCCTTCCATCCTCAAATCACAGTCCGTGCGCTCGATATACAACCACCTGCCCTTCGCACCGAACCTCTCAACGCCCGAATACATCCCCACGCGGCTACTGAGCCTCCTGCGCACGCTCCGCGCGCACTTCCCACGGCACCGACTGCTACTCTCGGACTTCAGCTCGCTGCCCGACGCGATCCCAGGCGTGAATGCGCCAGTCGTGCAGGCGCGCGTGCGCGGGACCGCCGTCGCGTGCTCGACGCTCTTCGTACAGCCGGGCCTCTTTGACATCTTCTTTCCGACTCACTTTGGTCACCTCCGTGACATGTACGAGCATGTACTCGCGCAGCCCAGCACTGGCGGCGACGACGACCGTCTGCCCCTCGGCCCGTCCCCGCTTGCTACCAGCTCGTCGCCGTTATCCGCCGGCGCGGGCTTCTTCTCGTCGTACCAGCCACAGAACCGGCGCACACCCGTCGACGGAGTCGCAAGCGCCAGTGGGCTACCCGTCGGCGAGCGCAAGTCGAACGTTTTCACGCATGCAGAGTTTATGGAGACCTACGCGGACCTCGAGAGCACGCGTCTGCGGAGCGGTGAAAACCCTATAGTAGACTACTACAAAAACGTAAAGTTTTTATTCTGAGACTATTTTCCTTTTCTTGTGTACGTTGTCGCTCGCCCTTCCATCGCCATCTATTCTATTCAAGTGCACAGGATATAAAGGTAGTAGTGGAAGGCGTCCCCAATCTCCTGGATCTCGAGCGTCGTATCTGGCCGAGTCAGGTACCGTCTCCGGAAGTGTGGTTGACCAAACGTCAAATACAGAAACGCGCCGCTGCCCTTTCGCAGAACCCTACGACGAGCGATTACGCGAAGGTTAATATAAATAACTTATCGCACAGAGACATGGTGGTGCCAACCGGAGAACCTCGTCGACTTCTCTTGTGCAGTCATCTATAACTTGTTGCGGCGGGTCCTGTGGGATGGGTCACGTGATGTTATAGCTGGCGTTGTTATGGGGAAGACGTACCCAGACGTCGCCCTTGGTAGTCATCATGGCGTCCATCGTACCTGGACATGTAAATGAGTCCGAACACTCAACGACCCAGGCTCGAATGACCACCTTTGTCAATCGCGACGTCGAAGCTATCATCCTCAAATTCCAAGTTCCGAATGTCCATCACTAGCCCTGGAGAAAGAGCGCGCTTTTAGAAGTCATGAGAGAAAAGTTTGGTGGGGGTTAATGAGATACACGGCATCTCTGGACGACCGCGGTTTCTCGCACGCATGCGCTCGATTACGATGGGCGAATACTCCATTCATCAGTGAGAGTTCTGCCGGTCAATGAAATCCGAAACTGAAGCGCGCGCACATCGATGTTGACGATATTTTTGTACCCATCATCATACATCTAAGAGAGACTATGTATTCGTCACCGGGTTTTGGGGGGCGTAGTAAGATGAAAACGCACATCTTCCGAGAGCGTGGAGTTGCCGCATCCGAGCATAAGGATCCGTGCAGTCTTGTCAGGGAGGACCAGGTGGAGGAGATGTGCAACGTCCTCGTATCTCTTGAACCAGTCGAACGTTGCGTCCTCCGCTTCTCTACCAAACACGATACGATACGGTATCCGTCAACCGGCGCGAATGAACCATCGGTGGGGGGCTCACTGCGCGTATCTCCGGTCCCTGAGATACGGGATAGTTTTGACAAACACATCAGATCCTATCAGAGCGCACGCACCAGTACTCTTGAGTCGCATATTCTTCGTTTTTTGCAGGGAGCATATTCGCCGTCATACTCTGTAGCCGCGTGATTGAACTCGAGACTGAGGAGGCTTTTTTTTGACAAAAGATGCACGTGCCGAGACCCTACCCGGGCCTGCCGAGAGCGGCTTCGGCGGTGCGTAAGCGTCCCCGCATTTCTGAACGAATGGAGGCCAATCGACTTCTCACACGTCCCCACACTAAAGAAGCTTGGCACTCTCGACTCTTGCCACCACTGTCGCGATACACACCCCTACTATAAGACCACACTTTAGCTCTTTAGAAAGCCTTTTTCAAGCATGGTGCGTCGCCGATGTCGTTGAGACGTTTTCCAACGGGGATTTACAAACAGCACCTAATGTGTATCCTTTTCCCCACCCTGTAGTCTGCCGTCCCCGCCTTCGTAATGGGTACTTTGTGTATCGTTGGGGGAGTAACGGGATACGCCCGTACGCGATCCATCCCTTCCCTCGTTGCGGGTGTTGGGTGCGTGTCACACAGTATTCAAACCGAGATTTCGCCCCTAAAACCACCTTCATTCCAATAGAGTCGGTGCGCTTTATCTATACAGCGGGGATAGCATCCGCAAGAACACGGCCAACGGACTCGAGACTGCGCTCGGTGAGCAAAAAGTTTTGGTCTTCTTTCACCTTCCTGACCTGTGTGGACGTATTTCATTTTTTTCAAAAGGTGCTTCCGCACTCCTTCTCCTGTCTTCTATCCCGAGGTTCACCAAGGGCCCAATCCCTGCTTTGTTGACGGTCACGTCGGCCGCTACTGGTGCATACTACGGCAAGACAATATACAACTTGCGTCAGAACTAGATGGGGGTTATATTCGTGTTTGGCATCGTGCATGAGGGGGGGGCTCGCTTTTGATTTTGATTTCTACTCTCAAACTGTACTTATTCGTATACGAACACCCGTCATGAATGGATCATGTTCTGTGCTACTGGCATTATTGGTCACCCAGAAATTGATGAGATCTTATGGTCTCCTGGTCTGGCCCCGGATCGAGTCTAGTGTCTCGGAAGCTCACTAGCACTCACTGGGAAACGCCACCTACATGCCGCAAGCCCTCTTTTTCTCCCCATAAAATTCTGGCTTTTTCCCAAGGCTTTGGTACGAACATGCGTCTGGTGGGCGTAGCCCGGGTCCGGGAACACGTAAATAGTGACAAATCCAAGTTGACGCCGGATTGTGGCCCATGGTCAAATTGAAGATACGTTACTATGACAAACCCATGATTTGTATTCGCTTCCCCTTGCGCCTCCACATTTATGTATCTATGCACGATGGCATTCGATGCTGGGTAAGCGATCAATGGCCCGAACACCAAATTAACAGAGAACGAAATCAGTAACTGCGACCGCGACATACAGTAACTGGGCTGATCGGTCGGTTCACTGGCAATCCTAAGCAGAGACCGAAGCCACCGTCGTAACGCAGGGCTCCTAGGATGTTCTTCTTTTTTCGAGTTTATATTTCGCGCGCATGCAACTACGACTCTGGAGTGGTGGATGAGGATTTGCGTGATACGGAGTCAGGTGTGCCTTGCTGTAATCCCCGGTCCACACTGAGCTCTAGTCGTGAACTCGGGTAAGAACTCAAGCAAACACCTGGCCGTCCGCGTTTGTCTGCTTTCTAGAGAAACGGATCGTCTATCGAATCTCGCACTGGCTACGTAATAGTATACTGTGCTATACTTGCGTGTGAGTCTCGCTATCCCCTGACATAGCACCCCGGCACCCCCCAATTTCAGGAACATGGCAAACGAGTCGTGGTGAGCACGCAGGGTGAGTTGCAAGAAATTCGTCTCCTAGACCGCCTTTCAATGGCGGTCTAATCGACATGATACACGGTTACATGAATTGCAATTCCCCTCACCTGTCGTCGCATCTGGTCAGGGGCTCTCGCGTCTGAGTGCGTAACATCAACGTACCGATATATCGACTAACCACTCTCTATCGGCGAGAACTTGTTGGGACGAATCGAAATGTAGATTTTGAATTATGAAGTCGCGATATGGCAAGCAAGTCTCAACTGCGCCTCCCACCCATTGCTTGCCTTCCACTTTCGATGGGGAAAAGACGGGGGACGTTTTCGTGGCCACGCTTGGCGAACATCGTGCGCGTAGGAATTCATAGTCACGTTTCATCAGTGGTGAATATTGGTTGATCCAAAAGGGGCCGGCGGGTCTTGGTGGGAACATTTCCCTTGGCATTGGGGAGATACGCGTCAAAGCGGGTCCCCAGTCAGTCCAAGGCACGCTGCGCCTATCGGTACGGATGTTACTGAGGAGTTCTGTGACGCTAACAACCATAGTGTATGGATAATCACTGTAGGTGCTCTCCGACAGTATGTGATAATCAAGAGCAAATCTTATACTGCCGACTTTGGAGGAGCGGAAGGGGACAGGACGTCTTCGGGCATCGTCGGATCTTGGGTGGTGCTTTGAAGTCGAGACCCACTCCTTTTCAGCACGAGATACGGAAACGAACGCATTTTGCTTCAACGGCGGCAACTCGAGGAAGCACACTGTTTTAATGCGGAAATCCGGGGGAGTGAGCTCAAGCCTACAGATCTCGACACTGTTTGTGTTGTCCTCGACCACTGCGATCAAGTCATTGTCAATAGCCACAAGCTTCGGAATTTTGCGCCACTCTGTTGTCTGCCTGTAAAATAATTCGCGAAGCTTGGAGAGTTAACCCAATACGGAAGTGATATAGAAGAGCTTCAAAACCCCACTCACAACTGTTGTAGTCCCCGTTTTCCATGAGATGAGGGACACGTAACACCCAGTATATTCGTACGTCACTGCTATCAGGATATAATCTCCCAAGACCTCCGCCTGTAGGCCAACAACAGTGGGGACAGGGTTCAAAGGAGATTCAAGCCGAACAGTGGGCTTCGATGAAAGGGGATGGATAGCGCCAGTTGTAAACTCAATAAATGAGACGTCGACAGTTGCTCTGTTGTACGGTTGGCTTTTGACCCATCAGACGTTATACCCAGAGTTGTTCCAGAAAAACACAAACCTGATTACCACCACTAAGTTGTAGTCTACGGCGTATTCAAGTTTCATGGGGACGGGGAAGCGGATCTGTTGGATTGGGATATGGACCCAACGTAGCTCCCCTTTTGGTGAGGTAGAGTAGAGGTCCACGTATCCATATTGCACTATGGGGTTCCCCCTGAGTACGAGCTTTCTATAGATCAAGTAGCCGTCTTGAAGAATAAATAAAGGCTCCTCGGCGATCTCGGTGAAAGAGTGTTCAGTAAATTTGTTGTACTGTAAGCAATTCCATGACTTTTCGTGTTGTCTCAGAAGTCTGAGACGCTCAGAGATCGGGCAATCAGGAGGTAGGAGATCGTCAACGCCATTGACTTGAATACGCAGGATATACTGAAGATAGGAACTATCAGTGATAACATTGTGAATCCTGCGGCTCGTTCGCTGTGCAGAGAGGAGATCTATGGGAGGAAGAAAGGAAAGGAGGCGAACGAGAAGCTCCGTCGGGAGACTAGAGATTGTCGTCGTCCCACCGAATCCCAGGCCTGGGGCTGTGCTGGTGGTCATAGCGAAGGTTTGAGTCAAGGTCTCGTTTGGCTGTCCCACCCTTTTTTTTCGTGGATCTGTATTTATACCACTCCCATCGATGACTAAGACCTCCAAATTTGGAATGCCGCGGTCGGCACAGCTCCAGAAGTGGGACAGGTTTTGGATGATCAAGATGGCGACCGTACAATTCTGTCGTCATCGCGTCATCCCGCAAGCACCCGCGCATGCTGCGTCTGTTTCCCGTTCTATCGTTCCCCCAGAGCTGGCACGTCTACCGTTCGATTCGGAGAGGTAATGCACGCGCATGGCAGTGGTGCTGATGCTGGAGCCTTTAGAAGAGCCTGTTCTGATTCGAAACCTGGTTTTTCCTTATATAACTAGTGGGAGTCTCTGCCTATTCTCTAGCCTAATCCCGTTCTGCCCACTCCTGCCCAAAGGCGTGACGCGCGAGGCCGCGGCATAATTGAGCCACACATCTGTTCCGACTCTCGCTAAACGCATATACCCCTGTCCGCCTCCCGGCCACACACTTAATTCTTCCAAGGAAGGAGCCATTTGGGATCTTTTGCATGATAAAAAAGAACTTACCATGGTTTCCCACGGCCCTGATTTTGTCACCCAGTAGCGGGGAACGGCGGCGTCCGCACCCTCACTTCTCCCTCTTTACCCCATTGCACACGTAGACTAGGTGTTCCATGTCTGCATAGGCAGGCTCCCATGATCTGTGGCCGCTGCCGCTGGAACTTTGGCACTCACCGTCGATACAGAAACCCGGTGGAAGGGTACCACTAAAGCGAGAGCGGCCCGGAGACACCAATCCTCACCCCACTGACGACACTGCCGAGCAACGCTCTAGCCCAGAACGCACTCATTTTGCTTTGGTTTTCCACTGTCCCTGGGACGGAACCCTGCAAATATTTCGTTCCCGTCTACCAACGCCCTTACCAATGCCATCTGCTACCGTGGCCATGGGTCCCTTCCAGTCTGAAACATTTCAGAGACGATAGAGGTGTTCGGGGAGTCGCCGATATTTGAGTATAAGTCCGAGTCGATGTGCTACACAAACTTCAGCAAGCGCCGTCTCACTGTGCTTGCATACATGACCATTGTCTCGTTGAAAAATATTCTCGCCCTTATTTTTATCGTTTCGGCACCGATGGCGGAATCACCACATAGTAGGCATCGGGTGATAGCTTGTTCGGCGTTTCGAAACCCGTTGAGTTCTTCGTTCAAGTCAGGCCGGTGTATCTCTCCTGGCGAGGTGTACTATGAGCGGGTAGATTCCATGGTGAAAGTCTCCAACTAGTTCAACACGAGCCCTCACGGGATGGGGTTCCCTACGGCCTCGCAGTGAGTGAGTGGTGGTTGTGAGAGCGATCACTCTCTCTATGCGAGAATATCATCGGCGAAGGCTATTTTGTGTTGTCGAGGTGACTTGTGACGATAATGAGACCTGCTCCGCCATGGATGTCTACCGGACCACCCCACCTTAGTCAGTTTTTCAGGCCATCATTTCGCTCCAATCCTCATCTTATTGTGTGGCCTTATACCTGCTAGAGAACATATTTTTTTTGGGGGGGAGAAAAGGTGCAGAGAGAGGATTGATCCACTAAGGGCCTGTCGTAAGCCCTGGGCACTTTAGGGGGCATTGCGAGACGCCGGCCCGGGGTCGCCGCACGCAGGCGGGTCCGCTGCGTTCCAAGTCGCGTTTGCTGGGAATCTTGCTGAGAGTCCAGACGTACAGAGTACCGGCCGCGGCTTCGCTCGCCCTCCGAGTCATGACTTGCCAATTAATATGGTGGAGTCAGGAATCCACTCGCCCCGCAGTACTGTAGGCTCGAAATGAACGGGGAAGTGTAGAGCCGTTCTTGAAACGGCGTAATTACGCCGTTTGTAGCCCGAACCCATCTGATGACCCCGGCGACTTCTGCCCTAGGTCTCTTACGGGGCGGTCGTCATGTATCTGGGCGACGCATGGTATCGCAATCTAGAACACCATGCAATGGTGATCTGGCTTTCTGCTGTTTGTAAACTTTTCGACCGTACTTACACTGGCATGCGCCAGTTGCACCGACAGTAGATGGCGTTTCAGAAGCGAAGATGGTGCTGGGCAGGTCGCCGAGGTCCCCATCTATCTATATAAGCAGGTCAGTGAACTGTTGGACATAGCATTCCCCACCGTTTGACGGCCACGACCATACTCTCTGCATACTACCTCTACTGCTAACTGAAAAAAAGAGTCATGTTCCCTCTCGCCATCCTTGTGGCTCCTTTCCTTGCTACTCTCTCCTTGGCATCGCCTGTGGCGCGACAGACGTCACAGTCTCTCTGTCCATGGAATGGCGTTCCGAATACCAGCAACTTTACGCTAGTCTCCGTCTCCAAGGCGGATTCCAGCATCCAGAAGTCGTTGGCCCTCGGTTCGAACGGCCTTCCTCCTCCTCGTTCCGTGGGTTGGCTCGGGGTACGTACACTTCTTTTTTTTCGATTTTTTCGGCTGCTTCGCCGGAGATAATGACCGTTGCTGACAAGCCATATATGGAACGTAGAGTGCCGAGTCCCTCGAATCGATCGTCGCCGAGAACTTCGTTCTGAAGGATGGCGGGATCACCGCATACGCTTTGGATGGGAGCCCGGTCGGTGTCTCGGATGCCGTGGCGACCGAGGACGGCTGGGCATTATTCGCCCTCCTCGATGAGGGCGAGACGATTGCTCCTGCTGAGGTATACTGCGAGTTGGTAAGTCCCGAAATTTGATGATGGTTGGTCCCCATTTAATCCTGATTGGGACCAAGTTCAGTACGAGCCCCCATGGGATCGAGTTTCCCTATACCCTCGCGGTGAACGGTGGTGACAGCGACCACTTTTCGCTTTGCAAGAGTAACAACAGCGACGAATTTGTCGTCATTTACAATGCTGTGGAGGCGAGTTCGAAGGACGCAGGGTACGAATGGACGACCTGCACAGCTGTGGGTGTTCATGTGCTTCCTGTGACTGAATAGGGCGAGAGACGGATCGACAACGTGAACCCCCCAAATGGAATCCAGGTTGGGTTTTTTTTTGGAATAGTACTCTATGATATAATGAGTAATGGACGTTTTGTGTACGATCCTTGTTGCCTCTGCTAATTCTACAAAGGCTCGCTTTAGTAATAACACGGTCATGACGGGTGGCCATTGTACCTGGAAAGGCGAATCCGAGTCCCCGCTCGAACGATGCGACCGCTTGGCATCGATAAATTGGAGTCTCTTCTATCAATTATGAAGCCCGAGAAGCGTGTTGCATGCACCTGAGGCTACAGACACCACTAGCAAGTCCGTGATGAAATGTTCAAAGCAGGCGAATTCAGGTAGAGCACCTTCCGTGATGCTAGATTCTATTATCCCAGGTGGCAAATATAATGGCATCCGGGAGACTCGACTCTGTTGGTTACTTTGTGCCCATTCGCGCGCCAATATGTCGAGATGGTACGAATGGTAAGACATCCGGGTGCTCCCTCATGCGGTCCATCATCATCATCAAAAGCTCGAACCAGTCAGGCTTGTCAGCCCTTCCCAATAGCAGCTCTCGATTACTGGTCGGATATCGCATGATACTTACTTACTCTCACACTGTCATCACGTCATCTTGTTTCGGATTTCGGTCGGCTCATCTATGACTCGGCCGCGTCTCGTGGCCCTCGCAAAGATAAAAAAAAACAAAAAACAAAAAGGGGTTCCTACTAAAGATAGTCTCTGGCGACTCTAATTTTTATTCCTTGCTACAATCCGCGCTGCTCAGAGTCTACCCTCAGCAGACTGCAAACACCGATGCCCGTGAACGCTCTGGCCGAGAATATATTCGGGACTATAGGTAAAGACACATTGAAAGTGCCTTCCCCCCCCCTCCCCCTGATCCTATCTTTTTCAACAGGGGCTATACTATGGTCAGTGCAACTCATCCCGCAGCTGATCAAAAGCCGGCGCACAAAATCGACCCAGGGCCTCTCACCCTGGCTCGTGTAAGCCCGCCGCACCTTCCATCACTCACCAATCCAGACTGAAAAGCAAAGGCAAGCCTCATGTGGAGCATGGCGGCGCTCCCACTTGGCGTCTACGTGATCGTGCAGGACCTCAACGTACCGCTGATCATACAGCCGCAGCTCTTCGCACTCTTCACGCTCCTCTCCTGGTCACAGTGCATGTACTATGACCGCGCGCGCTCGCGCGCATGGTGCGCTGCCGTGCTTGCCAGCATTCTCGTCTTCTTCGCCGCGCTAGAGGCCGGCATGGTATTCGCCGTCCGCGTACGTCCGCATTCCACCACTACCTCGAGCGTATTTCGCTGATACTTACTTGTCTGGGTGTGTGTTTGTAGCCCTCATACAGGCGCGGCACGTCCGCAGGAAAGGCAGGGGTACGCTTCTTTGGGATCTTGAGCTCGGCTCTGATCTCCCTCGCCCTCCTGTAAGTGCCCCCCCCCCCCAGCATTTCTTCTCTCACCCTACACTCGACGACTCACCCCGATGAGAGACCGCAGTATTACGAGATATACAAGCACGGCGCGGTGATCGGTATCTCGCTCACGTTCATGGCTGTCGACCTCCTAGGCGGGGTCTTCTCTATACTCTCTCTCGCCTTCAAGAGTCACTTTGACGTCACAGCGGCCGTCGCGTATTCCCTCGTCGTGGTCCGTCTCGTCTAACCAGCGCAGCATCTGCCTTTCATAACTTAAAAAAATTTCTCGTCGTTTCGATCCTCGCGTGCGCCGCTGGCTTGTTTCTCGGTCTGTACGGATACCGTAACCTACTGCCTGTGGTAAATAGGTCTTGGATGGGTTGGTGCTGATCTTGGCTGTGATCCTCAACCCTCGTGCCAAGAGACGTGCGAGGCGTGATTGATCAATCAGGGAGGGTAGAGACACCACGCAGTTGTGATGGTGGTAGTGGTGGGAACCATGATGGTGTGATGAGGACAGTTATGCCCGTGGTCCAGCAAGACAAAGAGAAGGTTCCTGCGCCACGGACAGTGCCATAGCAGCGCGCTGGCAACCGATTTAAAAATCAGTAGTCATATACACGATCGAAGGACAAGATCACGGTTCGAATGTTCGCACGTTCAGATAGCACACATTAGAGAATAATCACCGCTCCACAAATTTATCTTTCTATAAGAAATTGTGTTGTTCGTGTTGGGTATCGAATTGGCTCTCTTTTACAGTTTAGACCACCGAGATAACATGTAAGAAAGGAGGGAAAAGCCCAATAGTGAGGATCTAACTCAGCAATGATGGTACTATACTCCTGGTTCCTTCAAGGCGTCACCAAGGAAAAACAGCAAGAAGGTAGGCCAACCGAGTGCTATGCGCGCACACGGCTCGTCCCAGTGCCAGCGCTACTCACCTCGTCGTCCTCGCCCTCGCTCGGCCCGGCACTACTGCTCCCCGCCACACTCCCAGGAGTACTGCCGGACCGCCTTGCGCCACCAGCGAGCAAGCTCCCGCGCGTGGGCCGTACGCGCTTGGGTGGTGGCGCACTAACAAAGTCCGCGAACGAGCCTGCACTCCCTGTACCCGAGCTTCTGCTGCGATGCGATGCACCGCTGCCGTTGATACCGGAGGGGGGTGGGACGCTGTGCACAGGCAGTGTGGGTGTCGCGCCGTAGAACGACTCCAGATCGACATCCGTTTCAATGCTGTCGTCGCCATTGTCAGAGTCGAGGGCGGGGAGTGCAGATGGGTCATTGAGGGGGGGTGTGTTGCCCGTGGTGGTGCCATTCGCGTGGTGGGTACGTGAGAAGGAAAGCGCACGGTAGCTGCCCCGACGGAGATGGTGCGCAAAGGAGTATAGGAGGGCGGCAAAGTAGAACTTTGAATGACAGACGTGAGTGGGGAGGAGAGGGTCATATAGAGTCGCAGGACTGACCTTGATAAGCCAGCCGAGGATGATGATGGTGAGCGCTTGGCCTTTCTCGGCGCGCCAAACGCGCTCAGCCGCAGCGGCCCGCTCATCTGCTGACATATCCTGATGCTGGCCTATGTAACCGTCAATGAGCGCTTGCTGCGCTGGAGAGTTTGCGTTGCGGCGGCCGTCGTGTGGGGTATATAACCACCAGTGAACGGCAAAATAAACTGTCCAGGTGGTGTTGAGAATATGATCGGCGAAAAGACGTGGGCAAAGTAGAGCATGTGCTTCGGATTCTCCTGTGAACAGAAGTGAGCAGGTAGGAGGTAGAAAAGGGATGGGTGGTAGCGAACGTCATTGATGGTGCGAAGCCCCCAGGCTAGAGCTGCAAGGGCGAGGACAGAGTAGATATAGAGGGTAAGTTGGGCTGCGTTTCCGCCTGCACCGGTGAGCATGGCTATAAGGACCATAGACTCCGGCGACTTTATTGAGTACCTGGAGGTGAATTAGGCATGCAAGGGAGAAGTGAGGACAAAGCGTACAGCAAAAAGGACAACAACAGTGACGCCCGTCTTGAGGTCGAGAAGACCGAGCACGGAACCGAAAGGACGTGGCCTTAGTTCTTGTTTGAGAGTAAGCTTCATGATAAGGACGAGGAGGAGGATGAGGACATGTAACGAAAAGAGCGGAAGGACGGAGGGGGAAGGGACGGGTACAGTACGGATTTAGGACTGCACTGTCGGAGATTAGAACATTGCGGCAATTCGCGAGCTCTTTGATAGTGAGAGCTTGGTTTTGGCTGGTTACGTAACATGGCCGGTTATTTCTCGAACCTCTCTTCAACATCCACTCAGTCAAGATTTCTTTCCAACAAGGACAAGGACTCCTCTTCCTTATCCACTGGCTCTCCTCCTCCTTCTCGTGTACCTTCCAAGCATTTCTCTACCACCCTTTCCGACGAACAGAAAGCCGCTTCTTTAAGCGAAAAAAGCCCCACAATCACATCTGCCGGCCTCCCCGCCACGTCCATCCATCCCCTCCGCAGCACGTACGTACGACCGGCCCGTGCATCCGACCCGGTGGTGATGACCCCCGCACAGATGGGTCTTCTGGTTCCGCCAGCAGCGCGCGCCTGGTAACAAGATCACCAACTACGAGGAGGGTATCAAGAAGATCTCCGCCTTTGCCTCAGTCGAGTCCTTCTGGTCCCTCTGGACGCACCTGCACCCGCCATCGGCCCTCCTGCCCACGACTGACTACCTCCTCTTCCACCAAGGCGTCCGTCGCCCCGTCTGGGAGGACCCCCTCAACCTCCCCGGCGGCAAGTGGATCCTCCGCCTCCGCAAAGGCGTCGCGGACCGCATATGGGAAGACCTCGTTCTCGCCCTCATTGGTGACCAGTTCGCCGCCGTCTCGCCGCCGCACGAGGACGCTTGGCCTGAGATATGCGGGTGCACGATCAGCGTGCGCCAGAATGAAGATATACTCAGCGTCTGGAACCGTACCGATGAACCCAAACTGCGTGAACGCATCAGGTGTGTCTGCTTTTGTACGTACCTTGCACCCTGCTCATTTTCGGGTTTGGCGCGCATATAAAGAGATAGGATACGCACCGTATTACATCTCCCGCCAGCGACCATCATGGAGTACAAATCCAACAACGGTGTGACATACTCTTTCTCTCTCTTTTTTTTCGTGTTTCTGAACTGGACATATAGATTCCATGGCCGACAAGTCCTCCTTCCGCAACTCCTTGATTGACCGTTCACCACACTCATGACCGTAATTATTTGTTATTTCTTTCTGGATGCCAGATGCAGGACTGGCTGTGCGATGAATGTATTGTCATGTCTACACCCAATGCACGACGTACTTATTCCTGTGCGTCATGTCATCGAAGGGGGCGAAGTTTTCAAATAGCACAACGACAATGACAAAGGTAGTAATAATTAGTAAAAAGAACTATATCGTACACGAAGGGGGACATCACGGCGCCGCGATGACGACCTCGCCGTCAGCGTCCGCATCCGCATCGCCGTCGATGTCGTCCTCGCCCTCCGCGTCCGCCGACTGGAGCAGATACATCGGATCGCGGACCTCCGCGAGCGCCTCGGCGCGCTCCTCGGCCTCTTCCTGACTCGGCGGAACGTGCGCGACGCGCACGAGCGCCCACTTGTCGCGGAAGCGCTCGATTGGCTAACAAGTTTTTGAAAAGGTCGTCCGTGTGAGCCTGGCATAGTTAGACGAGCAGCCTCACGTACCTCTGTCCGCTTTTTCTTGAGCAGCATCTTGCGCTCGATGAGTTTATAGTACGCCCCGGCCTGCCGGGCACTACCGTCGCCATCGCCGTCGACATCGTCGACATCTCCGTCATCAAAGACGAGGAGGAACTCATTGGGCACTTCTTGCTCGACTTTGACTACCTCGTAGTCGCGCACAAAGTGGAACTCGGTTGCCTGTTCCGCAGAGCCTATAAGAGAAAGAAAGAGAGAAAAAGTGATATAGAGACGCACGTCTTCCTCTTCTTGGAGGGCGTCGACCCCGCGTGGGTCGGCGCGAGAGTCTTTGAACTGCTCTGCGGCGTCGTCGTCCTTGGTGAGGTAGTAAGTCAGGAAGTGGTCCCCATCCGATTCCATCGGTCGCATGATCGCGCAGTCCAACCGAGGGTCATCCAGCTACCCAAAAAAAAAAAAAAAGAAAAAGCCTGATCAGACCAATCAAAGTGAAGAAAGGGCTAGACGGTGACGCACCTCGGGCCCTCGTTCACCCGGACGCTCACTGAAGCGGAACAGGTCATACGCGTTCGCCCACACGTCCGCATCCGGAAGTACCTCGTACGTCGCGACGGCGCGTAGACGCGGTTTGGTCGGGTGCCGGAGCACGCCGAGCTCATCTGCGCCACGTGCCGCAGCGAATGAGCTCTCGATCGACGCGAGCTGCGCCTCGCGCGATACATCCACGACATCGTTCAGGCCAGTTCTGCAAGATGAAATGAGTTTTCTCTCAGGTGTCGTGAGGGGAGAAAAGCGGGAGAATGGGATGGAAGACAGGAACGCACGGGTCGGTCGTGGCTGCGGCGCGGGGAGCAGGAGCAGAACTATCTCTGGATATGTACTCTGTCTTGCGTAGCCAGGAGACGTGCGCTGCGACAGGAGGAGTGCCGCCCGAGTGATGGTTGAGGTGGTTGTGGTTCCCGCTGTGGTGGCGGCCAAAGTCGGCTGTCCCGCCCGCTGGATCGAGCAGTAGGGCCTGGTCCTTCGGGTCGAGTAACGGCGGGTTTTGCGGATCCGGGTTCAGGGCTGTGGTTAAAATAAAAAGAAAAAGATTATTGTTGGTTTGAGGGGAGATGGGAGAGGTGCGCGCACGCACCGCGGTCAGTCGGCGCCGTCTTCCCAGAGTGCCTCCCACTTTCCGAGGTCGAGAGGCATGCCGCACTCGGCGTCGACTATCATTGGGAGTAACTGCCTCATTTGTGGCAGGCGTCGAGAAACTCGGGTCGGGTGTACCGTTTGGGGTCAGTTGGGATGTCTAAGAGTTTCGGTGGACATGGCGGGGCAGGTAGTGGGTTCTGATAACGAACTTTGACCAGAAGGTCGAGCTTGCTGTGTCGTCATAAGCAACCGAAGACCATCGAGCCCACGACGACGTTACCTCTTCCTCGAGCTCATGGCCTTGTCCACTGCTTCCCGGTACTCGCGGGCCGACACAATAGAATAAACACGCTGTCACGTGCGGCGGATCTAAGTGTACTTATCAGATAGAGTATCGTATCATATCCACGCGTAATAACCGCGTTGGTCCGTGGCTTGCGCCAACGCCTCGCCTCGTTCTCTTCCCACCACTACCATCATGTCCACTGTCCCAGCCACCAACCCAGAACCCGAAACGAAAGTCGTCGAGACAGAACCGGCTCTCGACATTGATGAGGAGGAGCCACAGAACTCACTCACGCAAAAGTTCACCGACAAGGAGTGGGCTGCGCTCAAAGAGTTCCGCGTGCGTGTGCCACCGGAGATTCCTGCCAATTCGCGTTTTACTCATACTGCTGCATGCTCTCTCAGCCTCTCCTCCCGGATATCCTCGACAAGGCGTATGACGGTAAGGAAGGCGCGAGGACTACCCCCATTGTAATATGGGGTGTGAAGTTGGACCCAAATGGAAAGAGGGATGCGCGTGCAAGCGTCGTGCTCATGAAGTGGCTACGGGCAAGGTGGGTCACCCCAACTCGTGCTCCATAGCTCCATTGACCCACACACGCACGACTCAGACATCTGAACGTGACTGAAGCCAAGACTATGATGATTGCGACGCTCCGCTGGCGCGACGAATTCAAGGTGGAGGAGGTCATGAAGGAGACATTCCCCGACATGTTCAATGGCTTTGGCCACGTTTACGGACACGACAAGGAAGGGCAGCCGGTCGTGTGCGTTACTTTTTCCGCTTTTGTCCTCGGCCCTCTGGCCTGACTGCGCACGCAGTTACAATATATACGGTGGCAACAATGACCTCAAAACTGCCTTTAGCGACGTCCAGCGATTCATTAGGTACGTCTCTGAAACTCCCGTCCTATCGTATTCGCTTCGCCGACTCGCCTCCATTCTTAGATGGCGCGTGGCGTTGATGGAGCATTGCATCAAACTCATAGATTTCGAAAACGTTGATCAGATGGTGCAAGTTCATGGTGCGTGCGGGCTACTCTTATCTTTCATGATGGAACACCCAATGGTTTCGATATGTAGACTACGAGGGCGTCAGTTTAAGCAGCCGCACCGCAAACTCAAAGGCGGCCGCGTCCGAGCTCTCGAGCATATTCCAAAGCCACTATCCCGAGTTCCTCGTGCGTGCCAACCTTTTTCACCCAGCCATTTCCTATCTCGGCTCTAACTCTGACCTTTCATCCTAGTCGCGCAAGTTCTTCGTCAACGTTCCTTCCATCATGACGTGGATCTTCTGGCTCTTCAAGCCCGTCCTGTCCCCAGCAACAATTGCCAAGATGAAGGTCGTCGGCCACGGCTCGCGCACGATCGGCAAGGAGCTCCTACCTCTCATCGACGTCAAGGAGCTGCCTGCGCAGTACGGTGGTGCGGTGAAGGACGCTTGGTGATTCTCCCTCTACACTAGTGTCCGTGATCATCGCGGCGCGTGATTCCGTCAGGCTAACTGTTTGCACTGTAACCGAGCTTGTGTCTTGTTTTCTTGCTTCGATACCCAATATATGCGGATCTTCAGTTTCGTACTGCCACTTTCAAGCTATTTGTAGGGAGGAGGGGGTGTGTGAGTGCGCGGTTCTGCTCCTCTGATACTCGTAACAGCGACAATGCGAATTTGATCGGTGTCCAGTCCAGCGATGCGCTGGTTCGGTACATGTTTACGGTGTACCAGAGCCCGTATTGCTCAATACCTTTGAGCAGGCGTCTGGGCCGTCCGAATCTGAATTACTTTTTTTTTCCCACGATTTTTTGGAATGGTGTTGCGGTGGGCAATCATAATTTGAACCAGTATATCATGATGACCCAGCATTTCTAACTAGTGCTTCGATACTATAAGTTCCTTTGTTCACCTCGGCGCTATTCCTCCGACGCTCAGGACCTTGTGCCGCCTGTTTCTGTACATCTTCGACTGTTGGCGCGGAATACAGAGTGTTCGGGTGGGCGCCTTTTCTGGGTATGGGCGAGGAGGATCTTGGGCAGTTGCTATGATAGTTCTCGGTCCTCTGTCTGCCTCTATCCTCGGTAAGCATGTGAAATGTGTGCTTTTTAAGGTATATTTATGGAAGTAGTCTGTGGAGGACCGTGACGAGAGAACTAGAATTACAGTACTCCAACCTGGCATCGAGACGACGTGAATACTGGGTTGAGTGAGGCTTGTCCTGGCGGCAACTCGACTGTGAGACGGGAAGCTGCTTGCCGCGCTATAAGCGATATCGTGCGTAGGTAGGTGGTCTATAGTACGGGGGGAATCATGTACTACCAATGCAAATTCATCGTCCGAATGTAAGGTACGTTACGCAAATTACAACTAGTGAAATTCTAAGCTTGTTGCATCATGTCCCATAGTTCGTTCTAGAATGCCCTAAACAAAACGAGTCCAATGATAATCGCGAAAGAGGTGAGAGAAGGCAAATGGACGCGCGAAGCGCCAGATGTCGAAGTCGAAGTCGAGCTCTGTGGCTGCGAGGGCCCACTGGTAGTAGGGTTCGAGTTATTTGAGTTGTTCGGCAAGACTAGGCCGTTGTATTGACTGCGTATCAAATTGGCAGCCTGCTCCGCGAGACCATATGTCGGGGCCATGAGCTATCCGAATGCCAAGTTAAAAAAAAGGCCAGTCAGTGGCTTGGGACGAGAAGGAAAGTTTTTTTTTAAAAAGGACGTACGTGAGCAGCAAACTGTATGGGGAACACTGACGCAGTCGGCAACGCGCACATTAGTGAGACCATATACGCGCAGGTCTGTGTCAACAACGCCGCCCTGGGAGAGCGGGAGCATGGCGCACGTCGAAGACGGGTGGAACTCCGTTCCGACTGTCTGCGCTACCCAATTGTCCCAGGCGTCGTCGGTGTTGATACCTGTTCCGGGATACAGCTTCCGTGATGAGAGCACCCGCAAGCGGCTGGGTCTGCGCGATCTGTCGTGCAAACTTCGCCCCCGCTCGAAGGAGAATGCGATCTGTTAAATATATATATATTGTCGCTCGTTAACATAGCGGTTATAAGGTTAACGTACCTGCCGTATGAGAAAGATATTTGGGGTCGATAGAGGGGTAGTCGAAAGGATTATTCGTTGTGATGTATAAGGAACCTTGGCTGCATTCGTGTCAATTCCAAGACGCAGACGTCACGAAAAAGGAAAACACACCTAAACGGGCGCTGTAGCGCAACCTGGATTGAAACGGTCTGGCCCTCCACCTGTGAGACTGAGAAGGACTTCCACGTGTCCGAGAGGGCTGTTCAACAGCTGCTGGCTAACGTTGTAGATAGCTCCATATCCAGAAATGACAGTTGCGTCCTGCCCGGTACCCAATAAGGCCGGTGAGTTAGAGGCGGCATTTGCTACGTCACTCTGGAACGAAGGAGCTGATTCCCCTAGGAGTGTTGTGAGGTTTATGTAGGCCGTGGCAGAGTTGACAAAGGACAAGAATGTTGGAGAGTACGTATGCGACTACAAGGCATCTTGGTCAGTCACCCCAACGACACGGCCCAATGGAACTCACAGAATCGGGTGTATTGGAATGGATAGTAGCGGCCGTCTCAGCGGTTGTATTGTAGACGAGTTGGGTGCTCTTGACCGATAGATCAATAATCGATCTAGGAGGTAACAACGCGACGTACTACGTGGTCCTGTAGATGTTGCCCGACGCCTGGCAGATCCAGTTCCACCGGAACTCCAGCCGTCTGAAGAACATTCTTCGGCCCAATACCGCTATACATGAGAGTTGTTGGACTCCCAATCGCACCGCCCGCCAAGATAACTTCTTTGCCCACACTGACTGTGTACCTCGTCGAAGTAGAAGAGCTAGCGTATTCAACAGCTGATGCAGTGAGGCCGTTGCTGCCCGCTCCAGAGCCACTTCCCGTGTTGTTACTAAACAATATCCTAGTAACCATAGCATTCGGGAGGAGCTGGAGGTTTCCCCGTGGAGGAAGCGAGTCGATGTATGCAGAACGTGCATAAGAACGTGTCCAATTGGTGGGGTTAATCGTTGACGTGGAGATGAAAGAGCCCCAAGTCTGTCCGTTGTATGCGTCCCGAGTTTCCGGGACGCCAAGAGCGGTCAATGTTGGTATCCAGGAGCCGACAAGCGGTACCATGCTACGAAGACATGTTAGAGGACGTGTAACGATAGAACTTGTTGTTACTTACTATCCCGGGAAGGAATTGTACAACGGGCCACTGGACCCATGGCTCAACGTGTCGAACTCGATATTTGCGGCCTGCTGAACGTCGGGACTCGGAGGGACAAATGTCTCGCTCTTCTTCATAGCAGCGAGCATGGCCTGCCAACCCCACTTACTTTTCGCATTGTCGTCTCCCGGTGCCGACAACGAAGACCACGCGTCGAGTTCTATCTGTGATGGACGTACGCTGTACAAGCCGTTAATCGCGGATGAACCACCGAAGATCTTTCCGCGAGGCCAAGGAAGAACGCGATTTCCAGCATTAGGTTGACCGAGGGTGGAAAAGTTCCAATTATATTGTGAGTTCCAGAGGGACTGGTAATACGCGTTTCCTGGAATATCTGAGGGCAGACGAGGGTCGACCTCAATACCCAGCAGACGCATATAGCATATAAAATGCACATACTAATGGAACCCGCGACCGCGTCACCAGTGTCGCCTGCTTCCAGAACCAGTACGGTGGTGTTCGCGTCTTCAGAAAGACGTGATGCAAGAACAAGCCCTGCAGTCCCACCACCCACGATGACAAAGTCGTATGAGCTCAGTAGTTCTGACTGTGACACAGTATTCCGCCTCCGTATTCTAGGAGGGTAGCAAAACGCGACCGGTAGTAAATTCAGAAGTAAGACTAGTTCTGTGAGGAGTAACATGAAGAGGAATCCTCGACGGACAGAGGGAAAGTGTTGTGTGAGTACGAGGCTGGTGCTCTCTTGGTCTCGTTCATATAGGTGTCGCCCGCGGCCTAGAAAGGACCCTAGCCGCTCCGGTCGGAACCTAGCCTAGAAATCACGACTTAGGGGCAGACACATGAGGTGCTTCCAGAGGTGATAGGCATGATCCATTAAAGGCCCCGCGTTGACGGCGTGCAACGTGGGCCGTTCCCTCCCGGGGCAGTGAGGCAGGGCTTGGATGATGCTTGCGTGTCAACGCACACAAGTCCCTAGCTGTTTTTCGACTATGGAGACTCCAAGACATCACCACGGACGTCCTAGTAGGGAGAAACATATAGTCGTAGTGATGCCTTGAGAGGTACAATCGAAGAGTGTGTGCTATGGGGAGGGCCGGAAGGGAATTAGCATGCTGCGAACGGGGCTGTTCACCAGCCGAATTCAGCATGTGTGCTACCCCGACTTGCGAGGAGATGACGCAGTTCTAGTTCCGCACAGGTGGCGATGATGCACCCTATCATCATGGTCCCAATCCGATCGTTACAGTCAATGTACCGGAACACACACTTGAACCTTGGTCCCTGGGGCCAATTCTAGAGAATGGAACGACCGGGACAATTGAGTCACATACGCGTTGTACCCTGGTTCGGGGCACCTTTGGCCCGTGAGCGTCAAGCGTAACATAACGGAAATACTATAGGCCTGACCCCGGGCCGTTCAAATTGGCTTATATCAGGTGACGTGTGACGTGTGACATGTGACAACGCCACACATGGCCATGCGTTCCGAGTCCGAGTCTGCAGCGTTCATTTCTCATTCAATACTCAAGCCTCGATGCCCTAATGCGTGGACACGGACATGGTTAATGCACTACTTACTGCAAATTGCTGAGAGAGGGCAGGTATGTAGACCTGTCTGTGTGAAGATCTGGAAGTCTAGGCTACAGGTGTAAGGGGTATTGCGGTGCGTACCTGACAGTGGTTATATCATGAACAAATGCCAGTGCCAGAGTGCACACTTGCATTGCGAAATTGAACTTATACTCGATCATCCGCGGCTATGCCTTTCATTGTGCAGGTGAAGATGTTTGGCACAGGCCTCTGCATAGAGGGGCAATCTCTGATGACGTGGATAATGGCGTGTCAGGCGTGTCAAGCATCGCTCTTTATCAATGGGCTTATTTTGCCAATCTGCCAAACCGATCAGCGAAAACTGCGAAGAACGCTTCGTAGTCCGGTTTTGCGGTCACTTTCCGTATAGATTCCCCAATTTTAGCAAGCTATGCGTTCCAGTGTGGTCGCTACAGACGACTGGGATCGGTCTTAGTTTCGCGGGTCGGCACAAACACCGGAATCCACGGACATCCCGGACCCGTAACCCAGTAATGGCGACTGACGAATGCCTGGAAAGGTGATAGTCCCAGTCCAGATATCTGGGGTAAGCAAGTTGACTTTCTTGGTTCAACTGGTGTTTGTTCGATTATAGTGCACTCTCCGTTTGTAATGACCCTTGGCTAGCGTAACTACTCGTAACAGGTTACTACCTTCCTTTCTCGCGCGTCGGTGTATCTCGTCTGCCACAATACCCCGAGAATTCGACGAGACCTGACCTAGTTATCCAAACGGAATGTGCCAGGTAGTCCTCAATATTACTCCCATATTAAATGAACTTATCATTTTGGCAAAGTGTCGTGGGCAACTCGAACGACGGAACAAGTTGGTTCTATGCAGTCACCTAGGTCTGAGCGGAAGATAGGGAGATTCCTAGTCCAATTTGGTTCTGTGTCATTTCCCCGAGCCCTCCGCAATTCACTCAGTATCCTTTGAGCCAACATAGAAAGCATTCTCACCTGGTCAGAGGGAGTGCATGGCCCGGTAACGCGTACCACACTAGTTGCGAACCCTTTTGCAATTAGCTGCGCTCGCGAATAGGACGACTCTTACTGGATCAGATATACATCGACACAATAATATCATGCCTTCAAGTTCGGGTAACTTAGCACCAGCACCCCGGGGAGGGGGTTCTGGTCACGGGAGCGGCGCCAGATGTGCTATTCGCAGAGGCACGGTAATCCACAAGGGAATGCGCCCAGTCACACGTTAGGAGGGTAATGACCTGTCATGTATGCGTTCTCCGCGGCTTACACCTTGCTACTAGCATCCGTAGCCCGAGGTTTAAAGTCGACGACCTAAACGCTGCACACATTCTTGTATATAAATTAGAGGGACTCCAACCTCCACATCCTCACGCTCTTTTAGGTCCACCGAGTCACTGCTCGTAGAAATGTACTTCTCCCCTGCTCTCGTTCTTGCAGCCCTCCCCTTCCTCGCTGCGGCAGCCCCGTTCGACGAACGCTCCCGCGATGGGGTCTCCATCCCTATAGCAAAGCGCTTCGGGATTCCGCAATTCTGACGGTGTCGTTGACATCGCGAGGCTTCATGCCGGCCTGCAGCGTACTGTCGCGTTAGTAATTCGTATGTTTACGGGACGTCCGCGATCTGTCTGACGACGGACATCATTTGCAGGAAGTTACAGCGCGGCTTCGAGGCGTTTGAGAGGAATACCGGCGCAGCTCACCCCGGCGCGTCCCGGCTAATGCGCTCAACCAAGCGAGGCAATGGCGACCCACTCACCGATAACTTGGCCGAGTTTTGGTATGGTTCTATCACAGTCGGAACTCCCGCAATGAATTACACTGGTAGGTCACCGTTTCGGCACTAGCAGATTAATGTGGCCGAGATGAACCAAGTGGCGTACAGTGGACTTTGACACGGGCAGCAGCGACTTTTTCCTTCCCGCCTCGAATTGTGACTCGACTTGCTCCGGACACACATTGTATGATCCCTCTGTGAGTTCCACGTCGGTCGATGTCGGGAAGACGTTCGGACTTCTGTACGCCGACGGTTCCACTGTCAGCGGTAGGCAGTACACAGACACTGTTATCCTCGCTGGCTACAAGGTCGGCTTTTATCCTACGGAGTAATCTCTGGTGATTGACGGATTTCTACCAGGCTACTGCACAGAGACTCGGCGCGGGCACGGTCTACCCCGATGAGTTCCGGTCCGATGCGTTTCCTGCGGATGGTCTTATTGGCATGGCATATGAGTCCATCTCGAGTTTCAGGGCCAGTCCCTTGTTCCAGACCCTTGTGTCTCAAGGCCAGGTTTCCACTCCAGTCTTCAGTTTCTACCTCGCACAGTCAGGTTCTGAGCTCTACATTGGCGGGACCAATGAAAACCACTACAAAGGCTCTTTCACTTACATGCCTGTCACCACACTGGTAAGGATACACGACGACCTTCGGTTCAGTGTTAACAACAAAATATTGCAGGGTTACTGGCAAGGCTCGCTCGACCGTATTTCCGTTGAAGGGGAGACTATTGTCGGTGGCGGGGGTGCCGTCATTGACACCGGCACCACCCAAGTCATTGGTGACTCCTGGAGTGTACAGGCCATCTACGACCAGATCCCTGGCTCCAATTACATCGGCTCTGGGGCCTGGACAAGTATGTTCATGACGAAGTCGTTTCGCTGATAGATCGACTGATTGGTGTCTGGCAAGTTCCTTGCGACTTTAACACCACTGTCTCCATTACGTTCTCTGGCCGAGAGTTCCAGATTGACGCCTGGTATTTCAATCTCGGTCCCATAGACCTCGGCTCGAGCACTTGCCTTGGTGGCTTTGGCGCGATAGATGGTCTTGGTGAGTACCATCCTTCGTTTTTCACCATAGAGATGTCTCATGTATGGCAGGTTTCTGGGTCATTGGCGATGTGTTCCTGCAAAGTGTATACACAACTTTCGATCTCGGCAACAATAGCGTTGGCTTCGCGTCACTTGCGTACTAAGTGTGTCACTATTTGTTCACTACCTTATATTCATTCCATACGATACCCCTCGCGTGTGCGATCGTCCATAAGCTTGTACAGTTTTCTTTCTCTCATAAGGAAATTTGGTGTAATGATCACTCGCGTTCTATGTCGACGTGACTGTGCCCCACTGAGGTACAGAGCTCGTAAATTCAACTAAATTGCTCTCAGTGAGTAACGGGTTGTTGCTTACCCCTCTCGTGTGTTCATGCATCCCGTCTGCCACGACACTCCGAGAATTCGATGAGACCTTGCCCAGTTATCACATCGGAATGTGCCCGGTAGTCCTCATATTAAGCGGACTTGTCATTTTTGGTACAGTAATGTGCTGTGGGAAGCCCAAACAATTTAGCGCCGTACAGGCACAAAGTCTGGGCGGAAGATGGCGAGTTGGACTGCCCTGGGCTGGCTGATACTCACAGTCTCTTTCTATCTAGTATCCATACTTAGGAGATAGACAAGTGAAACTCGAAGAAGATAGTTACCAAGAATAAAGCTATCCAAAAAAAAACATGGTCATCTGGTAATCGCCGGCGTGGATGTCACACCTTCAACAGTAGCTATTGAGTAGCTATTAACTACTTGGGGACGACGTTGTCCGAGCTTGCCAGTGATGAATAGCTTCTTTGGAGTCCCTCGTACGAGTGGAGTATTATTTTCTTCACGGCTGACGAGGAAACGACAGACCCAAACGACCTCAGGCTCGACTTATCTTTTGTGTTTACTTTTGGAGCTGAACCACCGGCATACGAGAGATGATATGACAGTAACAGGTCGAGCTTTGTCCCGCATGGTGAGATCTCTTACTGTATACCGGAATCCGGAATGATACAGATACAGGTGCACAAGAAGTCATATGACACACACAGCTATTGTTGTCCCGCTCCAAAAGTGCACACAAAAAATCGAGCCTGAGTGCGTTCGGGTCTATCGTCTCGTCCGGGTCACTGGCAGATAGATGTACAGACTCGGATATGATGGCGGTGCCCCCTCCGGGTATTTCCGCTGAAGACCGAGGCCGATTCCCAGGAGCCCAGACCGCCCAGTCACGGTGATACCGTAAATCCCCTCGTAAATCCCTGATCGGACATAACCGGCCGTCAATCCTTCCAAGGTTTTTCCACCACGGACGCACTCTCTGTCTAATAGCTACTAGTAAGCGGGTTTATTTTCCTGTTTTAGAGGCGCGTCGAAACTCAACCTCGGACTCGGAATTTTCTCGGAATCTTACTTCATCCTGTGCACTCGCTAAATACTAGTAACACAAGTCGTAACACATACCATGCTATCTGCGAACCCTTTTGCAAGTACCTGCGCTCGCGAACAGGATGACTCTTACCGACTCTCGCATACGTCAACCCAACAATATGATACCTTCAACTTGAAGTTCCTGTAACTTGGCACCAGCAGATCGGAGAGGATCCGAACACAGGAGCGACGCTAAAAGTGCTATTCGCAGAGGCACGGTAATCCACAAAGGATTGGGCCCAGCCAAACGTTGGGTGGGTAATGAACTGACGTGGATGCGTTTACCGCGGCTTGCAACTTGTTACCGGCATTCGTAGCCCGCGGTATTGAAAGACGAAGGTCTAACCACTGCACACATTCGTGTGTACAAAATGGAGGACTTTTGCTGTCTTCAACCCATACGTCCTCACACTCTTTTAGGCCCACCAAGTCACGCTTGTAGAAATGTACTTCAATCCGGCTCTCGTTCTTGCGGTTCTCCCCTACTTCGTTGCAGCAGCCCCGTTTGAGGAATTCTCCCGCGATGGAGTCTCCATCCCTATAACAAAGCGTTCGAGGTTCCACAATTCCGGCGGTGTCGTTGACACCGCAAAGCTTCAGGCCGACCTACAGGGTACTGTCGCGTTAGTGTTTCACGTCTTTATAGGACGTCCGCAACCCGTCTGATGACGAGAACCCTTGCAGGAAATTACAGCGCGGCTTCGAGGCGTTTGAGAGGAATACAGGCGCAGCTCACCCCTCCGCGCCCCAGCTGAAGCGTTTAATAAAGCGAGACAACGGCACCCCACTCACCGATGACAGTGCCAAGTACTGGTATGGTTCTATCGCAGTTGGTACTCCGGCAGTGAACTACACTGGTGGGTCACCGTTTCGGCACTAGCAGGTTACTGGGGCCAATATTAACCAAGTGGCGTACAGTGGTCATTGACACGGGCAGCGGCGACTTTTTCCTTCCCGCCTCGAATTGTGACTTGACTTGCTCCGGACACAAGTTGTACAGTCCCCCGTCCAGTTCCACATCGAACGATGTCGGGCAGACGTTCCACCTTCGTTACGTCGACGGCACCACCGTCAGCGGTGAGCAATACACGGACACCGTTACCCTCGCTGGTTACAAGGTCAGCTCTTATCCAACGGAATGTATTCTTTGATGACAGACGAATATCTTTGCCAGGCTGCTGCGCAGAGACTCGGCGCAGCCACGACCTATTCCAGCGAGTTCCGGTCTGGTCAATTCCCTGCTGACGGTCTTCTCGGTATGGCATACGAGTCTATGTCGAGTTACAGGGCCAGTCCCTTGTTCCAAACCCTTGTGTCCCAGGGCCAGGTTTCCACTCCAGTGTTCAGTTTCTACTTTGCCGAGTCAGGTTCTGAGCTGTACATTGGCGGGACCAATAAAAACCATTATAAAGGCTGTTTCACTTACATGCCTGTCACCACACAGGTAGGGATACGCGATGGTGCTTTCGGATCAGTGCTAACAATGAAATATTTCAGGCTTACTGGCAAGGCTCATTCGACAGTATTTCTGTCAACGGAAGTACCATTGTCAGTGGCAGTGGCGTCATCATTGACACTGCCACCACCCAAGTCGTTGGTGACACCCAGAGTGTACAGGCAATCTATGACCAGATCCATGGCTCCCAATATATCGGTTCTGGGATCTGGACTAGTACGTTCATGATGGAGTCGTCTTTTTGGTAGATCGGCTGATTGACGTATGCCTAGTTCCTTGCGACTTTAACGCTCCTGTCTCCATTACATTCTCTGGCCGAGAGTTCCAGATTAGCGCCTCAACTTTCAATCTTGGTCCCGAATTTCCCGGCTCGAGCGTTTGCTTTGGCGGCTTTGGCGCAGTAGACGGTTTTGGTGAGCACCCTTCTTGTGTCACACAGAATTGTTTCATGGATGGCAGGATTTTGGATCGTTGGCGACGTGTTCCTGCGAAATGTATATACGGCGTTCGATCTCGGCAACAACCGCGTTGGCTTCGCGTCTCTTGCGCACTTGCTTACGGACTAAGTTTACTGCATCACCACTCGTTCATTACCATCACATTCGTTCCATGCAACAATTCTTGTATGCAATTGTCTATAAAATTTTGTGTGGTCTGCTTTCACTTACCCAAGGAAAGGTGCAATGAATCGTCTGCGTTCTATTCCGGGCCACCTGAATCACGTCTTGATGCCCCCGGCCTGTCGTACCCGTGTGCTGTTGTTCCTGGCCGCTTTTCCAGTTTCCAGACTGTTGAAACATTTGCCCCAGGGCAATATGATCATTCCGGGTCGTATTCTGATCAGCGTGGGAAGTGCTCCTGTGGCATGTACGTCGTGCAGAGGGACAAACAAACACTGCTCGCTGGAGTAAGTCTTTTCATGATAAAACCATAATAAATGATAAAAGACTTTCACATGGTGGCAATAATTCACAGTAAACTCCCCAGGTGAATTTTCTGCCATGAGAGCTGACTTCCGTTATGCAAATTACCGTATGTCGAAATTAGGTATATCCGGTGAATGGTCCGATTCCCGGCCCAGTGATGCCGTAAAATCCCTTGGTACTTCCTACGTAACACCGCGACGTACCATACCAGCGAGTCCTTTTGCAAGTACCTGCGCTCGCGAACAGGATGATTTTTGCCGACTTCGACATACACTGGCGTCAACACAACAAAATCTTCCAGTTCCGGTAACTTAGCATCAGAAATCTGGGGAGGTTCCGGTCACAGGTGAGAGGCCAAATCTACTATTCGTGGATGCGCAGTAATCCTCAACAGCCGCGCAGCGATCCCCAAGGGCCCAGTAACGCCCTGTCATGAAGCGTTCGCCGCGGCTTGCACCTTGCTACTAGCATCCGTAGCCCGCGGTTTTAAAGTCAAAGATTTAAACAATGCACGCACCCGTGTGTACAAAAATGAGGACTTGTGCAGCCTTCAACCCCCACAATCTCACATTCTTTTGGGTCCACCGAGTCACTGCCTGTAAAAATGTACTTTTCCCCCGCTCTCATTGTTTTAGCCCTCACCTCCCTCGTTGCGGCGGCCCCATTCGAGGAACACTCCCGTGATGGGGTCTCCATCCCTATAGCAAAGCGTTCGGGATTCCGCAATTCTGACGGTGTCGTTGACATCGCGAGGCTTCAGGCCGGCCTACGGCACACTGCCGCGTTAGTATTTCGCATTTTTATGGGACTTTCCCGACCCGTCTGACGACGAGATCCTTTGCAGGAAAATACAGTGCGGCTTCGAGGCGTTTGAGAGGAATACCGGCGCAGCCCACCCTGACGCGCCCCAGATGAAGCGCTCAACCAAGCGAGGCAACGGTGACCCACTTACAGCTTACGGTGTCGAGCTCTGGTACGGTTCTATCACTGTTGGTACTCCCCCAGTGACCTACACTGGTGGGTCACCGTTTCGGCACTGGCAAGTCACTGTGGCCGATATTAACCGAGTAACGTACAGTGGACTTTGACACGGGCAGCGGCGACATGTTCCTTCCCGCCTCGAATTGTGACTCGACTTGCTCCGGACACACTTTGTACGAGCCCTCAAAGAGCTCCACGTCGAAAGATCTCGGGCGAGCGTTCAAACTTCAGTTCGGCGACGGTTCCACCGTCACCGTCAGCGGTAAGCAATACACGGACACTGTTACCCTCGCTGGTTACAAGGTCGGTTCTTATCCAGGAATATATTCTATGGCGATTGACGGATCTCTGCCAGGCTACTGCGCAGAGACTTGGTGCCGCCAAGGTCTACGCCACCGGGTTCCAGTCCGATCAATTCCCTGCGGACGGCCTTCTCGGCATGGCATACAAGTCCATATCGAATTACAGGGCCAATCCCGTGTTCCAGACCCTTGTGTCTCAAGGCCAGGTTTCCACTCCGGTCTTCAGCTTATACCTGGCCGAGTCAGGTTCTGAGCTCTACATTGGCGGGACCAACCAAAACTACTTCAAAGGCTCTTTCACTTACATGCCTGTCACCACTCAGGTAAGGATGCGCCGTGATGTTCAGTGTTAAAAATAATATATTGCAGGGTTACTGGCAAGGCTCGCTCGACGGTATATCTGTCAACGGGAAGACTATTGTCAGTGGTAAGGGTGCCGTCATTGACACCGGCACCACCCAAGTCGTTGGTGACACCCGGAGTGTACGGGCCATCTATGCCCAAATCCCCGGCTCGAAAGACGCCGGCTCCGGAACCTGGACAAGTATGTTCATGAAAGTTATCTCGCTGATAGATTGACTGATTGACACCTGCCTAGTTCCTTGCGACTTCAACACTCCTGTCTCCATTACATTCTCCGGAACAGTATTTGAGATTAGCAACTCGACTTTCAACCTTGGTCCCGAATCATCGGACTTGAGCACTTGCCTTGGTGGTATTGCCGCGTCAGACGCTTTTGGTGAGCACCCTCCCTTGATTTTTGCCACAGGGCTGTCTCATGGACGGATGTCAGGATTCTGGATCATCGGCGACGTGTTCCTGCGAAATGTATACACGACGTTCAACCTCGGCAATAATAGTGTTGGTTTCGCATCTCTTGCGTAACTGGATCACCACTCGTTCATTACCATCACATTCATTCCATGCGGTAACCCCCGTATGCGAGCTTCTGCAAAATTTGTAGCCTTCTTGCTCACACAAGGAAACTGGGTGTAATGATCATTCGCGTTCTACTGTATGTCAACGTGGCTCTACCCTACCGAGGTACAGTTCTCGGTGATCCCCTGAGTAACGGGTTGCTACCTGCCCCTGTCGCGCATCTATGCATCTCGTCTGCCACAATACCCCGAGAATTCGATGAGACCTGGCCAAGTTAGTTATCCTATCAGAATGTGCCCCAGGCAGGTAGTCCTCCATATGAAGCGAACTTGTCATTTCTAAATAAAGTGCTGTGGGAAGCCCGAACAATTCAGCGCCGTACAGTCACCAAGCCCAGGCGAAAGATGGTGAGGTTCCCGCTTGAATCCCACTGAACTTGGTTCTGTGACATTTCGCCAAGGATTTCCGACAATTCACTTGGTATTCTTTGGGCTCTTCCAGGGAAGAAAACTGGGCCTTCTCACATGGCGTGTACGGGACCAGATTACCCTTCTAAGGACAAGTCGATGCACAAGGAACCCGGCATAGCAAATATCCCCTATCATTGTTCGAGATAAGAACGTACCACTGGAAAGCGATAGTTCTGAGCGCAGGACCCAGGAAAAGATATGTGACCCAAACCCATGGGCGAATAACAGCACCTTCCCCGCGCGTTTCGAGGTAGCTGGAAGTGACACGTTAAGCGTATCCGTAGAGGTCGTCAAGAAAAAAGCGTACCCCAAGAGCTAATTCATCCCGAAGGGCGCCATAAGAGACGCAAAGACCCTAATCACGACGAGGACTACTAGTTGGATGTATTCACGACCTAGACGAAGTATAAGCGACGCAACACTTGTCAGAAAACAATAACGGACGGAAGACCACCATGAATCCCCAGAAGGTGGGCCTCCTGGGACCGCCAGAGAAATCATCCAAGTGCTAGCAGAGCGAGTTAGCAAAACGCTTGCACTAGTAATCGAGGCGAACCTGCTTTGAAACTCCTTTTCACGAGATTCTTCGTGTAGTCATAGTCTGCGAGTGGCGGTAACTGTCATGTGATTGATGTGGAACACGATATACTAAGAAAATTATAGGATCAAGGAGGTATATAACATCATAGATAGAAGTGAGGCAGTCTGTTCAGAGTTGATGGCCTTCTGGGGGTCCCGCGGCCGGAGTTAGGTATCGACAGGTATGATATAGTAAGAGACAATCTCGCCTTGGGATCAATTGGGATATATTGGCGCGGGACGAGCAGAGGGATCACGACCGCCGCGAGACCCAGAAGGCCAATTCGAGCCCATAGCAATGCCCCTTCCCGTGCATCCACAGGCGACAAGGTGAAAGTAAGCAGTGGCCAGATGTTGCGGTAAGCGTAGACGGAGAAGGTCCCAAGCAACAGTGACGAGAGGTGGAACAAAGTAACCGACGCGCGCACGGACCGGGCGGTAACAGTCACTAACGCCAAGAAGGCCGCATACAGCTGTGTCCGGTTATGATTCGAGTGAGAAAACCGATCTCAAAACGAATCAGTGGCCGGGATGACGCACATATGTTAGACAAAGCGTGAGATCGAGCCACCCGCGTTCGGTGAATGAGCCACCGCCGTCACGGTGCTTGCCCTTCTGCCTTTTACTCCAGTTCTTGCCGAGTGCATTTACTGCAGATGACGGAGACAGGTGCTGCTGGCCCTCTTCCTGTACGAAGCTGAATATTTCGAGGCCGAGGAGTGTGAGAACGACGAGGAAGCGGGAAACCTGGAAAAGGAAGATGCTTGATCCCCCTGATTTTTCCACATGGTCCTTGACAGCCGACAAGAAACCTGTCCGAGTGGCACTTGCGGCGATGCCTGGATCTTCGCGGGTAGCCGCCGCTTGCACGTCTTCGCCGCGAAGCCTTCGAACTGGACTAGACGAATAGATGGCCTGGGCAATGAGAACGAGGATGGAAAGAAGCGCGAAGTAGGACGGGATGAGTAGCGTGTGGGTCCACAAACTGAGCAAACAGTGCAACGTCCGTATCGTACATATCATCGAATGGAGACTGAGAATGGGGTACGACTGCGCTGGATATTCCGAGACCACTTACAGGAAATCGTTTTGGGCCAACGCATCGACATCGATGGGGGCGAGGACGGCCTGGTCCATCGTGCGGTTAGGGGAGCCGTCGAGCTTCCGCTATGATATTTTCTGGTAGATGGCGGGGGTTGAACAAGAGTCGGCGTTGGCGAATTAAGCGCGTCAAGAGTGGATCTTTTTTTTTTTTTTTTTTTTTGAACCATTTTATTCGGGGGCAGTATAATAATACAAGACCGGTCTCATCCACTAAGTAGACAAATTTGAGAGTCGTAGGTAAATGGAGTTCGCGCCCATAGGGAACTAATTGTAAGAGAGTGGCACCTTCCAAAGGAAACCATCGTAAGTAAGGTTTGAAACACGTATAGTAAAAGTCCATGGTATGACTGAAATCCATTGTATGTAAATGCATGGGCCACCGTAACGGGGTCACGAGTCAGAAAGAATGCGCATCAACCCGGATCAAACGGGATTTCTCCGGTCTCCGGTCTTGAACCAGCCTTGGATCGTTGCAGGAAGACGAGTAACCACTTGCAGTGCTCTCCTCCAAAAAGGTCTTTCTCCTTCATTTGCTGCATTCTGATCTGCGTGAAGGGAAGTCGATTGGTTTTAATATTGAAAGACCCTCGCGCTTGAGCGAAGCATGGACAGTCATAGAGTAGGTGCCTAACCATACGTTCCGGGAGTCCACAGGGACAAGCCGAAGCCTCCAGAGGTAGGTCTGGGCGATGTTTGAGGGTGTATTCTGACGTAAAAGAGTGTCGTAAAGCCATTTGAAGTGCCGTGCAATGAGTGCGGCGAGTGACACAGAAGTCACACTTCTCGGCCTCTTTTGGGGTGGGTTGATGGAATTTACTCAATGCGCTTAACGCGCACTTGTGTTTTGTCCTAGTTCTTGCAACGGCCTTTTGGTTCTCGTACGGCCAATCAAAAGTTCCTATTCGGTTTGTTGTTTCGTGTACGCGTCCGTATGTTCTTGTTATGTTTGAATGGCTTACTGTATCAAGCTCGACGCCTTCGGATATTGTACTTATGGTCAAAATGACGCACGAGATGCGTCAACTTCTGTTGTACGTTACATCACCTACTAGTCTTATGCTACGTTACTGTACGAATAGTTATAAGGCTCGAAAACGAGCCCTTGAATGTCAACCAACTTTCTCGCGTCGCTCTCACAGTCAAACGCGTGCACTCTAATCCTTTCGTTTACACTCGTTTTAACCGTACCCGAGCGTCCATAACCTCATCAGGTTATGGGCCCTGGTGCTGTTAACTAAAACACCAGAAGCCATTAACGAAACCCCTATCATTGCCCCTATTTAGTCTGTAGAGTGCACGCATATCTTAGTCTTATTCAAGATGGGCGACGACCTAAAAATTACTGTTACAAAGTTAATCGCGGACGGATCGAACTGGGTAACGTACCGCGATAGAATGCTGTGGGCCGTAGATTCGCGCGGCCTATCCTCTCACCTTACTTCCCCTACTATTACCCAAGAATACCAAGACGCTGGCAATGTTGGCATCATGACGCCGGATATTCGATGGCGAAATGATCAGGCCATAGTCAAGCAACTTATTGGTTCGTCAGTCCCCGACACTGTCTTCAATGCTATCAAAACCGGCACTACTGCTAAAGCCGTGTGGGATGAGCTGAAACGGTTGTACGAAGGACGTACTACTTTGATCTTGGTGGACTTGGGGAGACGTTTGCAAACGACGCGTTGTACTGAAGAAGACAACGTGCGCGAGCATTTTGAGCATCTAACAAATCTACGTCAGCAGCTCGCGGCGATGGGAAAGACTGTACCGGACAGCGAGTATGCGTCCATTTTAATGGGATCGCTGCCGCCGTCGTACCAGCCAACCCTGAGCGCCATATCAGTTGCCGCCGAGATGAGCGGAGCAACCCCTACTCCTGCCATAGTCACTAAACTCGCCACAGATGAATATGATAGACGCACCTTAAAGACCGGTAAAGCCCAAGATGAGGCCTTTATCGCGGACGCCCCCAGGAAAGGCAAGAAACGCGATGTTGAGTGTTTCAATTGCCACAAGAAGGGTCATACCAAAACCGAGTGCTGGGCAAAAGGTGGCGGCAAAGAAGGCCAATGGCCGAAGAAACGTGGTGGCGGAAAAAAGGATAGTGACGGGAAGGATAGCAGCGCTAAAGGCGACGCTGCCGCTGGTGCAGAACCGGCAGGAGACCAAGGAGACGTTGAGGCATGGGCGGCAGTAGTAGATGTTGAGGGTGAAGAAGCGCCTCAAGTACCTGCTATGGCGGCCGAAGAACGTGTTGGCGCAGAGGCCGAGCTGTACGATTCGGGGGCGTCACGTCATATGTCTCCATTTCGTGAGCGTTTTGTCACGTACCGAGAAATACCCGCTCGCCCTATTACTGCAGCCAATAATCGTGTCTTCTACGCTGTCGGCGCAGGAGACCTTGAAGTCCAAGTCCCTAACGGTGTAGCGTCGACCAAAGTACTCTTGCGCGACGTTTTGCACGCACCGGATATGGGGCTGACAGTTGTATCGATCGGCCGTATTGTCCAGGCCGGCTACACTGTCCAATTTGAAGGTGGATCATGCAACATCAAGAGGAGCAATGGGTCTACTATCGGCAGCATACCTGCAGGCGCGAATGGATTATTCAAAGTCGATCACTCGCTTATGGCAGCAGTTTCGCCCGAACCTGTCGATATTCTCACGCTTCATCGGAGGCTCGGACACATCTCCGCGAACGCCATTCGCGCCCTCATTCGTGCTAACGCAGTCACTGGGCTGCATTTAATAGATGACTTCCCCCCATTTACATGCGACTCTTGTGAATATGCCAAAACTACTCGCAAAGCGATTCACAAGGAGCGCGAGGCTCCTCTAGCTGACGCATTCGGAGCTGAGATTCACACAGATGTTTGGGGACCGTCGCCTACTCTAAGTCTTGGGGGTCGCAAATATTATGTGACTTTTACCGACGATTACTCTCGTTATACTCGTCTGGAAGTTCTTCGCACCAAGGATGAAACCTTTGGCGCTTATAAAGCTTTCGCGGCCTGGGCAAAGACGCAGCATGGCGCACAAATCAAACGTCTCAGGTCTGATCGCGGCGGTGAGTACACCGGCCGCGACTTCACCTCTTTTCTTCGAGAGGAAGGTACTGAACGACGGCTAACCACTCATGACACGCCGCAGCATAACGGTGTGGCTGAGTCGCTCAATCGCCGACTTCTCGAACGTGTGCGTGCTATGTTGCACCAGGCCGAACTACCGAAGAACTTGTGGGCCGAAGCGATTCGTTTCGCGGTTTGGTTGAAGAATCGTACATCAACCAAAGCCATCGGTAATGTGACTCCCTATGAACGACTCTATGGTCAGAAACCTAACTTAGGAGGTACGCCCGAGTGGGGCCAGCGTGTCTGGATTCACTCGACAAGCGGTTCCAAGCTAGACGCGCGAGCCACCCAAGCGCGATGGGTAGGTTTCGACGCGGATAGTCCGCATGCTCATCGGGTATATTGGCCAGGCAAAAACACCGTTTCCGTTGAACGCGATGTAAAGTTTATTCCGACCACCATTGTTATCCAAACCCAACCTCCCAGTTACGCTTCGGCGACTGCACCTCCCACGCAACCTGCAGCAGCTCCGCAACCACCTTCTGTACCACAACCGCCGACGGCACAACCTGCACCGCCAGTGTTGCCGCCGGCACATCCTCCTGTTCCCGCGCGACCGGGGTCGGCACCACCACTTACTACACCCGCTACATACCTATCTCCACCATTTCAGATTCAGCAGCAAGAAGCCGAGCGCGCTTCCCATGAAGAAGAGGAAGTGACAAGGCTTATCGAGCCGACACGATCAGCGCGCAGGTCTACGCGCGTATCCCAACCTTCACAGTACATTCGTCGGCTCGAGGCTGGGGAAGGCACAACGGGTGCAGAGTTTTCTGACTGTGTTTTCAGCGCAGGTTATGATGATATTATTGCCGCGGCCATTATGGACGCGGAGGCCGACCCGAAAACGCTGGCGGAGGCGCGATCCCGCTCCGACTGGCTTCGCTGGAAGGAGGCGATGGACCGCGAGATGGCCACACTCGAGAGGGCGGGCACATGGAGTACAGTGCCGCGCCCATCCGGCAAGAATATTGTCGGATCGAAGTGGGTCTTCCGTGTCAAGCGAAAGGCCGACGGAAGCGTCGATAAGTATAAGGCGCGACTTGTCGCCCGCGGCTTCACTCAAATATATGGAGTGGATTATTTCACTACCTTCTCCCCAGTCGCCAAGTTAACTAGTTTCCGGACCATCCTCGCCGTCGCTGCGCGCTTCGATTGGGATATTGAAAGTTTCGACTTCAACGGCGCGTATCTCAATGGCGAGCTGGACAATAACGAAGAAATTTATATGTATTCACCGCCCGGTTACGACAGCGATGGGAACACAGTAAAGCGGCTTCGCAAGTCGCTTTACGGATTGAAGCAAGCGGGGCGAAAGTGGTACGATACACTTTCGCGCGCACTCGCTAACCTCGGATTCTCTGTTAGCCAGGCAGACCCGGGGGTCTTTTACGCTCGTATTAACGAGCATGTACTTATTCTGGCTGTGCATGTCGACGACTGCATTTTCACTGGCAGTTCAAAAGAGCTCATCGCGCAATACAAAAGGAAGATCAATGCTTGTTATGCTCTAACGGACTTAGGGCCAGCGCATTGGTTACTTGGTATCAAAATCATGCGCAATCGAGCCGCGCGCACTATTTCCTTGACGCAAGCATCGTATATCGAAGCTATCCTCACCCGTTTTGCACTGGCCGACGCCAAACCGTATGGGAGTCCTATGGTCCCCGGACTCGTCTATTCTAAGGACCATTCTCCCACAAGCCCTGAAGAGATCGCGCGTATGAAGAAGATTCCATACCGTGAGGCCATAGGAAGTCTCATGTACGCCGCTGTCGCTACACGCCCGGATATCGTGTTTGCTGTATCCGCTCTTTCTCAATATCTCAGCAATCCTGGCGTCGCTCACTGGGAAGCAGTGAAGCGAGTCTTTCGTTACCTAGCTGGCACGAAGACATATGAGTTAACTTACGGCGGCGAACGACACGGTTTGGAAGGTTACACAGACGCGGATGGCGCAACGCAAGAACATCGTCGCGCCATCTTGGGGTATGTTTTTCTCATCGACGGCGGTGCAATTTCATGGAGTTCGAGGAAACAAGAGTTAGTTACTCTCTCTACAGCGGAGGCCGAGTACGTTGCGGCAACGCACGCAGCCAAAGAAGCTATATGGTTGCGCAAGTTTTTAGGCGAGCTATTCCCTGATCACATTATCTCGACCCCGCTTTACTGCGATAATCAAGCGGCTTTAAAGCTCGCCACCGACGACAATTACCATGCACGTACAAAGCATATCGACCTTCGCTACCATTTCATTCGACATACGATTGCTACTGGTGCGCTCAACTTATTGTACTGCCCTACAGAAGATATGGTCGCAGACATCCTTACAAAAGCCCTACCCAAATGGAAGGTAGCGGCACATGTTAACTCCCTCGGAATGCGTCAAGCTTGCGGGGGTGTGATGGAATTTACTCAATGCGCTTAACGCGCACTTGTGTTTTGTCCTAGTTCTTGCAACGGCCTTTTGGTTCTCGTACGGCCAATCAAAAGTTCCTATTCGGTTTGTTGTTTCGTGTACGCGTCCGTATGTTCTTGTTATGTTTGAATGGCTTACTGTATCAAGCTCGACGCCTTCGGATATTGTACTTATGGTCAAAATGACGCACGAGATGCGTCAACTTCTGTTGTACGTTACATCACCTACTAGTCTTATGCTACGTTACTGTACGAATAGTTATAAGGCTCGAAAACGAGCCCTTGAATGTCAACCAACTTTCTCGCGTCGCTCTCACAGTCAAACGCGTGCACTCTAATCCTTTCGTTTACGCTCGTTTTAACCGTACCCGAGCGTCCATAACCTCATCATGGGTGGTTTCGCCGCTAGGAACAGCGGGTGATTCCGGCCATCAGGTGGGTGGGTGAGGGTGTAGGAATACACGACGGAGTCTTGACCACGTTTTTGTTGGCGGTCTCGAATCCAGTCGGTAGTCCAATTGGTGAATGCGACCTGACGGGCGCGGAGTTTGTTGAAAGCGGCAGATTGCACGCTGACAAGGGAGGGGGAGGGAGTGGTGGTGCAACAATCCAAGGCGGCCTTCTGGGCAAGGGTTGATTGTGTGCGTGCTCTCTTGACAGGTGACCACACCAGATGTACTCTGGTGTCCCTGGGTACAGCAAAGAATTCAGTAAGTGATAGGTGAAACGTACGTAACTCCTTCTGATTATTGGTACCGCGGAAGCGCATGATCCTCTGCAGTGCGCTGAGATCTGAACTAAATACGTACACATCCTTGGGCGCGACCCCGTGTTTGAACTTGTGGCAGAGAGACTCCACCGATTTGCTGACCGCGAATAAGCTGACGTCAGACTGCTCCACCTCGGTACCCATACACCATTTCTGGACGTACTGTACCTCCCCAATCGTAAAACAAGCGGCAGTGGCGCCCACTTGCTTATTGTCAGTCCGGCCCCGATTGGAAACCGTTCCGGCAAGGTAAATTAATGCCGTACTAGAGTTTGCAGAAGAGCTGTAAAGCTCATCCACCCACTTTTTCCGGTCCTTGGGTCTATCCAATCCCGTGAACACAACATTCAAACCCCAGTTGGGAACCTCCCAGGGTGCGAACGCCGTGACGTCGGTCCGAGGACATCTAGGGTCTACTCGTGCACCGAGAGCCTCTAAGGCAGTAGGGCGCTGTGGCAAGCCTCCAGACCGGCCCACTTGTGCACTGACTTGTACCAGTCCAACATTGCTGCTGTCCGGGCCGCTCTGGACCGCATCTGTCCATTCCCTTCCTAGATGGGTTAGGAGCTGTGATGTACGGGGAACACGGGTCAGTCTGTAGGAAGAAGTCTCCGTGAGTTTCTCCAAATATAGTCTCGCAGGGAGAATGCGAAGGATCTCATGAAGGGGTTCCCGTGGGGCCATGCAGAACGCGCCAGCCACCACTTTCACCCCCTCGTTCATCACCTTCTGTACTTGATTGATGAGAGTCTTGCGTTTTGGAGACGTCATCCAGAGTTGACATCCGTACGACAGCACAGGCAGGCAGACCGCGTTGAACACCAGTCGCCAGCTGGCCGTGGATATCCCCTGGATGGAGTTACCGAGCATCTGTAAAGACTTGAGGGATGCTCGTGCCCGATTACACATTGTAGTCACGTGCGGTCCCCAGTTGAATTTGTGGTTAATGAAAAAGCCCAGATATCGTACGGTGGCGGAGGGGTGGACTGTATAGTATGTGTTGCGTAATATATCAGTAAGATAAAGGAAAGTGGGTGGGCTGTTATGTAGGCGAGCCCGTGGTGTACGGAAGTACAGTAATTCGGTCTTAGATGGTTCTATGAAAAGATTCAAGGCCTTTAGCCAAAGTTCGCACTGTGCGTACCTCATCCGAATGCGTTCATTGACTTCGGCCCAGTCCTTGCCATGAGCAAAGATAAGCCCGTCATCAACGTACATACCCAGAGTGGTGCTGTCAGTGGGAGGGAGAAGTTTAAGTAATGGTGACGTATAGAGAGCGGATAGGATGGGGGAGAGCGGAGAGCCCTGCGGAGTGCCGATGGGCTGATCCCTCTCCTCTTCCAACTGGCTATTGAAGGCCAAAGACACCTTACGTCCTTCCAAGAAAGAGTCAACCCACAGCGCGATCGACTCGGGAAAGCCGAGGTTTCGCAACACATGGATCAACCTTCCACGGTGGACATGGTCAAAGAATCCTGAGATATCGAAAAGGAGTGTGCCGCACTTCCGGCCGAGTCTGAGCTGAGCCTGAGCGTCGTGACATAGCGTGAGACCAGCATCCAGTGTGCATGAGAAGCTCCTGGTACCGAATTGAGTAGTAGGAAGTAATTTGAACTTGTCGGCTTCATAAAGAAAGCGCTTGGCGACCACCTTTTCCAGTAGTTTGCTAAGACACTCAATTAACGATATGGGCCGGTAGGATTTTGCTGCCAGGTAATCGTCCTTCCCTGGCTTAGGGATGACGACCACGGTGGCCTTCTTCCAAATACGTGGATGGTAGCCTGTGTGGAGGCATGCGTTAAACAAAGCGACGAGTACCTCCTTCGTCCTTTCCCACGATCTCTTGATAATCTCCCAAGTCATGCCAGAGTTGCCGGGAGCGGAGATATTGGAGCATTTTTGAAACAACGCTTCGACCTCGTCTTCGTTGACTGGGTCCCACTCCCTTTCTTCGCAAGGTGGCAGATCCGAGGTTTGGACTATTTCGATTTCATCAAGCTCTTTCACAAAAAACTTGGCATTGAGCGTGGCCGCGATTTCTTTTTGGTCGAATGAAAGGATGCCGGATGCGAGTCTCAAAGCAGGAATTCCCGTGAGTCGCCGTCCGTGTCTCCACTGGGCTACCTCCCATATGTCGCGTTTGGTGACAATGTCTTCATAATAATCTCGCTTTGCCTTCTTCGTAACCCGTTTGAGCCACTTCGATGCTTCGCGTCTATCCGGGTTGTCGCCTGGAGGTAAGGAGCGAAGTGCCATGACTGCTTCTTGACACTCCTCGTTCCACCATCGATTACTGCATGCTTTGGACGGTAGTTTCTTCTTGAAGGTCTTATTGCAAGCTTCGACAAGCGCGGATTGGATCTTCTCCGCTACCCGCTCGATGGACGCCGGCGTATCCCAGATCGTATTGAGGTAAGGGAGGCCCCGCGTAACTTCATCAAGCCAGGCCTTCGTCTCGTCCTCTCCTTGTAGCGTAAAGTCCCACGCGGTCCGCATCGCCTGTTTCGCTCCGAGGAAGAAACCCTCAAGGAGCCACAAGGTGCGGATTCCCGCATGGTCAGAGCCTAGTGAAGCTTCCCAGTCAGTGACTGGAGGGGTAAGGGCAAGGGAGGCAACGGCCGCGCAATTGTGCCATGTAAGGTCCAATGTGCTTGGCCATTCCTCCTCGGTCCCTCTCTGCGTGACCTCCCCTGGAATCATAGCAAGCTCGAGCATCTGGGTGGCGGCCCATTGCTCAAAGGTTGCGATCTGAGGTGAAGGCGCCCAGTCTCGGGGCGACCAACGCGGGGAATGTAGGTTGAAGTCTCCGACCAGTAAAGTCGGTATCTGTGGATCAAGGTCAAATGAAAGTAAAGTTTGTAACGCTGTAACGTCCTCCACATCGTTATAGAAGTTAATGATACGTAACGAATCACAGGCAATATGAAAGTCCACGACCTGTATACAATTGTGTCGGGCCAGATCGTAACGCGGAACCGCCTTCAGTGGATGTAACCGACGCTTTGATCCCGTTCGACTATGCTTCCGTACGTAGATCATGACCTTAGCACGTAAATTGTCAGTAAAGTGAGGGTAAAGTAGGTTCCAGTTCTGGTGGCTCGCACCACCATAAACCTCCCGTCCGTATCTCGAGCTGTCTTCTCTTGCTGTTCCGATCTTTCCAAACCAAGGCTCCTGAACGCATAAAATATCGTCGTCCGTATTCATTTCGAGTAGCGCATGCATCATCGCGTTGCGCCGCCTCATATTGGTGGATAGTATGGACGTACTATGCATGGACGGTACGAGCTTGTGTTGCGTTGAACAAGGCCAACGGATGCTTGAGGTAGTCTTTGATGACAATGGCAGCGCGTGGGCCGACGCCAGTTCCATCAGCTGGTTGGATGTGAAGATCATGCATAATGACGAGGGTCTCCGCTTCGTCATCCGTTATCTTGCGACCGACTTCGTTGTTTTCGTAAAGGGACGCCGCCAGGTTACCCACGAATACTACCGCATCCTGAACCTCCCGAGCCTTGTCCCCTGCTGATTTCTGTTGCTCATTGAAGAGTTTGATCTCATCATCAGAGGCGAACCGCTTGTTTTTGAGAGTTGTCATGAGATACTTCATGGGCGAGAACCCGCCCCATTTCTCCTCGAACTCTTTGAGAGCAGTCTGGATCTGGGTGATGCCGTTACGCGTGTCCTTCATGACCTCCCTCGCGATAGCGTCTTTAACTTGAGGAGTACATAGGGGGAGGCGATTCTTAACGGCGAAGCGCGTTTGGATACACACTAGGCCATCGAGCTCAGCCGTATTGAAACCCCATTCCTGCTCTAGTTCGCGTAATGCCCTATTAAAATCATTGTGAGAGTTTTCGTCACTGACTTTCGCCGCTAGGGATTGGAAGGCGTCGAACGTTTACAAGATAGATGTGATGACTTACTCTCAGTAAGTCAAAGAAACTTGGGTCACTTAGGATGACGACGAGGGATAAGAGGGACAAGGAAGATAACAATGTAGAGGGCAGAGAGGAGGACTTTAAACAGATGCAAGAGGGCAAGGAGGCAGAGCAGACTTTGGAGAGTGAGCAGTGCAAAAGACTATGATCTTGCAAATGGGAGTTCACAAGTGGACAGTCTGAGGGACTGTCCGTTGTATTGCGCCAGCTTATATACCTGGCTACATGGTGTTTACATAATGGAATACCCTGGAAACTGGTAGAAGCTTTATAAATACCGTCCAATGGCAATAGTCTCTCTGGGAACGTCCTGGAAACTCGTGGAAGCTTTATAAATACCGTCCAATGGCAATAGTCTCTCTGAGACCTGGTGACCTTTTCCGCAGCTCTTCTGTGGAAACTGGTAGAACTCTGTAGAAGGTTGTAGAACCTTCTACAAGGAACTAGTCACGTGACAGATCACGTGACCCTCGGAGTATAATTTCAAACTCCGACTTCAGATTTCCTAATTAGGAAGTTGATTACGTAATACCGGTCCGGTCCGGACCGGTCTGAACTCTTGAGTCATAACCTAAGCTTGACGGTTCATGACAGTCGCTACCTATTAATAGGCACAAGAACTAGTACACTTAGACAACTGTGCCATGCGCCAATCCCTTTCCTCCTGACGCCACACTGAACCTAACATGAGAGCCTGAGCAAATTAAAGCAGTGATTCGCAAAGAACAATAATACCAGAAAGGAAATCCGAATTGAGATGAATCAGCCCGAAATGTTGGTTGCCGATGCTTCCAGTACCACAGCATCATTGCCCGCCAACAAGGCGCAAATCAATAAGTGCGTGATGATGCACCGATAATGTGCTGGATCCGAATCCAAGAGAAGATAAAAGAAGAGAAAGAGAGCTGCACGTGCTCGTGGTTGATCATAGCTCTTAGTAAATTGTGCGCCGGATCCACTCTTGACGCATCCCTTCTTGTTCTCCTACCACCACCATCTCCTTTGGAATTTTGGCTGTGGTCCCTCATTTTTTCGCTCTCACTCTTGGAGATAACGACTGGAATACCTCTCGACCTCCACAACCTTCTTAGCCTAGAGCTCTATGGAGCCAAACAACCCAAATCCACCACCAATGCCATCAGGACAACACGTTCCGTGGTCTACACCAACAATCCCTCAACCACCTATTGACATGGGTGATCTTAACCAATACCTCACAGCTTCCATCAACGATGGTATCGAAGTATACGACGCCATTCAATTGACTCCCACTGTTTGGGAACCCACTCCCCCGGTTAGCGCGGGCCAAATGGAGCTTCAAGGGACTCCTACCGGACCTGAGCTTATCTCAAACGACACAATCAATCAACAAAGGGTTGATGGGGAAGACAGCCGAATGGCCTCACCTGTCCAACTCAACGACAACAACATCGAGAGGGACTCTTCTGAGCCGCTGTGCTTGGGGGTCAAACTTGGTCCCTCATCTCAGTCAAGCCTCCACGCCGCCATAGTGCGAGCTGCAGAAATGGAACGAGGACGTTCCTTGAAACGCCTGCCGGAAAAAACGAGGCGGCTGATTGAGGAAACTTTCCGCACTAACTCAGGTTTCGATCAGGGAGTTACGCTTCCAGAAGAACCTGAAACCATTAACGTACACTCGAGCTCCACCCCACACGCATCAAGAGCACGTAGCAAGGGGAGGGACCATTCGCGCAGCTCCGCCTGGACTCATCTCACTTATGAGTCAGGTTGTTCTGAAGAGCTAGCCTATTTCCGGGAAGCCGTCCCAGTTCCTACTAACATTGCAGAGTTCTTTGGCGACATCGAGAAAGCAATCAAGTGCCCTATGTTAGCGCAACCGATCGATTTATCGGACATGGAGGTTGAAGGAGACAAAGGTGATGAAGTATATGGAGTAGGTTACAGTGCGGGCCAGAAGGAAGATCTGGCAGCCATGATACAAGACTTACGAGAAGAAATCGGCCGCGATGTTTCTGAAGGGGCAAGCGGCTGGTCGGAGTTTTATCTCCGCGATATGATCAAACTTCGCGCTGGTTCTTCCATTCCAGCTAACATTCAGGACTTCAACGATTCGATGGGGATGGTCTTGTCTGCGCTTGACGCTGGACTTGACGATGATCTTCCCACCAAGGGGGTGACGCCCTCTTCGTGGTTCAGGCTGTCAGCCGCCCTACTCGCAGCAATGACTAGAGGAGTTCTACGCTCTGGGGGTCCGAAAGTCAAAGGGAGGGTCAAACTCATGACAGATGAGGATCACTGTTACGATTCCTGACTTCTAAACCCCCTTCACATTCTTATCTCTTATCTCACGACCGGCTCTTTTCTCCTATCTATCTATGGACTTGTGACTCGATTACGATTAGGATCCGATCAGATTCAGGTCTCGGCCCTTATCTCGCACCTACCCCATGATCGTACCATTGGTAGATTTTACGACTTTTAGAATCCGCTGACGACGTCAGAGTCCCGCGTGACTCCGCGGAAACTACTAGTATCTTCGATATGACTCATAGTACGATAAGCTCACTAGGACCCGTATCCTAGGATTGCGTCATGTGTTTGTCATAAACAAACACCGTGTACTTGTATATAAGTCGTGTACTACCTAGCTTGTACGGTAGACTTGACTTCTTGTGGAATACTACACTCTCGTCTCACGAACCCAGAAACCCCTTTTGACTCGCCCTTGTTGCGCTTGAGTCAGCCGAACTGCGCTCACCCTTGCTGCGTTTGAGCTTTATTCCTCTATAACTACCAGACACCGGGAGTCTGTTAGTTCTTGTTCAACCCCTACTCTGAGTCGCTTACCACGACTCACCGCGAACTGTTACCCGAAGAACCCAGAAGTACCTGTCGTACTTAACGCTCCTGTAGTAGCATTACAATCACTTCCGAGTCGCACCGGGTTTAGGTATGCCCACTACAGAAGGGGGACGCATTGTTGTGATGGCTCGCCATCTTGTGGAGCTATTCGAACAACACGAGAAAGGGGATAACTTACCCTTTATCGAGTATTTTAATAACCTTCAGAAAGTAACTCAGAAACATATTCAAAGGGTGGTCAAGCTAGCCGCCGTTGAAGCTTACCAAGAATCGACAAGCGATGCTGAGAAGATTCGTGAAATCGTCATGAACGACATGGCGGACCAACTTATCATCCAGCTCAAAGACGACCCAGAAGCACAAGCGGAAGTTGAACGGAAAGTTCGCGAACGCATGATGAAGAAACTCGAGGACGAATGCATTAAGGACATTGATGAATGGAGGACGGTATATCGAAAAGGACTCGCGGCGGCTTTACGGGCTGAGGCCACAGGAACTGACATTCCAGTATTATCTCACAGCCAGATTGTTCGAGAGTGCAGCGAAGAAATTCAAGCACAAGCGGACAAGAAAGCTGCGGAGATCAAGGACAGCATTGTTAAGGAAGAGGTAGAAAAGTACCTCTTGCTTCAAGAAACAGACAACGCAAGGGCCATTATAAGGCATAAGTACTTGGAGAACATCGAGGAAGCCCGACGTGAAGTCAGGGTGGAGATCGCTTCCGAAAAGAAGAATTGGGCTGTCGCATACTGCGACTCGGTTCAGCTTACTTTCCTTAGGGAGAAGGCGGCGCTTCTGGGCTACCAGTTGTTCCGCAAAGACGATGACGAGGAACGCGAGGGACGCCTGACAAAGCGTGCGATCCCTGATGGCAAACGGTCCAGGTCCGCTTCACGAGCGGAGGACGTTACGCCAGATCCCATTCCAGTCACGCCAGGTCACCAAGCCGCGGAGATTGGATGGGAGCGTCACCCCTCAAGCAAGGAAAAACAAGAAGAAGGGGCGGAAGCTCATCATTCCGAAACCCTTCTCCACAGCTGGTAGCGAAGCCTCTTCTACTGAGGATGGGATGGAAGAAGACCCACTTCCGCCCCCTCTTTTTGAAGTCGAATCGTCCCCAGCACCCATCCAACCTATTTCGGTACCGGCTAATGTTCGAGCATCACAGCAACCAACTGGGCCGCTACGCAACCCTCTTACAGTACCGACTAAGCCTTCTACGGACGAGCCTTCTACGGACCCTCTACGGGGAGTGGCTTCGTCTATGCACAATCCGGAGAATACTATGGAGGATGACCATTGCGGGACCACAGAGACGCCTGCCCCTGTAGTTGCCCCACCGGCCCTTCCCGCTATTCCTCTTTTGCCTGGACTATCTGAGCTACTTAACGCTCTTCAAACCAACATCACCACAGCCTTCTCTAGTCAGATATCATCGCTCACAGCTCGGATGGACCAACAGGACATCCGTATCACTAACATCACTAAGCCAAGTGTGAACAAGGGCAAAAACGCAGCCAAGGCTCGCGACATTCCACCCCACCTTCCTCCCACCACCGCTCCTGGTGTAAGGCCAGATGCTGTGGTGGCTCATCCTCTTGACACGGCTGCTCCTGGTGTAAGGCCAGATGCGGCTGGGGCCACGAATCCCGCTCCTGGAGAACCGATGGGACCTCCTATTGGACCCCCTCCTCCCGCTAGCGCACCCTCATTACCAGCACGGAAGAACGGGCCGGTTCCAGTTCCTAGGAACGCAACCAGATGGGCTTCGATCGTGACGTCATCCACATACGCCGGACAAACTGCAGCTCGGGCTGGTGCCATCACCAGTGCAGGTGCGGTTGGTCGTACGGTTGCCGGGGGAAAGAAAGCGGGAGGCACTCCTGCTTACCTTATTAACACAGAAATCACAGTCATGAGGGGGAAGGGTCTCAAGGATCCGAAGAAAGAGGAAGCTGTTCGCAACCTCTCCCCCAACCAGATCATTCAGTCAGTACGGAGCCAGATGGAGAAGCTGACGGCTTCTCCTCCCATGCTCATGTGCGGGCGTTGGTCAACTAAGCCAGGATCTCTCAATTTCGTTTATGTTTTCTCGGGTTCGGTTCCGTTTAACATCATTTCTCAATACAGGAAAGCGTTGGTCGAACCGCTGGGGTGCGGAGACATCCTACCCAACCGCGGATGGACCTTCGCACAACTTCGAGGAGTACCCACCTCTGATGGAGGGGGGGTTATTCACTCACCCGACACACTCCTCCGAGAATTACGGCTTATGCCGTTTTTTGAAGATGCTATCTTTTGTTCCATGCCGCATTGGCAGGCGTCGGTTCACACTATATCCACGGTTTCTACTTCGACTGTTCAGATTGTTTACATCGACGAAGACGGGTCTAGAACGGCGGCTGCAAAAGCTCATGGGGTAGCCATGTTTGGCTTACGCGTTGGGTTCTTCACCACCGGGAATAGCCCCTTCGTTCAGCAATGTGGCAGATGCCACTTGATGGGTCATGTTTCGGGCAGTCCAGCCTGTAAACTTGCGCCCAACAGTGTCAAATGCTACATTTGCGGAGGAGCGCACATGGGGATGGAGCATGCGTTCCATTGCAAGGCTACCACTCACATTACAGCTGGAAAATGTAACTGCAGGTTCAAGTGTTTGATCTGCGGCGGGCCACATAACGCTAGGTCCCGTGACTGTCCGGTGAGGGGAGGCTTCAAACCCCCACCTTTGGTTGGTGTCGTTACTCCATCCTCTGACGGAGGAAAGGAGAAAGCGGCTACGACGGATGCTCTAGGATTTAGTGTGGTGGCAGGGAGCAAAACGAAACGGAGGAGGGGACGCGGTAAGGCAACGAGCGAAGAGAGCGGGGGAGCAACTGCTCAGGAAGTTATCTTCCCGGACAGCGTGGCCTCTATCTTGTAAACGTTCGACGCCTTCCAATCCCTAGCGGCGAAAGTCAGTGACGAAAACTCTCACAATGATTTTAATAGGGCATTACGCGAACTAGAGCAGGAATGGGGTTTCAATACGGCTGAGCTCGATGGCCTAGTGTGTATCCAAACGCGCTTCGCCGTTAAGAATCGCCTCCCCCTATGTACTCCTCAAGTTAAAGACGCTATCGCGAGGGAGGTCATGAAGGACACGCGTAACGGCATCACCCAGATCCAGACTGCTCTCAAAGAGTTCGAGGAGAAATGGGGCGGGTTCTCGCCCATGAAGTATCTCATGACGACTCTCAAAAACAAGCGGTTCGCCTCTGATGATGAGATCAAACTCTTCAATGAGCAACAGAAATCAGCAGGGGACAAGGCTCGGGAGGTTCAGGATGCGGTAGTATTCGTGGGTAACCTGGCGGCGTCCCTTTACGAAAACAACGAAGTCGGTCGCAAGATAACGGATGACGAAGCGGAGACCCTCGTCATTATGCATGATCTTCACATCCAACCAGCTGATGGAACTGGCGTCGGCCCACGCGCTGCCATTGTCATCAAAGACTACCTCAAGCATCCGTTGGCCTTGTTCAACGCAACACAAGCTCGTACCGTCCATGCATAGTACGTCCATACTATCCACCAATATGAGGCGGCGCAATGCGATGATGCATGCGCTACTCGAAATGAATACGGACGACGATATTTTATGCGTTCAGGAGCCTTGGTTTGGAAAGATCGGAACAGCAAGAGAAGACAGCTCGAGATACGGACGGGAGGTTTATGGTGGTGCGAGCCACCAGAACTGGAACCTACTTTACCCTCACTTTACTGACAATTTACGTGCTAAGGTCATGATCTACGTACGGAAGCATAGTCGAACGGGATCAAAGCGTCGGTTACATCCGCTGAAGGCGGTTCCGCGTTACGATCTGGCCCGACACAATTGTATACAGGTCGTGGACTTTCATATTGCCCGTGATTCGTTATGTATCATTAACTTCTATAACGATGTGGAGGACGTTACAGCGTTACAAACTTTACTTTCATTTAACCTTGATCCACAGATACCGACTTTACTGGTCGGAGACTTCAACCTACATTCCCCGCGTTGGTCGCCCCGAGACTGGGCGCCTTCACCTCAGATCGCAACCTTTGAGCAATGGGCCGCCACCCAGATGCTCGAGCTTGCTATGATTCCAGGGGAGGTCACGCAGAGAGGGACCGAGGAGGAACGGCCAAGCACATTGGACCTTACATGGCACAATTGCGCGGCCGTTGCCTCCCTTGCCCTTACCCCTCCAGTCACTGACTGGGAAGCTTCACTAGGCTCTGACCATGCGGGAATCCGCACCTTGTGGCTCCTTGAGGGTTTCTTCCTCGGAGCGAAACAGGCGATGCGGACCGTGTGGGACTTTACGCTACAAGGAGAGGACGAGACGAAGGCCTGGCTTGATGAAGTTACGCGGGGCCTCCCTTACCTCAATACGATCTGGGATACGCCGGCGTCCATCGAGCGGGTAGCGGAGAAGATCCAATCCGCGCTTGTCGAAGCTTGCGATAAGACCTTCAAGAAGAAACTACCGTCCAAAGCACGCAGTAATCGATGGTGGAACGAGGAGTGTCAAGAAGCAGTCATGGCACTTCGCTCCTTACCTCCAGGCGACAACCCGGATAGACGCGAAGCATCGAAGCGGCTCAAATGGGTTACGAAGAAGGCAAAGCGAGATTATTATGAAGACATTGTCACCAAACGCGACATATGGGAGGTAGCCCAGTGGAGACACGGACGGCGACTCGCGGGAATTCCTGCTTTGAGACTCGCATCCGGCATCCTTTCATTCGACCAAAAAGAAATCGCGGCCACGCTCAACGCCAAGTTTTTTGTGAAAGAGCTTGATGAAATCGAAATAGTCCAAACCTCGGATCTGCCACCTTGCGAAGAAAGGGAGTGGGACCCAGTCAACGAAGACGAGGTCGAAGCGTTGTTTCAAAAATGCTCCAATATCTCCGCTCCCGGCAACTCTGGCATGACTTGGGAGATTATCAAGAGATCGTGGGAAAGGACGAAGGAGGTACTCGTCGCTTTGTTTAACGCATGCCTCCACACAGGCTACCATCCACGTATTTGGAAGAAGGCCACCGTGGTCGTCATCCCTAAGCCAGGGAAGGACGATTACCTGGCAGCAAAATCCTACCGGCCCATATCGTTAATTGAGTGTCTTAGCAAACTACTGGAAAAGGTGGTCGCCAAGCGCTTTCTTTATGAAGCCGACAAGTTCAAATTACTTCCTACTACTCAATTCGGTACCAGGAGCTTCTCATGCACACTGGATGCTGGTCTCACGCTATGTCACGACGCTCAGGCTCAGCTCAGACTCGGCCGGAAGTGCGGCACACTCCTTTTCGATATCTCAGGATTCTTTGACCATGTCCACCGTGGAAGGTTGATCCATGTGTTGCGAAACCTCGGCTTTCCCGAGTCGATCGCGCTGTGGGTTGACTCTTTCCTGGAAGGACGTAAGGTGTCTTTGGCCTTCAATAGCCAGTTGGAAGAGGAGAGGGATCAGCCCATCGGCACTCCACAGGGCTCTCCGCTCTCCCCCATCCTATCCGCTCTCTATACGTCACCATTACTTAAACTTCTCCCTCCCACTGACGGCACCACTCTGGGTATGTACGTTGATGACGGGCTTATCTTTGCTCATGGCAAGGACTGGGCCGAAGTCAATGAACGCATTCGGATGAGGTACGCACAGTGCGAACTTTGGCTAAAGGCCTCGAATCTTTTCATAGAACCATCTAAGACCGAATTACTGTACTTCCGTACACCACGGGCTCGCCTACATAACAGCCCACCCACTTTCCTTTATCTTACTGATATATTACGCAACACATACTATACAGTCCACCCCTCCGCCACCGTACAATATCTGGGCTTTTTCATTAACCACAAATTCGACTGGGGACCGCACGTGACTACAATGTGTAATCGGGCACGAGCATCCCTCAAGTCTTTACAGATGCTTGGTAACTCCATCCAGGGGATATCCACGGCCAGCTGGCGACTGGTGTTCAACGCGGTCTGCCTGCCTGTGCTGTCGTACGGATGTCAACTCTGGATGACGTCTCCAAAACGCAAGACTCTCATCAATCAAGTACAGAAGGTGATGAACGAGGGGGTGAAAGTGGTGGCTGGCGCGTTCCACACGGCCCCACGGGAACCCCTTCATGAGATCCTTCGCATTCTCCCTGCGAGACTATATTTGGAGAAACTCACGGAGACTTCTTCCTACAGACTGACCCGCGTTCCCCGTACATCACAGCTCCTAACCCATCTAGGAAGGGAATGGACAGATGCGGTCCAGAGCGGCCCGGACAGCAGCAATGTTGGACCGGTACAAGTCAGTGCACAAGTGGGCCGGTCTGGAGGCTTGCCACAGCGCCCTACTGCCTTAGAGGCTCTCGGTGCACGAGTAGACCCTAGATGTCCTCGGACCGACGTCACAGCGTTCGCACCCTGGGAGGTTCCCAACTGGGGTTTGAATGTTGTGTTCACGGGATTGGATAGACCCAAGGACCGGAAAAAGTGGGTGGATGAGCTTTACAGCTCTTCTGCAAACTCTAGTACGGCATTAATTTACCTTGCCGGAACGGTTTCCAATCGGGGCCGGACTGACAATAAGCAAGTGGGCGCCGCTGCCGCTTGTTTTACGATTGGGGAGGTACAGTACGTCCAGAAATGGTGTATGGGTACCGAGGTGGAGCAGTCTGACGTCAGCTTATTCGCGGTCAGCAAATCGGTGGAGTCTCTCTGCCACAAGTTCAAACACGGGGTCGCGCCCAAGGATGTGTACGTATTTAGTTCAGATCTCAGCGCACTGCAGAGGATCACGCGCTTCCGCGGTACCAATAATCAGAAGGAGTTACGTACGTTTCACCTATCACTTACTGAATTCTTTGCTGTACCCAGGGACACCAGAGTACATCTGGTGTGGTCACCTGTCAAGAGAGCACGCACACAATCAACCCTCACCCGGAAGGCCGCCTTGGATTGTTGCACCACCACTCCCTCCCCCTCCCTTGTCAGCGTGCAATCTGCCGCTTTCAACAAACTCCGTGCCCGTCAGGTCGCATTCACCAATTGGACTACCGACTGGATTCAAGACCGCCAACAAAAATGTGGTCAAGACTCCGTCGTGTATTCCTACACCCTCACCCACCCACCTGATGGCCGGAATCACCCGCTGTTCCTAGCGGCGAAACCACCCACCCCAAAAGAGGCCGAGAAGTGTGACTTCTGTGTCACTCGCCGCACTCATTGCACGGCACTTCAAATGGCTTTACGACACTCTTTTACGTCAGAATACACCCTCAAACATCGCCCAGACCTACCTCCGGAGGCTTCGGCTTGTCCCTGTGGACTCCCGGAATGTACGGTTAGGCACCTACTCTATGACTGTCCATGCTTCGCTCAAGCGCGAGGGTCTTTCAATATTAAAACCAATCGACTTCCCTTCACGCAGATCAGAATGCGGCAAATGAAGGAGAAAGACCTTTTTGGAGGAGAGCACTGCAAGTGGTTACTCGTCTTCCTGCAACGATCCAAGGCTGGTTCAAGACCAGAGACCGGAGAAATCCCGTTTGATCCGGGTTGATGCGCATTCTTTCTGACTCGTGACCCCGTTACGGTGGCCCATGCATTTACATACAATGGATTTCAGTCATACCATGGACTTTTACTATACGTGTTTCAAACCTTACTTACGATGGTTTCCTTTGGAAGGTGCCACTCTCTTACAATTAGTTCCCTATGGGCGCGAACTCCATTTACCTACGACTCTCAAATTTGTCTACTTAGTGGATGAGACCGGTCTTGTATTATTATACTGCCCCCGAATAAAATGGTTCAAAAAAAAAAAAAAAAAAAAAGATCCACTCTTGACGCGCTTAATTCGCCAACGCCGACTCTTGTTCAACCCCCGCCATCTACCAGAAAATATCATAGCGGAAGCTCGACGGCTCCCCTAACCGCACGATGGACCAGGCCGTCCTCGCCCCCATCGATGTCGATGCGTTGGCCCAAAACGATTTCCTGTAAGTGGTCTCGGAATATCCAGCGCAGTCGTACCCCATTCTCAGTCTCCATTCGATGATATGTACGATACGGACGTTGCACTGTTTGCTCAGTTTGTGGACCCACACGCTATTCATCCCGTCCTACTTCGCGCTTCTTTCCATCCTCATTCTTTTTGCCCAGGCCATCTATTCGTCTAGTCCAGTTCGAAGGCTTCGCGGCGAAGACGTGCAAGTGGCAACTACCCGCGACGATCCAGGCATCGCCGCAAGTGCCACTCGGACAGGCTTCTTGTCGGCTGTCAAGGACCATGTGGAAAAATCAGGGGGATCAACCATCTTCCTTTTCCAGGTTTCCCGCTTCCTCGTCGTTCTCACACTCCTCGGCCTCGAAATATTCATCTTCATACAGGAAGAGGGCCAGCAGCACCTGTCTCCGTCATCTGCAGTAAATGCACTCAGCAAGAACTGGAGTAAAAAGCAAAAGGGCAAGCACCGTAACGGCGGTAGCTCACTCACCGAACGCGGGTGGCTCGATCTCATGCTTTGTCTGACATATGTGCGTCATCCCGGCCACTGATTCGTTTTGAGATCGGTTTTCTCACTCGAATCATAACCGGACACAGCTGTATGCGGCCTTCTTGGCGTTAGTGACTGTTACCGCCCGGACCGTGCGCGCGTCGGTTACTTTGTTCCACCTCTCGTCCCTGTTGCCTGGGACCTTCTCCGTCTACGCTTAACGCAACATCTGGCCACTGCTTACTTTCACCTTGTCGCCTGTGGATGCACGGGAAGGGGCATTGCTATGGGCTCGAATTGGCCTTCTGGGTCTCGCGGCGGTCGTGATCCCTCTGCTCGTCCCGCGCCAATATATCCCAATTGATCCCAAGGCGAGATTGTCTCTTACTATATCATACCTGTCGATACCTAACTCCGGCCGCGGGACCCCCAGAAGGCCATCAACTCTGAACAGACTGCCTCACTTCTATCTATGATGTTATATACCTCCTTGATCCTATAATTTTCTTAGTATATCGTGTTCCACATCAATCACATGACAGTTACCGCCACTCGCAGACTATGACTACACGAAGAATCTCGTGAAAAGGAGTTTCAAAGCAGGTTCGCCTCGATTACTAGTGCAAGCGTTTTGCTAACTCGCTCTGCTAGCACTTGGATGATTTCTCTGGCGGTCCCAGGAGGCCCACCTTCTGGGGATTCATGGTGGTCTTCCGTCCGTTATTGTTTTCTGACAAGTGTTGCGTCGCTTATACTTCGTCTAGGTCGTGAATACATCCAACTAGTAGTCCTCGTCGTGATTAGGGTCTTTGCGTCCCTTATGGCGCCCTTCGGGATGAATTAGCTCTTGGGGTACGCTTTTTTCTTGACGACCTCTACGGATACGCTTAACGTGTCACTTCCAGCTACCTCGAAACGCGCGGGGAAGGTGCTGTTATTCGCCCATGGGTTGGGTCACATATCTTTTCCTGGGTCCTGCGCTCAGAACTATCGCTTTCCAGTGGTACGTTCTTATCTCGAACAATGATAGGGGATATTTGCTATGCCGGGTTCCCTGTGCATCGACTTGTCCTTAGAAGGGTAATCTGGTCCCGTACACGCCATGTGAGAAGGCCCAGTTTTCTTCCCTGGAAGAGCCCAAAGAATACCAAGTGAATTGTCGGAAATCCTTGGCGAAATGTCACAGAACCAAGTTCAGTGGGATTCAAGCGGGAACCTCACCATCTTTCGCCTGGGCTTGGTGACTGTACGGCGCTGAATTGTTCGGGCTTCCCACAGCACTTTATTTAGAAATGACAAGTTCGCTTCATATGGAGGACTACCTGCCTGGGGCACATTCTGATAGGATAACTAACTTGGCCAGGTCTCATCGAATTCTCGGGGTATTGTGGCAGACGAGATGCATAGATGCGCGACAGGGGCAGGTAGCAACCCGTTACTCAGGGGATCACCGAGAACTGTACCTCGGTAGGGTAGAGCCACGTTGACATACAGTAGAACGCGAATGATCATTACACCCAGTTTCCTTGTGTGAGCAAGAAGGCTACAATTTTGCAGAAGCTCGCATACGGGGGTTACCGCATGGAATGAATGTGATGGTAATGAACGAGTGGTGATCCAGTTACGCAAGAGATGCGAAACCAACACTATTATTGCCGAGGTTGAACGTCGTGTATACATTTCGCAGGAACACGTCGCCGATGATCCAGAATCCTGACATCCGTCCATGAGACAGCCCTGTGGCAAAAATCAAGGGAGGGTGCTCACCAAAAGCGTCTGACGCGGCAATACCACCAAGGCAAGTGCTCAAGTCCGATGATTCGGGACCAAGGTTGAAAGTCGAGTTGCTAATCTCAATACTGTTCCGGAGAATGTAATGGAGACAGGAGTGTTGAAGTCGCAAGGAACTAGGCAGGTGTCAATCAGTCAATCTATCAGCGAGATAACTTTCATGAACATACTTGTCCAGGTTCCGGAGCCGGCGTCTTTCGAGCCGGGGATTTGGGCATAGATGGCCCGTACACTCCGGGTGTCACCAACGACTTGGGTGGTGCCTGTGTCAATGACGGCACCCTTACTACTGACAATAGTCTTCCCGTTGACAGATATACCGTCGAGCGAGCCTTGCCAGTAACCCTGCAATATATTATTTTTAACACTGAACATCACGGCGCATCCTTACCTGAGTGGTGACAGGCATGTAAGTGAAAGAGCCTTTGAAGTAGTTTTGGTTGGTCCCGCCAATGTAGAGCTCAGAACCTGACTCGGCCAGGTATAAGCTGAAGACTGGAGTGGAAACCTGGCCTTGAGACACAAGGGTTTGGAACACGGGATTGGCCCTGTAATTCGATATGGACTTGTATGCCATGCCGAGAAGGCCATCCGCAGGGAATTGATCGGACTGGAACCCGGTGGCGTAGACCTTGGCGGCACCGAGTCTCTGCGCAGTAGCCTGGCAGAGATCCGTCAATCGCCATAGAATATATTCCTGGATAAGAACCGACCTTGTAACCAGCGAGGGTAACAGTGTCCGTGTATTGCTTACCGCTGACGGTGACGGTGGAACCGTCGCCGAACTGAAGTTTGAAACGCTCGCCCGAGATCTTTCGACGTGGAGCTCTTCGAGGGCTCGTACAAAGTGTGTCCGGAGCAAGTCGAGTCACAATTCGAGGCAGGAAGGAACATGTCGCCGCTGCCAGTGTCAAAGTCCACTGTACGTTACTCGGTTAATATCTGCCACAGTGACCTTGCCAGTGCCGAAACGGTGACCCACCAGTGTAGGTCACTGGGGGAGTACCGACAGTGATAGAACCGTACCAGAGCTCGACACCGTAAGCTGTAAGTGGGTCACCGTTGCCTCGCTTGGTTGAGCGCTTCATCTGGGGCGCGTCAGGGTGGGCTGCGCCGGTATTCCTCTCAAACGCCTCGAAGCCGCACTGTATTTTCCTGCAAAGGATCTCGTCGTCAGACGGGTCGGGAAAGTCCCATAAAAATGCGAAATACTAACGCGGCAGTTGTGCCGTAGGCCGGCCTGAAGCCTCGCGATTTCAACGACACCGTCAGAATTGCGGAATCCCGAACGCTTTGCTATAGGAATGGAGACCCCATCGCGGGAGTGTTCCTCGAATGGGCCACAGCAACGAGGGAGGTGAGGGCTAAAACAATGAGAGCGGGGGGAAAGTACATTTCTACAAGCAGTGACTCGGTGGACCCAAAAGAATGTGAGGTTGTGGGGGTTGAAGGCTGCACAAGTCCTCATTTTTGTACACACGGATGTGTGCATTGTTTAAACCTTGACTTTAAAACCGCGGGCTACGGATGCTAGTAGCAAGGTGCGAGCCGCGGCGAACGCTTCACGACAGGGCGTTACTGGGCCTTGGGGATCGCTGCGCTGGCTGTTGAGGATTACTGCGCATCCGCGAATAGTAGATTTGGCCTCTCACCTGTGACCGGAACCTCCCCAGATTCTGATGCTAAGTTACCGGAACTGGAAGATTTTGTTGTGTTGACGCCAGTGTATGTCGAAGTCGGCAAAAATCATCCTGTTCGCGAGCGCAGTACTTGCAAAAGGACTCGTGGTAGGTACGTCGCGGTGTTACGCTAGGAAGTACCAAGGATTTTACGGCATCACTGGGCCGGAATCGACCATCACCGGATATACCAATTTGACATACGGTAATTTGCATAACGAAG